>SMGT01015421.1:482351-524421 GCA_004794575.1 Lanistes nyassanus | reverse complement strand
AAAGCTGGTGATAGTGTTGATTGTGTAGGTCCTTTTAATGCACGTCCAGGAGATACACAGAGGTACACATTGTGTCTGTGCAGGTGAAGCTGGCTGCAGGCAGCACTGACTCGTTTATCTCTGTCTACTCAACTCCGGTGTCCAAACGAACATGACCTGCAGTCAACAATTAGTTGTTCTGTGCAGATACTGTGAGCTAGTCATGAGGAGGGTGCGAGGCAGGCCTCTAGTTGTGTATAGATAGGATGTGATGAGGACTTAACCAAATGGGCCAGCAGTGATGCTGGTGCTGCAGATATAAGCTCATGTATATACTAGCAGAAATAGTTTTTAATTAAACTGTGTGGGATTTTTGAACTGACTGAAATAATTTAACAAGATGTCACCAAGTATTGTGAGATTAAGCACAAAACAAAACCCTGTGTTTGTGAACCATTTCTTAAATCCATAATCACAAAAAGAAGGGTGGAGTGAAGAATCAGAAGGAAAACTGTTCTTACTGCCCTGGTTGTTGTGATTTTTTTTAAAATGCTGTTGGCAGGGTGTGGATATGTGAGTTGATTGAGTTCTTACCATCACTAGTTTGATTTGTTGGATTGGTAATGAAGCACAGACAAGGCATTCTTAACGTTTTTACTGATGGAGGAGGTAACGATGAGCCAAGACCTGCCAGAACTCTCTTCAGAGGATTTACAGATGGAGCGTGATGATTATTATGACGTGTTGACTTAGGTTCAGTAAAAACCAGTATATAGTGAAAAGAGATGACTGTAACGGATGGCCTGTGGTGGTTATCCTTGTTAATTCATCCTCTCACCTCCATGGCCATTCACATGTCAATGTTTATGCTGTTGGATATCAACAACATGTTTCTCGTTTGATTGTTGGTACACCCAACTTGAGAACAAAAACACAGATCTGCTGTGTGTGGTCTGGGTACAGATACGATGCTTAAGGATCACACTGTAGGTATAAAACATACATGCAGTTAATGGCCAAGATGCCTAGTTTTGTGGTCACCATGCTTCATTCCGACTACGTTACCTTGAGATATGGACAGTTCAAGCCAGAGATAAAGAACAGACTTCCAAAAACACCATGCAGACTTTTTTGAGATGCAGTCAACCATTCTGTCGATTATGGTCATCCTGCAAAGCTTTCACATCGTCTTACTTTGTGATTTACAGTGGAATTGTGATGGGTGTGACCCTTCTTTCTTTACTGGTCAGCATTTAGCAGAACTCCATTTGTGAATACTGTGCAATCAGAGGAGGGTGGGGGTGCGACTGGAGACACAGTCATTTTATGCCCTTCCAGATTATCTCCAAATGTATATGTGCATGGTTCTCTGAATGAAGATTTTGCCAGTTGTGCATGGGCAATTTATTTTGTTCTTACAGTATATGATGGAACTGTTGTGAAGGTCATGAGACCCGGGGTGGTCTAAAATGGCATAGGTATAAGTGAAACTACGCAAATGCTGATGGAAATAATCAGATGTGAAAATGTTGGTTGTAGTATGATATCCTATAAAATTAATGTCCCCAGCCATTTTCCAAGCAGAATAATAGGAAGGGTTGACAAGGGAACAGGGATATATGTCTGTTTATTCAGAGTTTTGTTAACTTTGGGAACTACATTCAAACGGTGTTTGCTGGGCATCAACATGGTGATTAATCAGGAGCAGTGATTTTTGTGGGAAACTTAATGGGAATGCATTACAATCTTATGTAATTGTGTCCCTTGGTCATTGGAGACTTAGAACTCTATATGTCAAAATATCCTGAAAGATTTTTAAAAGGTTGGATTCAAAATTGTTATATTGAAATGATAAAAAAAAACTGTCTCATTACCAAACATTCATCTGGTCACCAGAGTTGGTGTCATTCTTCTCTCAGAACTTTTTTTGATGTGGGTGATTGTTCTGATGCTGAGTTTCTTTGTAAATAGCAGAATGAAGACCATGATTTAACACGGAACTGTCGGCATTCGCTGAACATCACGTAAAACAAAAATAGAAAATTTGGATGATTTTCATGATGTTTAAACACTCGCTGTATCCAGGGTCCAGCTATTTCGTGTAGTTTTGTTGGAAAGCAAGGTGGAAGATAGAAAGTAGAAGTTGCAGTTTACCGATCAAGACTCCAGTGAAATGAAAATGTTAATCTTCCAAGTAAATGAAGGTTTCAGGTAGCACTTAGACGAAGCATAATACTAAATAGCCATATCTTTGAAGCGTCCTCAGATTGCTGAAGACTTCGCTGCAGTCGGACATCTTATTAACTGTTATGGCTGCATTTCCTGTGATAGTAACTGGAGTGAACTGTGCATGCCACCCACTTGCTTAATATTTCATGTGTGAGAATTATGCATGCTACACCCATAGCTCTTCATTTTTAACATGTTCGGTCTGCCAGGGACATGTTTAATCTCTGGTCTTGCATTTATCGTGAGTGATATCATCACTTTTATTCCATTGCATTTTTCCCCTTTGGCAGTGTCTTGATGGTCATGCGGATTTTGATAGTTTCACTTGAAATTGTGTTGACCTGGTTTTTCCAGTACAAGATTTAATCATATTTAGCAGTTTAGGAAAGCTGGTTACATTCTCTTTTGGTTGCCACTGGCTGGGGGGTATATGAGGGTGTGTTTATGCCATGTGTTGGCTGACAATGTCTAATGGCTGTGGTTATAGATCATTGCCAGATAAGACTGTGCCAGCAAAATTCAGTATTGTCAGGTGATAAAGAACCAGCGGTTATAGTTTAATTCCAGTGAAAACTTAATAAAAAGAATGAGTGCTTCTAGCTAGAAATGCTATGCGTGGTAGATTCTAAAATCTAACCCTGTTGTCTGCATGAGGTTTAAGTGTTCAGCAGTTCTAGCATCATTTTTCACCTGGGTGCAAAATGTCAAAATTGTGACATTCTTGTTGTAGTACGTTTAAAGCCTTGCAAGGTCCCAAGCCTCTCTAAAACATTTCTACAATGTTTTGTTTGTTCCTGTAAATAATGGAACACTAGTGGAGGGATGAATATGTGTGTACGTGTGTGCATGCTAGAGGAAGAGTGAGAGAGTAACAGTTATTGTACATTATGTTTCAGCAAAATGACTGACCCATATGTATGTTGGTGGTACACAAAAATGTACATAATGTGTAAGTTTTATGTGCATAATTGTTTTTTGTACAGGGTGAAACCACTGAGAAGCAATGCAATTTTTTGTCTCATTAATAAACCATGTGTCCCAGTAACTTATTTTGGCTGTCATTTCTTGGCTTTAGTGCATCAGGGTTTCTAGAACATATAGTAGTATTGATCTTTCTGTCAACTGGCAGCATGTTCCATGTCAAAAATCATACTTGAGAAAAACTTTATAAAAATTCTCCTGCCATGACAATCAGAAAGCCTTGTTCATCTACCATTTTCTACTAAAAAGTATTTTTTTTAACCGAACAAGAACAAATGAGGACAGAGCGCTATAAATCGTCAAACGACAACCCCAACAAAGTACTGGCAGCGCTAGACACAACCGTATGCAATCAAGGGAGCCTACCGTACCCAAACACGTAGCAAAGAGAGAGTCGAAAGTAAGGAACATGGCAGATCTTTTTTTTTAAAGCAAAATTAGTTTCAGTTATGCTAAAAGTGGAAGCCACTTGCTGTTACCTCACTTAACTAGCGAGGTTCCCTATTTAGATGTGGAAAAGGGGTCAATTTTCTTAGAAGGAACAGGCAAAGTAGCTGCTGCAGCACTTCTGCAAGTCCTTTCTTTGGTGCTGCATGGGCTCTGGACAGTGAGCATCTATCCACGTTCAGTCACGATAGGGAATGAGATGCACGTTTTCGTGACCAAATACATCCTGATCCATTATTACAAGAAACAGTGGCATTAGCGAATGCTGCCCTCATTTTTTATATAAGTGATTGCTGTTGAACTGTCCAAGAAAATGGAATTACCGACAAAGCAGTTACCCCATAAGTTTGTCTTGAAAAAAAACCTAATAATTTCAGTTCTGAATTGGTGTTCCCTTGCATTCATCATCCATCCAGTGTTCCTGCAAGTGGTGTATAATCCTGGAGATGGTAACCCACCCAGCTCAATGCATTTGTGCACAGGCACTACCAAATGCAACGTGCTGAAGAGGAATGGAATGCCTCTCTTACGTCAGTCACAACAGCCATGGATATAGGGCTTGTTGGAGTTCCATTACAGGTAACACCTTGTCCCAGGTATCTTTAGTCTTCACCCATTGCCTGGTCAACGTCCCCTCATGGCTGAGGCTTGATCTGGCATCTACAGCGGGTCTATCCACTCTGATGGTAGCCACACCAAGGTTGCAGTGTGAGAGAAAAAAACATTCCTAGATGTTTGAGGGAATCAACAAGTTGCTGCTGATCAAGATTCGGTGAAGCATAATCCCGAGTCGCAACCAGATTCTCTGGGGACCAGTTTGTCAGCAGTAGAACGTACATGCCATGATTGAAAAAATCTATCCGAGATTTAATTTCTAAGATGTATCTGTCCCAAATCAAATAGAAGAGTGGAAGCCATGTGATGGTGCTGCTGCTAGGCGAGTAACAGTAAGGACTGCCAATTTCTAACTTGACTGAAGATTGGGTTTAGAGATGTGCTTGTGTGGACATTTTGGACTCCTGGTATTTAAGTACAGACATGACAATCTGAAGGAATTGTTAATTGCTGAGACAAAAGGTGTGGACAATTTATTAGGCTTGGAAGCCTATATTTCACCATTTGATCCTTACCTCTTGCCTGAAGTGTTGGACATGGCAACAATGAGATGAGCAAAAGTATGCTGAACAAATGGTGACAATAAGGCGAGACCATCCAATTTCAGTTCATCTATATATGTAGCAATCATAAACATGCCCAGGCAGCCCCCATCCATACCACACTATCACACCAGTTTACAAAAATTAACAGAATAAGTTGAGCTTTTATTAGCCGACAGCTCGCTGAGCACACACAGTGTGAGGTACAGCTTAACATCACTCAAGTTATCCTGAACCTACATGAACACCCCTTAGAAAGCAAAAAGTAAAATAGAACATGTACTCCGGTATTGTAAATGATATAAAAAGGTAACGGCACTCTGAAATGGGGCATTAGAGAAAATATGCTGCATAACAGTGGCTGGGGGATACCCACTATTCCATAACACTGCTAGAATGCGAAAATTGCTGGAAAAGATCGAGCATCATTTGTAGCAATGTTTCAACTGCCAATTTCACCAATACTGATCTCACCAGGACGAATTTCTAGTATTCATGATTTATACTGTACAAATGTAGTTGCTGATAACTTATATCACATGCTAACAAGTGACAGACAGGATAAGAGAGAAATTATAATACAAAATGAACATACTTGTAGCGAAAACATCCTTTCTACACTGCATCATTTGTCCCAATAACACTTCTCACAGATCAAAACTTATTGATTCAGAAGAAACAAGGAACTAATGATAATTCATTCTGCTAGATGTGTATCAAGGCACAACTGTCAGGTGTCTCGTCCTGCACATACTAAGATGCACACAATTCCATCCACAACATATCTGACACCCAGGTAAACCACAGCATGTCAGAACATTTCAAATGCTATCAAAAGAAACACTCCATTTTTGTTTTCTTTTCCTCATCCTCAGTGAGAACTTGGGTAAATTTCTTCCAACCTACCTACCCCAAAAAACTCAAGTCTTTTCCAGATGCAAATCCCTAAGTATAAACATTTTTAATGTCCAGCCTGTGATCTTAACAATTTTGACTTGATGTTAGGAAAGGATTATGTCCAACGATTTTGCTAATAGACATTTGTTTCCCACTCTGATCACCCCCACTCCCCCTCCCCCCAACAAATCTGATCTCCATCATCACTGTCAGAAACCTTATGCCAGAAAATAATGGCAAACACATATGTACGACAGAAACTTGAGCCAGACCATTCCTTAACCCCCCTCCCTCCCCCACAAAACCCCACATCCTAGTGCGCATTCTCAAGGCCCTGGGGAGTTGCCAAAGACAATGTCTCTTAAGGAAAATGTCGCGCAGCTGGTAGGTTGACCTTGTCAAGGTTGCTGAAGTAGGGATGGCGGAGAATGCCTTTTGCAGAGATGCGATGCACGGGGTCAAACAGCAACATTTTCTGTAAGACAGCAAGAAGCATACAATAAAGGTGAGGGGTAGGAACTGCCTCAGCCAAAAACCTCTGAAAATGTGTAATACAAACGGGCCCAGATGCTGTCTGATTTATGTGCCGTCTTGCAATATGGTGTCCCTCAAAACCAATTTAAGGTTTTACTACACTGCCCTAGTATATCACACTGTGACTGCCACACACCATGAGAACAGTCTAGTTTATAAACAAGACCATCAAACAGCCAGGCCACAGGGCAGAATGGTATGGATGTCTTTCTTTTTGGAACAAAACCTTACCTGCAGGAGGTCCATGCCTTGATTGTCCAACCCCTTTACTGCTGTGTGGAGTTGTGAACCTTTCCAGCAAGGGAATGTTGCCTTGTAATCTGGCAACTGGCTCACACCAGGCCAGGTTTCCTCTGTTGGGGTGCCCAGAGTCCTGAACACAGGTAGACAATGGGCATTTTTGAAGGTGTGCCCACAAGCGAAGGAAATAATAAAGAAACAAAAACTATAGAAAGTACACTATACAAAAGGTTACTGAAACTTTGCCAGTCATGTTGATTTACAAAATTCATATTTCAAGGCTAGGCCAGAAAGACTGCATCTATACAGTTCGCACATTACTACAATGCATGCTTTCTTCTCTCCAAGTTACTCAAGCTTAGTTATGTGTATGCGTGTGCATGTGTAGAAAAAATGATTTAAAAAGGGGGACTGCGAGAGAGACTAATGACCTTGCTGAAGACATACCTAAATATTCTGAACAACTGGTCAATCTCTGAATCCCCATGGAATAAAGGCCGCCTGTTGATCATCTCCGCAAACATACATCCCATACTCCATATGTCCACTGGTGTGGAGTACCTTGTAGAGCCCAGCAAAATTTCAGGGGCTCGGTACCAAAGAGTCACAACCTGCACACAGTTAAAATGAACCACTGATGATAAAAACATCAGAACTCTAATGAACATTATGATTGGAACCTATACAAGATCTGTGATATTTATCGAAATGCAGGTCATTTCCAGTCCTTGCACAAAATATGGAAGACACTGCTCACATCAAACCCACTTCTGAAATCTGCTGTGCACTTCACATGGGACAGCATTCAATTTATGTCATTTGGCTAACTCAATTGGCGGATAGCATGCCACTTTATGCAAGCCAAGGACTAGAAGCCCCCCTCCGCCAACTGAAAGCGCGCACCACTGGCGACAGGTGAGGTGGGCAATCGCTACCCTGACCGAAACGCACCATGTTAGAGGAGCAAGGCTCTTGGGCATGGGCAGGACCGAGCGGGGGTTGCTGGTGTGACTCCCACCCGGAAGTCAGGGAAACTTCCGGTGGGTGGCCTAAGGGGAGAGGCACGTCAACCCGGAACCCGCCCTGACAGCGGCTTCCAGTTGAAGTGGGATTGACAGTTAACCCAATCTCACGGTGCGTCTACAGCGCACGACATCGCTGAAATCTCAGCGTTTGGGCGATTTTTACTGATTTTCGAAAAATTGTAACAAAAAACCTATTAAATTTAAAAGTATCATTCAAACATTGTTACAAAGATAAATTTCAGTAGAAAAAGATTTTTCCTACCCCAAATCTGTCCGTAGCTGACGCTTTGTGGAAGACTGTGTTGAATTACGTAACCAAGGTGACGTAAAACACAGTTTTGAAAAAGTCCCACTGACACGAAACACTCTCCTATTACAGCCGTCTGCAGCACTTGTAATCCATAAAACGTGGAAATTATCCATAAATGCCAGGGGTTTTCCACGAAACAGCTGGTATGGTTTTCAAACAATTCCAAGGCTTTTGCGGCACTTAGACGAAGATGGCGACCGACCAGACATTTTTTTCCTGCTAACAAGGTGGCGTGCTCAAGAGAAAAGAACGCGCCAGCTACGTCAACTTCCGTTGTTCAAGGGAAGAAACTCTATAGAGAAATGATTCTAGAAAAACACTAGTGACTTCCCTTTCCAGCGAATAGTTTTTTTTTGGTCAAAAAATTCTTTTTGCAGCATCCGCTTACCAACCAGCGCAACGGTCGCAAGTATTTATATACTTTACACCAGGCATCTAGCGCAGAGGGAACAATGGGTTAATGGAAGCACCCAGGCTGTGAGGGATGGTGACCCAGACTGTACAGCAACGTGTGGAGTCAGACACCTTGCTGTGTGTGTGTGTGGGGAGGAGAAAGAAAGCGCGTGTGAGAGCACAGGGATGTCCAACAGGAACTGGGGGAATAGGTAGCCGTCCCTCCCCAGCGGGGCCCGCGTGAGTAGCCACCACGCTGGCGAAGCTGATGGACGCGTCACGGTCAGTGCTGAATGCCATTGGGGCTGATCACAGCAACCAGTCCCATGGAGCACAACAAGCAGATCGCCTGGAAGCTGGCGCCAAGGACTCCACCGGCGCTGGACCGAAGTGACCAGGAAGCGGAACGGGCAGCGGAAGTCATGGTGTACAGCAGAGAAGAACCAACATCAGTGGAAGTGACAATAGCAGTAGGCAAACAGCGATGACCACCAGACCGACGCTTGTCCGAGCGATCCCAGAGGGAACTCCCGTCCAGACCGTATATATCAATATATATATATATATAAGCGTTAACCTAAAATGATGAGCGAATTTCTTTGTAAATTTGTCTGCTTTTTGGAAAAATAATTAAATGTAAGATTTAAGTATTCATTTTCTCACAGACAGTATGGGTAATGTACACCTCATTTTCATCACATCTTAGTCTTTTGTATTCCACACTGTATAGCCTAAGACAATGCAGTCTATTTTCATAATGACCATTATACAAACTGGTGTGTTTTTTAAGTAAAACTTTTCTGCATAACCCCCATAAGAAACGGATATTTTTGTTAGGGTTAAAAGGTAAAAAAAGTCAATTATTATGCTGCCTTTGATTATAAACAAAGTTTGGATTAAATGCAAAATTTGAAATTATACTTTGTCTACTTGCAAATTACAAAGTATGCACAGCATTGTCTCAAGCTGTCGCATTGGTTGATAGCAGTTGTCCAGCTCATTATTCAGGCCTTCTTGTGGATGTTTTATAAAAAATAAACCTTTAGCTGAGGTGGTGGGACAGCCGACAAAACATTTGCTCCATTAGTCTTTTTTCCCTTCACCTTTATCTCGCTCAAATCATCTATCATGATGGCCCAGACACATCGAACAGAGGTGGTGAATACCCATACTGACAAGTCGACTCTTATTCTAACCTCCACAACATTGATCCCAAAACAGAAATCCAGTATTTATAGCTCTGTGATTAAATGATATCTTTGCTGTGGCTCTTAACTCATTTCCTGTACAATAAGAACCTGGGTTTGACTGACCTCATGAGTATACACCCTGACAGGAATGCCAAAGGCTCTGGCCAAACCAAAGTCAGCAATTTTGATGGTGCCATTGTTGTCAATCAGCAGATTCTGAGGCTTCAGATCACGATGCAGAACTCGTCGCATGTGGCAGAACAGAATGCCTTGAGTGATCTGGTACATGTAGCTCTGAAACAGAAACGAAGCTGCAAGCTAACAATCTATGCACACTACCTCCTCCTAACATGTAAAGGGATGTCAAATAACAAAGAATGTTTTAATTTATAAAATATGTTATGGGTAATTAATCACCACACCAACAACCAGTCCCGTTTAAAATTCTCAAACAGGGCTAGAATTAAAAATTTTTATGCGGTCGCCAGCCAGGCTACCACCTTGCAAGTTTGAGGTTGCATGGCAGGTTTTGAAGTCGCCAAACACAGTTCTTCTATTATTCCACTTTCTCTCCACACACCCTGAAGTGATCTGCTGTCACTGGACGTTGTGTAACAGCAACCAATAAACCGTTTTTTAAAGTCAAAATGTTAAAGAATGAAGGGGAAGGTGAAAGCATGGTTTCGTGTTTGACAAAAAATACAAGAGGCTGCACTGCCTGTCATAGTATTAGCCAGAGAAAAGTCATAGAACAAAGGCATCAAACTGACTCCAGGTTGTAGGGGGTGGGGAGAGATCCCAGAAGAGCCCGAGGGAGCAAAGCAAGCTGTAGTCAAGCTGTAGTCATGAATATTCAGGACACCTGTGACAAGCTGTGCTAGGCGGTCAACAGATACTGTCCACTTTCAAACTGCAGGTTGGTGCTCCTTTGTCGGCCAGAAAAAGATATTCACAATGGATGTTGCTTGCACAATACCAGAATCCATGTCATCAAATCTTGTTGTGTGGGCTGGTCAGAATGGGGAGGGGGCAAGGCCCTATGCTCCAGAAGGAAGAGGACTAACCTAAGGGGCAGGGAGAGGTGCATCAGCCACCTGCCATGGGAGTGGGGATGGGGGAACTGTGTGCCCCGCTTGACCCTGGGATATATGGGGGGAGGGGAGGAGGGTATACTTGCATTCTGGCTTAAAGGTACAGAGCTGGCTAAACTTTTAAGTCGCCCTCTGGGCGAGTTTGAATGAAAGGTCAGGTCGCCTGATACGATTCTGGCGCACGTTGGTGACTGACGACCGCTAAATTCCAGCCCTGTCAAGTGAGAAACTTGTATCATTTGTCTGGCCTGCAAGTAATCTCTGCACACTTTCTGTCGATTTTTCTCAGCCCATGTCAGCCAAATAATCAGAATGAAACACATTTGTGCATTTTAAACAGTAGTCATACTGCACATTTTCAGCATCGATGAACAGCTGGAGTATTTTTATTTTCATACCTTCTCACCCAAGAAAAGGAATGTCTTCTGGGCTGGGATGTGCAATAACCAAACTAAAAGAATTACAACTACAGCATAATGGCCATTTTGCAGTGATCAAGTTTAAACTGTAGACTTCAGCCACAATCTGCCAGAAACACCTCTTATAGTCTGCTAAACCAGCACCTACCTTAATAAGCATTCTGTCCATGGGCTGACCAGCAGGAATAGTATCCATGTAACGTTTCAAGTCCATGGACAGAAACTCAAACACCAGGTACAGTTTGTTCTCTTGCATTAGCACATCTTCAAGACTAGAACAAAGAAACTACAGTGTATTTCAATCTGCCCACTGTAAATAAGTGTTTTTTTCAAATGTCTTTTGCTTCCTCCCTCACACACACAGATCCAATGCTGATAACAATGTGGATGTGTTGTTGATTTCTGTCAAAAGGCGCACAAGAAATACCCTAAAAAAAATCAAAATGAGATAAAACGTCTTTTAAGGCTTTTTAAAAAATCATCTACTGGCTTTGAGTCCTTGTGCAGGGGAAGGGGTGGTGGTGGTAGAGAAGAGAAGACAGTGGGTGGGATATGCAGGTACACACATGTGCACGTACATTCATGTATATGTTGAATGTAACTAGTTCTTTAAAGTGCTATACAATCTCACCACACAATATTTGGATGCTGAAGTTCCCTGAGAAGGGAAATTTCTCTCACTGCTGTGGATGGCACGCCTTCCTCTTCCGTCTCAAGTCGAATTTTTTTTAGTGCTACAAGACGGTTTGTCTTCTTATTGCGCCCCTTGTACACCACACCATAGGTTCCTGTACAGATGGATTTATTACTAACAGTAAACTCAAATATGTTCAAAATTAACTTTTAAACTACAGCAACAACACTTGCACCTAGGGCCTACAATGCATGTTAACTGCAAGACATGCATGTCAGACAATGATTGGAAGAGACTCTACAACACCATGCATGGTGAATGTCTTGCATGTCTCCGTACAAAAACATCCTACATGTCTGTAACAAATAGTACTCCATGAGACAAACGGGATTCTGGGTGCCAGAAGAATTTTTAAAAAATAAGGAAGGCACATATTTGGAGGCATGCCACATCAACGATCAACAGTATGTGTCAATTCAGTAATTGCATCATAAAGTGTCCCCTTCAAAGAATTTATGGATTTAAAATGGCATGTTTTGGACATGGTGATGCTGCTGGACAAACTATGCATGTCTCCTTGAGATACTCTCAACATATCTATCATTAAAAGCTAACATACAAGGGTATAAGCCTAGCCTAATGATCACCATTCTTTTTTTTATCTAATCAACAACTTCTAAATTTGGTCTTAGCACAGCATTTTCATTTTAAATCACAACTTGTATATTAATATTTTATAATAAAACTGCACAGCATTGTTCTCACCAAAAACTGACACTTGAATGCAGGATGAAAAAAAAGTTTCTTAAATCACATAATATGCAATCAAATGTTTAAAAACCCTGAACATATATAATTTAGTAATTTACCTTCTCCAACCTTTTCAATTTTAACATAATCGTCCATTCTTGATCCTGGTAAATGAGTGAATATTCAGATCTGTTAAGCCTGCAAATAAAGTGCAGAAGAAATTAATAAAGATTAGCAGTCTCACTACAATTATCTTAAAATTGTTGCTGATCAGCAAGGGCGACAGTCAGCCTGTCCGGAACTGAAAAGGCAACTGCTTTAAAAAAAAGCTTCCATACATATTACGATTTAATTCAATCAACAATTTTATCTTTCATTGTCATTGCGATTGTCTGTTATATTTTCAACAACTGTGTACGTATCGTAATAATAGTGCTAACCGAGAATAAAAATAGGATTCACATCGTGATCGTTGAAACTACAGTAACAATCTGTCATTAGAATTTTTCTTTTTGTGGCACCAGTCTTGTAAACACTAGAACTTCTAGTAGAAGACAGATCTGGAAAATAAACCATGCTGAAACTATTTTTTAAAAAAGTAATAATTGTCAGGTCCGTACATCCAGCAGATGAAAGCAGATATAAAATTTGAGAATCATGTGCTTATGCACATACCAACCAACACTTCAGTGACTTATTTTGCCGCCTTAAAAAACTGAACCGGATGTATAAAACTTCGAATATTCCATTGATTCAATTGAAAAATTCGTTGGCTTTTTAAATACTGGAAAAACTGATTTGATTCCTAACGAAATTGGCCTCCGCCACCCAGAAATCCATTACCCTTATTTACTACTGACATGTAGAATTCATACCAAACTCTGTAGTCCAAGCCATACCGTGGTACGCCAACAATGAAAAAATACTTTTTTCAGACCTTTTAGAATAGTTGAATTGCTCAATGTTTACTCACCTCTGTAACAGATACTAAATAACTGAAATGTACATAAATTTTGAACAGTTTGCGTGCGTCATAGAAGAAAATCTGAGAGTTTACGTACAGGTATGCTCAGCACGTTTCCCGTCGGATAGCGGCCAGTTCGAATGAACCAACCACACTCATCCTTTCTGAGCGTTGTTGTCAACCATGAAAACACTCACTAGATGGCGCAGTGCGCGCAGTCTCGGTTTGCAACAACGTTGCCGAGACAATACAGATCACGAAGGTTTCAATGGATATTCGCAGACTCCATGACCATCCCGGCATCGTTTCGACCATTAAACTGCCTCATCAAAATGAACTTCTGACTGCATTTGTCAGTGTGGTGCTCATCACAATGGATAAATAGGACCCCCATCCCGAATTTCGAGATGTAAACACTGCCTCTCCAAAAATTAACCAAAAAATAAATGGCAGCGGCTATTTGCACGGTCCCGTTCGGATAGAATCCGCGGCTATTTGCACGGCTGATGTCATATCATAGGCAAGGGGGTCACTCCGCAAAAGCGGTTTAAAAATCGCTTACAATATTTTTACGGCTTTATTCACTAATTGTGAACGATAAATTACTTTGTTACTTTTTGATCTGAGTAATCGGAATAAATAAAGACGTTGGGTGCCGGGTGAAAGTGAATGTGTATATAATTCCATTGACTCGTCGATTTTAAGCTTTTCACGCAGAACCGTGTAAACAAGCAAATAAAGCATTTTTACTTTTTTTTCAGTACTGGCAATTGGCGAGCGATAAAGTACTTATTTCGCTGTTACTTTTCGACCTCACTAATCTGAGTAAAGACGTAAGACTAATTAAGAGGTCGAGGATGTTAGAGGGGTATACAATTATGACTGACACTATGACAATCTGATTTGACAAGTTGTACTAAAGATTTTACAGTATGTTGGTCATGACGGTCGTAGAATGTTTTTCCTCCACGCGATTTCTAGGCCCGCATGCACAGACCACCTTTCATCCCGTTTAGCGCAAATCACGTGATGACCGTGGCAACCGATAGCGTGGGACAGGGACACTATACACTTAGTGGGAGAAAGTCTTGAATTCAGCTCTGCAGCTTGCGGCAGATCAGCGTAATAGAACTAAACCTAGTAGAAATGTATGATTACGTGGATAAGCACAAGGAAGATATTATGCGAAGCTCGAAGGTGCTGGGATAGCCATGTGTCCCTATAAATTTGCAGCTGACAGGTGGCAAAACAACCTGAAGGAATGCCCGCCTGTGGGATTATGGGTACGTGTATAACTACCTCATAAAATCGCCACGTAAGTTGTAAATGCCGATATACATATATATATTGCATTTTATTGTCCTTCAGTATAAAGGCAGTATTATTTATTGATTTAAAATGAAACACGTGACTGGTGCTTGGAAACTTATTAGGTTTAGATTGACATCACTTGCAGAAGTACATGTATAAGCGTTATACTTGAGGGACTTCTTGAAGCATGTATGTCTGCAATTGCATCCTTTAAAATTTCAGCTGAGGAGATCGAAATGGTGGAAGAGGTAACTCGTTTGTAGTCAACCTTCCCTGTATGGCATGAGCAGAGACCAGGCCACATCACAGCATCAGTTGTGGGAGACTGCTTAGCAACAAGCCCTGACAGGCCTACCCCTTCCCTCATCAAGAAAATGTGTACTTTGAGACAGAAGCCCCTGAATGGCTCTGCACCACCCGAGTCAAGTTATTGTCAGGCAGACTGATGATTTACCAGCTTCAGAAAGTTGCAGTGCTGTGAGAGTTTATTGCCTGTGTATGAGTGCTGATGATTCTGGGGATATGGTGGGGTGACAGACGTGATGACTAGTTCTACCCCAGGTACGTGGGGCTGAAGAGGCTACCTAAAAAAAAAGTGGTATTGTCCACCCTGTAAGAAAAGCAAGAAATAGAAAGTGGTGCCTTCATTGTTCATTAGGGCGAGTTGATGTGTGAGTGAATGTGTGTTTGTGACCATTGACAATTTCATGTGCTTTTGGCATGTAACATGCTCACGTGCACATTTCACACAGAATCAGTGCAACTGGAAACTAATACAAAACTATTGTGCATTTGCAACAAAGTTTATTTCAAGAATTTGACTTTTTTTCACTGTAGTCAAGATTCTGCAACTGAAGTCACCAAAGACATTTAATTTAGTTCCTGAAAACAATACCCTCCCCCACATTGACAAGTGCAGCACAGACCCTAATCATTTTGTCTGCACTGGATAAAACTGAGTGCATGCTTTCATCTTTTAGACTCTGTACACTACAAATTGGTAATGGACCCTTTAAAGTATTATACCTCATTTTTAAAAGCCCAATGGTCCGCTCTGCATGATTTCGTACAGAAGAAATCTTCCTTGACATCGACACTTCTCTGGCAGAAAGCTGTCTCTTACCCTTGGTGAAAGATGGGGTGAGCAACTGAGGTACAATGAGTAGCAAAGTGAGGTACAATGAGTAGCAAAGTCATCTTTCAAGGCAAAGCCTCTATCCGCTAATATGTGATCACCTGGCATGTGGTGCTTGCTATCAATAAAGCCTGATTCTCTGACAGTCTTCTTGTGAGCTCTACCACCCCATGCATCAGACAAGATGTGATGGCCCCAAGAAGTGAACCAGCAATTAAAAACTTAACAGTGGTGTGCCTTTGGTAATTGCTGAAGCACTGTGCCCTTACTAAAACATTTTTTGGTGCATCAAAAATATCAAAGCAGTCAATGATGGAAGTAAGTCTTGGAAACTTTCGTTTGAAAATGGAAGGGTTTGTCTGAAGGACAGTTTCTCTCTCTGGCCAGTTCACCATGAATGTAATTTTAGCATACAGCTGTTCAATCCAAATCCAAAAAGTGTGGATAAGTGTACTCTTTGGTGTAGTACATGTGCTAAAAGTTCAAAGCTGAGGTTATGCTTCAGTTTCACCAGCGTGATGAAAAGCTGATCTTGCATACATAGGCCACACCTTGTTTTGTTTGGTACAAATTTTGCAACTAAGGCAAACAGTACCAAAAAAAAACTTTCAAGAAAGTCCAGTCATTAGTTTACATGCCTTGTCATTTCCCTCAACCGACTTTGCTGATGGTGGAGATGCTGGAGTCATCTGGTTTAGCTGACTTTCCAACTCAGTCACTCTCTTCAAAGCCTGGTCTGTCTCTAAGGCTCTGGATTTCCTAAAACAGCATCCATCGTTCAGATAGCTGGACAGGAGTGTCAAGTGGCAATGTGAGGGGCCTAGGTGGTGATCTTACTGGTGTTGAACGTGGACTGTCAGATTGCACACCAGTTTGTACATTCTCATCTTGTGGTGCTTCTGCTTCACATACTGTGTTATTTATCTCCAAGAACACTTGGTTCTTGGAAGACTTCATTTCGGGCTCTCCGTCTACTTGTGAAATAAACACACATGAACAGAAAAAAAGTTTCAGGATTCTGTAATACTGATGATGGAAGAACTTTTAGTGGTGTAATGCCACTCATTAGGCTCGAAACACAGAAATAAACATACCTGCAGCCTCATGTAAATATCACTCACATAAAACACTGTTATTACAACTGTTAATTGTAAATTAACATTTCTTGACATCATTTATACTTTTTAATTTCTTTGAAGATTAAATGGTGGAGATATTCACATTTCCTGCCTTGCAACTTTGCACGCTTGGAGGCCCTTTCAAAGCAACTTATCTTGGAAAATGAATCCTCAGGGTCTACGTTTTCACCATGCTTCTTAAAGAAAATGGAAGGGACATAGTCCAGGTGGCTTATGTCATTGGATTTGGATCATGTAAAAATGAATTCTGAAAACAGGAAGAAAACAATTAATTTTGAAGCTGCTGGTGACACATTAAATCTCAACCCATCTCAACTTCATTGATGTGACTGACATTTCCCTTTCAGAGAAGTGCACAGGGAAATTTTTCTGGTCTGACGAAAGACTATGGGTATTTAAAAGTACTGGCTCATTCTTAGCCCACAGAACCTTCTCAAACCCCTCCCTAATTTTGTCGTGTTCTTTAGATCTTTTATGCAATGCCATACCAATTTGGAAATTTTGTCTAAAATTACTAATTGCTATTTGCAACAAGTGAAAAACTCATTTACGGGTGATAAAGTGTGCAGAACAAACCTAAGTATAGCTACAGTGATAAAGTGTGCAGAGCAAACCTAAGTATAGCTACAGTGATAAAGTGTGCAGAGCAAACCTAAGTATAGCTACAGTGATAAAGTGTGCAGAACAAACCTAAGTATAGCTACAGTGATAAAGTGTGCAGAACAAACCTAAGTATAGCTACAGCGATGAAGTGTGCAGAACAAACCTAAGTATAGCTACAGTGATAAAGTGTGCAGAACAAACCTAAGTATAGCTACAGTGATAAAGTGTGCAGAACAAACCTAAGTATAGCTACAGTGATGAAGTGTGCAGAACAAACCTAAGTATAGCTACAGTGATAAAGTGTGCAGAACAAACCTAAGTATAGCTACAGCGATGAAGTGTGCAGAACAAACCTAAGTATAGCTACAGTGATGAAGTGTGCAGAACAAACCTAAGTATAGCTACAGTGATGAAGTGTGCAGAACAAACCTAAGTATAGCTACAGTGATAAAGTGTGCAGAACAAACCTAAGATAGCTACAGTGTGCCGACCACACTTTTTCTCAGTTGATGCTTCCATCCTCTGCTGCATCTCTCCAGATAGCAGTCAACCATCTTCTTCTTTCCTCTTCTACAGGAATGATGAACTTTCTGTTGGGATTTTTTTTTTACATTGGCCACACAAGCTTTGGGCATGATAAATGTAACTGAGTTTTCTCCCACAGGGTGCGTTACTAAATCGTTCGCATGTCTGAAGCTCTGGATGTTCGATTTCTTTACTGTATGTGATGCTGTGTTAGGGCTTGACCCATAATAATCCGTTGTTGTGGTTAGCAACCGAGATGCGCATGGTAGGTTTGAGCGTAAGTGCATGGAACGCCTGAAACTCACGTGGGAAAAAAATTCCGCTGACAGGACCGTGCAAATACCCACAGCCAAATTAAATTCCCTTAGGTTCGTCCAAAACTGCCTGCCTCATTGTGCAGCTGCTGTATCACTAAAACGATCTACTGCTACTTAGAGAAATTTAAAGAAACTTTATTTGTTCCGTGCAACATATGAAATACATTATTCAACCTTCCCTTTCATTCTCTGAAGAACAATCGTCTTTTAGTCTCAGTCCTTCTCTCTGTCTCTGCATATATACACACTTGCAAGCCAATGTGATCACACCCTCACAAGGTGGACAACAGTTTTTGCATCATTCTTTATTGCTAGAATTATGCATTCAGTAAATGGCAATAAACAAGCAAACTTGATTGCAAGCAAAAATAGTTATTAAAAAAAAACCAATGAACTGACCGGACTTTTAGCAGGATTTCGATCAATATAGGATCAATATATGCAATCCTGGAAAGAAGAAGTGTATAATAATGTGTTACCACAGACGATATCTGTGGAGTTACAGAATGTTTAGAGATAACTTTGGTTTTGTGCCTTGCCTAACACGCCTGTCCCTAGCCGTAACTGCCTAAGGACTACGTTCATCTCCAGTTATCTGTACTCAAAGTACCCTTTCTCTCTCTGCAAGCCACATGCATGCACAGGATGTTGCTCTTGCATAAACATGCATGCATAGCACATAATTTCATAAATAAAATTGGTGATGTGTTCCACTTCTTATTTATGTGCTACCATCCACTATTGCAAGTTAATCAAAACAGCTTTGTTCCAAGATACTTTGAACATTGCCCTATTGAGTGTTTTTAACCTTCATGAACTATTGAATACATAATCTAGAGAGTTATGGATCCAAAAAGATTTCCTTTATCCTTTTTTGTTCAAGCGAATGCTGTTATTGCACCTGGCGTAAAAGCCCCAAGGCTCAAAGTCAATAAAGAAACAAACTGAAATAAAGCAGCTTCTAAAAAATGCTACAACTAAGGAAATGATTTCAAAATAATGACATTTGGAAATGGCATTTAGAAATATTTGGTGAATGGACTTTTTAAAGAGTTCTCTAAAATGGTATACGAAAAGGCGAAAAGGTGAGAAAAGATGTGAAGAAACGCCTTCTAGGCATATTCCCACTTCATGGATAGTATTCAACTATCACATTGTGAAGCCAAGAGCAATGAAAACTGATAATGTACTTTTGAGAGTTAAAAATGTCTCTTTTCCACTGAATACAGTACTCTTTCCTTTCTCTGCAAACCACATGCATGCAGGTGTGCAGGTACTTGCTCTTGCACACGCATGCATGTACAGTGTATTATGTTCATTTTCATAAGTTCATGAGGTAAATGTTCAGTTCTACTTCTGTCACACCAGGAGGTTTGAGGAGGAATGACGAAAATAATTTTAATCTAAACTTTTACTGATACAGCCTGATTTTAACAACATTCAGGAGAGATTCACAGAAATACCGGTTGGAAGTAATAATTTCTCAAATGTTTTTATTGGTATGCTGTAGAAACCATACGTACACCATTACATATAGTTCTAAAAGATTCTGCCATTAGACAGCCGCTGAATATTCTAGAGTACTGTGTCAGTGGAGCAGGACAGTGTACTATCACAAGCCAGCTCCGTGGTAAACTTGAAGGAAAAAGGGTCTTTATTGATAAAGAGCTTTCATGCACATTGCAGAGACCGAGTTCTCAAATACTTATTTCTGTGTCAACAAATCCAAAAAAATGCTGTCAAAATCATTAATCATTAACAAAAGCCATGATATTCACCAAGGTAACGTTTAAATTATTCCAGAAAATGAGATCAGAAGTATGACTAGTTTTGATGACTGACAAAGTATGTACTGAAGGACTATCCACAATCAAATACAAATCATGAAAATATTATGGCACCCATGTTTGCTACCCTAAAGATTAAGAAACAAAATAATACTTATCTATACAAGCTTTTATGAAAATAAGCTTATTCCTGGTAAAATCTGCAAACCCAAAACAAGCTACAGAGGACCTTCCCATATCCAAAAGTGCAGATGCATATAATGACCACAACAAACCATCTTTCAACACCCCCACACCCAAAACACACACACACACAGTCAATATATGTATTAGCTACCCTCTCTATCATGTCATTATATAGGAGGATTGACGGTACTTGACAGAAGATGTGAAAGAAATCATTTCACCAATGTCTGCGAACTCGCTGTCAACAGAACTGAGATGAAGAGTCGAATCTACAGGCATGACTTCAGTTTTTCCGTGTTAAGCTTTAGCTTGTTATTGTTCATGCAGTGCAGCATCAATACAGGGCTGCCTGTTAGATAAGGCAATAGCAACTCTCTTATTGACTGTTATGGTCTTATTATGGTCCTTTTCCACATTTCTGCAGCATGAATAGACATGAGCAGCTGTATTTTTTTGAAAAATGCATATTAGGAAAAAATGAAGGTATCAAAAGACGTATAAATGATATTGTTACCCAATATGACCATGCCCTAAATGTTCTGGGTCAAGTTCAAGGATGGTAGGGGTGGCATGCTAATGTATGTTTAACGCATTAAAAAGCTGTTACAATTATTTTTAAATGATAAACTTTTGATAAATTTACAAATGGGTGAAGCCAAATAAAACAAAATCCTTACCCTTTTCAAATGCTCTATCAGGTATTAAGAAATTAAGTTAATGCTTATATGATGTGGTCAACCACAACTTCACCAAGACTGTGAAGAGATACGTGCCCAGCATACCAAAGAATACTACAACAACCTTGTTAAACTCCAGTCATCTCACTGTTAAATTTAAACTGATAATTAGATCATTTCATGTCAAGAACTGTTATGAAACTTCACTGATAAAGTGTACAGTTTCGGAGGCAGGAGAAGGAATTGTGGTTTACTTGTTGGTTTTCGGTTATAGGTCTTGGTGGTTGGTATACATCCAGTGATTTGTCACTGCTTTTTAATATTTGTGCCACTGTACACAAACATGAACTCTTTGTGGTGTACATGGAAAGTATTATACAGCCCATACAAAAGTTTCAATTATCAGGGTATGCACTTTTTTTAAAAAATAAGACAGACAGCACAAAGGCAATAAAAATGTCTACCTTTTTGAGGAGCCAGTGGTTGCAACTAATACATCATGTGCTTCTTGATGAAACACAGTTATAATTACAGGTGCTTTAACTGTATCTGTGTAAACAACTGAAAATCAGTACAAGAAAAAAACTGAGATTATGAAATACACTAAATTACTATGGGATTCCAATCAATAACAAATTATCTATATGTATATCCCCTACTTTTTTGTTGTTGTTGCAATATAAGGCAGCCACAGACACAAAAATATATATATCCCCATCACTATCCTTTCAAGATTCCCCATGTCAAAGTTGACAGTGAATAAATTATATTACGAAACTTGCACTGTCACTCTAGGAAAATAGCATGGGTATGCAAAAGGTTTTCTTGAATGCAAGAATGAATTGGAAACTGTAGTGCTGCAGTACAGTGCATAAGGACAGATATTGCAAACTTCTCACGAAATGAGGTGAAGTAAGAAAGGCACATGGCTTTTGAGTGGAAGGAGTGAACAACACACCAGGCATTCCAAGAAAAAAGAAATGCCACTATGTAAATACCAGTTCCAGTGGATTTCCTTTTCAAAATCACAAAGAGATGGCCATTTTTCTGAAGTTGGCATAAAACACCAAGGACTCCTTAAAACTGTCACAAAATAGAACTATGCACAGAGAAAACATAGTGGAGTTTCATCCCAGTCTAGTTTTCTAATAATCTGCCTGCTTAAGGGGATATAAGTATTAACAATACCATATGGAAAATGTTGAGAACAGAAGAAGTGCAGACAAGGAGACAATAATCACAGCTCATATACGTACAGATGACTGGGACACATCACCACCAGACAGCTCTGGATTAAGTGTCTACACTGCTAAAGCAAAGATTCCTCAAAAAGGTTAAAAACATTAGAAACATTCTGAGGAAAAAATTTCAACAATTTTAGTTATATACAATAATCAAAAACTTATTTCCTGTCACTAGTAACAGCAATTTTTAAAAAGGAATTTGTCAAGTATTTCTGCCATGTTCTTAGCACTAAGAACCTAATTCTGCACAGTATTTTTCGTTTTTAGATCTTTCAAAGAAATCCTTGGAAGCCCTCGCCTCGGAAATTCTACAAAATAAAATTATAAGCTGGAAAAAAAAAGAAATCTCTACAGTGCACTCAGCATGGCAGAGTACAACTGTGGTACTAAAATCAGAAGTCTCATCACTAAAACTTTTTGTAATCAAAATCGTGATGTCCCCAGTGGTGCAACAATTCAATGATCATCTCCAGCACAGTGAAAATTAGAACTGTAGGCTCACATCTTGTTTCCAGCACACATTTCTGCGGATGTGACGCCTATTTACAGAGCTGGGTTCTTGCCTTGACATGGTCTTTACTCTTTGATACCAACTCAGCAAATACCAAACCGAATGTAAACATCATTGCAAATAAATGTTTTCCCCTCTATGGATTTTATTTAGAATGTTATTTGGTGATGGCTTACTCAGTGGTGGTCTCCAAACCAAAGAACAACAGATCATACAAACACTGCTCATTTTCCCAAGCAGGTGCAGCAATCTCCTGGACTTTTCTGTGTTTAAGATTTGTCATAAATATTCAGAAGCTGTCACCTCAATTGACAAACAGTCCAAATTAAAGTAGAATCTGCTGTACTAACTCAAATCTTTAAAAATTGGAAACCTGCATTGTCAAGCACACCGGTTTAGCACCTAGATACTAGCAATCAGAGGATTGATCACTCACAGTCAATGTTTTGAGCTGTTGGTCTACTTTTTTCTGTTGACCTTCCAAGTGTAGTGTGTCTGTGCTGGCATCATTGTTCCGATCACATTCTGCCAATGAACACCCTGTTGAGGTGGGAGAGACCAAACTTTCTCCTTTGTTTAAAGTAGTGTTCCTTTCCCTGGATTATATTCACAAGCATAAAGTGCTTCTGTAGCCTTATGCACAATATATTTGTATATCATTGACTCTTATCCATACTGGCCATGATATTTAAAATTCACTTTTAGCTTTTATATCATCCTTTCTTTTATAAGGCACGAACTTGCTTCAGACTTAAACTTCTAAAAGCTTGTAACTATGTAACTGAGATAAACATAATTTACATAACTTCTGAAAGAGAAAATCTTGAAGTAGAAAATATTTTATAGTTGTTAATAAAGCTTTTTAATCATAATCTTGTAGCAAATTAATATGACATAGCACAAGCTAGTAGACTTGACAAAGTGGCATCTGCATATATCTGTACATCATTATCAAGGTCAGGGAAATTCCCCCCCCCCCACCACCACAAAAAATCGTGGGAACCGAAATGTTGCTGACTGTTATCTACACTAAAATAGTTAATCGATCCCTTTTATATTTTTGTCAGACCACTGCAGGGCAATAACCATTTACAGTTCATAAAACTTCCTTTAGTCCTTTTGCTTCCAAAATATTTTCAAAGGAATAAATGTAAGAAACTAGTCCCTAAATGGTTTGAAAGGACCTCCTCTCTTTACTGTCTTTTCTCAATCCAACTTTCTAGGGAGTTAAGTACGCATGTGATCTTAGTACCTCTAATAGGGCACCCCATCACACCACACTTCTGGTCAGTGCTGCTGCACCATGTCACACATGCAGAATGGTCTCGCTGCCATTATGTTCACAAAATATCCATCAACACATACAGTACACACACACATGCTCACCACAAAAATATCCACCTTCCAACCACTTGCACCGATTACTAACCTGAGGCGGGACGTCAGCAGCTCTACTTGTGCCCTGTACAGCTCCAGCTCTTCTTTCAGCAAATTAATTTCAGACTCTTTCTCACGCAGATCTTGCTGCATTGCATATACAGTCTCCTCTAGAGTGTCACACAGAGCCTGAAAGTTGGTTTTGCAATTCCACTGCTGATTAATACTAGCTCATTAAGAATATTATGTTTTATGTTCTGAATGCAAAATATGCATCAATTGGTGATAAATTTTTTCCAAATGCATTACTTGGATAAAAATTATTAGTGTACTATACTTTAGGTTTACAGATTAACAGGCTATATTTATTGAGTGCAAGAGGATGGAGTATCTGTAGGGGGGCTGAGAGTAAGACAAATGATCTTGGCAACTCAGTGCCAGCAGGGTCTGACATACCTACCACTGCCTTGGTTGCTATTTATATTGCAAAGTGTGGGGTTTTGGAAGTTACTTGGTATTTAAAAACAAGTGTGAACATTATGGAAATAATTCAGAATGAATTAAGCATGCTTAACCTTTTGTATGTACGTATACAGTGAAACCTGTGAGAGTGACCCCATGGTACAAATGACCGCAAATGCACCTTGGAAGAGTAAGCACACTGCTACGAGCGATCACAACGACAACAGGTTCCAATTGACAGCCAATACTGTCAAAGCAGCCAGGCACTCCCCTGCGGCCATCTGCCACACCTTTGAAGGTGGTTGAGAGAAGCTTTCATAATAAAGATCTATGGACGCTGCCAGAAATTTAGAGCAGGGTGTAGGCGGTAGTCAGTGGTGACAATACTGCTGGGAGTGAGCAGGCCCACTGTCCGGGTCTTCGATCTTAAACCGTTAAGTCGTAGACGTGGTTTTGAGAGATCACACGATGTTCTTTTGCTAACTAAATGAAGATGATCTCTGTTTCTGCATTGTTTGTATAACAGTAATAAAGACATTTGTCTACACCCTAAAAAATGAATATGCCCCTACGATTAGCAAGGATGCACGTACTTATCCAAAATGTCTTGCTATGCGACCAGACACCTTTTGTGTGTGTTCATTCAGTAAAATGACAAACATATTTAACAGATGTTTGTTTTTGTTGATAGTTTCTTCATTTCTGCATTATTTGTATGATGATAATAAAAACATTTTTCTACAGTGTATGAAATATGAATATGCCTCTAGCATAAGGGCATGCCATGTGCACACTTATCCTAAAGATCTGGCCTGCGATGTGACCAGAAATCTTCTACATCAGTACGTGTTATTTCAGTAAAACGACCAAGGGAAGCTACTCTTTCCTGCTGACTTTGAATGTCATCTGCTACGGTGTATCATCACTCCGCTTTGAGCAAAACAAAACAAAAAAAACAACCAAAATCCCTGAAATTGGTGTATCATGCATATGCATCCAGAATGTGTCATTGAAGAAGACGAAAGTTGTGTGGGAATAAAATCTTGTCCAAAGCCTTGCGCAGGCTAAGTTTTGTATGCGTCTGTTCCTAGAGGTGACCATGATAAGATCAACTGAACATGGGTTTGATGATTCACACCTAGTGTTCCTCATATTGCATAAAAGAGACAGGACTGAGGAGAAGCAATCGAAAAATTTCCGACTTTTTTCTTCAGCATATGTAATCTTTTAAGAACATTTAACCTTATTTGAGCAATCAAGTGTACTTATGTGGATTGGCGTACACTGTTGGCACTGTGCGTATACTGGATTTTGTTTCAAAAATAAAAACATCAAATGTGTTGTACAGATAAAATGTTTACATTTTATTTGGAGAGAAAGAGAAAGCATTTATGTTTGGTGTGAAAAGGAGCGTCGTTCTTTGGCTCCATGACCTCTACTAAGGAGGAGAGACCAGCTGTAAGGAAAGACCACTTTTATTCTTCCCCAAGGGCGGTCGTTCTTCGCAGGCTTTACTGTGCACGATAGTCTTGTGCATGTTACTGTTAATTTCACTGGAATCAATTATTTGACATAATGAGGGAACAACCACTGACCCTGCTTTCTTCAAGACTGTCATGTGGGCCTGGGGGCTCATCTAGGCAGAAGAAATTTCGCACAGGAGTGCTGAACACAATACACACACACACACACCCACACCCACACACACATGCACATGTAGAAGTAGTAAAAATATAAATTATAAGCGCAAATAATCGAAAGCACTTATTTATAAATGCACTTTGCATTTGCCTGGCTAAAACAAGTTACCTGCAAAATTGTGTGTGTGTCTACATTCATTCTGTCAGGCGCTGTGAGCCTGCCCTCTGGGGTGGGGGGGGGGGTATGGCACCTTAAAAACTCCCGTTATTATTATTACCTGCAAAATTGCTTTTCTCTATTCCTGGAGGACATATTTTTACCCACCCATTCACAATGATGCATTTTCAAAACCAGTGGATACATACCTGTTGCAAATATCTTTATGTCCTGTTATGTTGTTTAGAAATGCCTGGAGTCCAAGAACTCTTTCTTCAAGAAACTCTTTGTCAAAGTTATCTCGAAACCACCTTTTAGGAGGCAAGGCCAAACGGAATCCTGGAAAAAGTCTCTTCAACTGGGGAAAAGATAAATTACATTTAGCAACTTTTAAAAGCTTCAATAAAATAGAAGTGCATTGAATTATTGAAAATGTAAACATTTTTTAAAAATTATGAGTACAATCAAGTCATTAAGTTCCAGCTGAAAATACAAATTAATTATATATAAGCAATGACTACCGCATTGAACATGCACAACTGCATGCATTAACAATATGCTTATGGATGGCTCACAGACAACTAATTTAATGAAAATCATCTAAGTTATTGTTTGAAAAATTTTCAACTAAAATTGACATAAACCTTATTAAATATATTAAGTTATCAAGACCAAATAGGCATATGAAGTCAATGCACATAAATGTTCCCAAATGCAAACATACAGCAGAACTACTGGCATGATAGCTGCCTCACTCCCACCCCAAGTTCACACACCATGCAACAAAAAGAGAAACCCATACCCTTTCATTTAAATGAACAAAGTCTGAGTATCTTCGAAAAACAAACCAGCCACAAGTGTCATTTCTTATCTGCACTTGAATTTTGTACACCTGCAAAATGAACAAAAGTCTATGCCAGTGTTCATCTAGTATGCCTCAAATAAAGGGTAATATTTCATCATCACCCTTCTGATACTAGTGCCCACATGAAGCACCAGACAATATAGTGTATACCAAGTTCATTTCCATCACCATCTTATACATGTAGGTGGGGCAAAAATAAGTGGTTTGTCCTTGCCTGTTGTCACCAAGTACTATCATACTGCTGGCAAAAGAATGTAACTTTCCACATTCAAAACAATATTCTCCTTTATCCCTCTTATTCTTCTCTCTTCTCATTTGAAGTAAATTATTATGTAAACAAAAGCAAACTGTTTTTGTCTAGCATGTTTAAAAATAAAATCTTGGGACTATGGACCATTCTAGTTCTAGACACTAATCTCAGTCAAAAAAGCAGGTACAATGATTTTTTAAAATCCTCACCGTAAACTTTGACCGTGCTTCCATGGTCTCAAAACCCATGATAGGAACCGACAGCTCTCCTGGCATCAGAATCTGGTTTTCAGACAACTCTCTCACCTCATCATCTGCAGCCTGCTCTTCTGACATATCTGATGGCGTGTTAACATTACTTACTTCTGACTCTGTTTCAGTGAAATCTCTGTACCGAAATTGGTTTGGGGTGCTCTGGTGTTCTGGGTGGAACATAGTGGGTGGCATAGCTTCATAAGTGTGCACCATATCATCTCTTTCATCACATTCGCCAGACGTCCCTTTGATTTCAGACCACCTTTTGGCTGGAAAGCCTACTTCGTTGTTATACTCCACTTCATTTGGAGCTTCAAGCGTCTCAACAGAACTTGACCTCTGAGAAACATAAGATGCAGCGTTCCCCCCTGGCAGAAAGTCAATCTTGCTTGTCCTAGATTTCTGGATAACTTTTGGATCAGTATTTGAGCGCTGTTTTCCGGAGCTGCAAATGTCACCTGTTTGTGGTTGCTCTACGCGGTCTTCATGTGGTTTTGGTGATGACATTGTGGTTTATACCAAAAAATAATAAATAATAATCAAGACCAGCTCTGACCAAGGACTTCACCCGGCCTCAAGCTCTGCACTTTTTGGATGTCGTGAAACGTATGTGTGGACATCACGCAGTGACTGTTACGACGCATATCGCAGTCGAAAGGCAGCTGCTCGATAGCTTGGTCAAGTTGTTACAACTTACAAGGCTTGAAATTGAACAGTAACTGCGAAGCTGATTGTATCACATTCCACATTCCCTAAAAACAAAAAAGGTTTTGTCAAATAAAAATGTCAATATTTCTCAATAATCCCAGCAATGCAACATTACCGTCTAAAGGCAAACTCAGCGTCAGTAAAGTGATAACAACAATCTACAAGTCTAGCACTAGTTGGGTAGTTGTAGCACTACTGACTACACCGTAACAAACATGCATTCAACATTGCGGTCTAGTGTCTGCAAAGCAGCTGTACATGTTGAAATCGAAACAACTCACAGAAAATGAATATTCTTGATAAATTAACGTGCTGTCTGTATATAAAAAATCCACGTACCTGTTTTGATTCCAATGAAAACTTAGCAACATTTTCGAAATGGAAATACTTATGCCACACGTCTACTGAAGGAGCACAAAACGATCGATAAGCGAAAGACAGCTTACTCACGTGCACGAGTTATCCCTGGAGCGTCATCTATAAATATATTTGAACTAGGAGGATGTAACTCGTTCGCACGGTCAGTTAATACTTGATTACGTCCCTGCCTTCGGTGTCAGAATTTTTCGGTTGAGTCTCTGTTGCGCATAAGAACATGCGTCGACAAACATTTCCGAGGCTAAATTATAATTAGTGTAAACTGCATGCTGCACGGGCTGCACGGACAAATCTTCTGTGGCGTAGCAGCAGCAAGTAGCAGCTATATCTCAAGAGGCGGATCCAGAGGGGCGATGGGGGCGACCCCCCACCCCCTCGCAGCTTAATTGCACTTTTTAAAAAAAAATCACTTCAGTTCTCGCCGTCTCGAAACATGAAGCACACAACACTCGACTGGTAAACCAGCATCCCCACACTGTGCAAAGTGCGATTTGTCGTGATTTACTCTAAGTTACACTGGTCAACACCGCAATCGTTACTGACTTAAAAAGGTCGTAATCTGTAGTATCTTGGTGTGCTGAACACGAATATATGACCATACAATTTTTTTTGGCTCTCGTTTTGAAGATATTTCATGTAGTTCATTTTCTATGTTTCACCTTGTAAATCATCCAGAGTTGATTACATCATTTTCAGTCGGATAAATATTTCAGACTTTGTGCGATACAGTTTAAGCTTCTGTTACATATTACTGTTATTATTTTATCCATTTAGTTACAAAACAGAACACTAATGGCTCGAAAGTGAGTTAATACCGTGGGCAATTTTTGCTATATTTGTGGGGAAGTGACATTTGCCAACCAGAAGAAAAGTATCACTTCTCAAGTGAAGGCGGCATATCATCTACTTCGGATGCAAAATTGGCGACCAAGACAAGATTTGGGCCCCGCATATATTGTGTGCTGTATGTACAACACAGGTTTCACAGTGGTTGAATGGCAAAAGATCATCAATGCCGTTTGCAGTCCCCATGGTGTGGAGCAACCACATAAATGACTGTTACTTCTGCTTGGTTCCTCCTCTTCCCGCGGAATAACGAAGCAAAAGAAGTCGAGACTCGAGAATAGTCTACCCAAACATTTCGTCTGCATTGAGACCAGTTCCAAATGGTGAGGGACTTCCTATTCCAGAACCTCCAGCAAAATATTCTCTTGATTCGGCTGATGGGGACGAGGGTGAGCCGATGTGTTCTTCTCCTGGTCCATCACCATGCGGTGATCCAGATTTTCACGGTGGTGCATCATCAACCCCACACAGAATAACACAGGAGGAACTAAATGACCTGTTTCGTGATTTGGACTTATCCAAGAACAAGGCAGAAATTCTAGGTTCAAGGCTCCAACAATGGAATCTTCTAGAAGAAGATATCACAATTACTTCATATCGAAAGCGCCACCAGCAGTTAGAGACTTTCTTCAGAAAGTAAGGTAATCTGGTATTTTGTTCCGATATTGAGGCTTGGCTGGCATGAATGCCATAGAAATCACTCATGACCCACAAGAATGGAGACTATTTGTAGACTCTTCGAAACTGAGTCTTAAGACTGTGCTTTTGCACAATGGAAACCGTCTTCCATCTATTCCAGTGCCGTATGCTGTCCACATGAAAGAGACATACGATAACTTAAAGCAGCTACTGAACTCCATTGAGTTATAACAAGTACAGCTAAGCGCCTCTGTGGTGATTTGAAGGTAGTTGCCCTTTTAATGGGACTGCAGCAGGGATATACAAAATACACGTGCTTCTTATGAGAGTGGGATAGCCGAGCACGGGAAGTGCACTACTTGGGGAAGGAATGGACTCGCAGACAAAATGTAGCAGTTGGAGAAAAGAATATCCAGCACCCAGCGCTGGTCGAGGCTCACAAAATCCTGCTATCACCCCTACACATCAAACTAGGCAAGGCAACGATTAAAGAGGGAGCTTTTGTGTGCCCTCATATTCGAGAGCTCTTCAAAGATGACCGGTTCAACAATTTGCTGCAGGGTGATGCGAAACAAGCATGGAATGCTTTTTTCTCGGGAATGTTAGGTCAGAAAACTACAAGGAAATAGTAAAAGACATGCTGATGCATTATCAGAAACATGGCTGCAATATATCTCTAAAGATTCACTTCTTTCATTCCCATCTGGATTTCTTTCCTGACAACTGTGGTATGGTTAGTGATGAACATGGGGAACGTTTTCATCAAGATATCGCAACAATAGAACAAAGATACCAGGGAAAATGGTCCACTACCATGCTGGCTGACTACTGCTGGACACTGCCCAGAGATGCTCCCGAACAGCTGTACAAGAGACAGGCAAAGAAATCTAAGAAGCAGTCTATGACTTGATTTTTTACAGGTAATAACCATAGGGCTTTTACTATTGGCATGCATTTCGTAATGCAAACAATAATTATTGCAGATTACAAAAAAACTAGAACCAATTTTGCATTTTGACTGTCATATTCGTGTTGAGCAGATAAAAATTGATAAGAAATGACTAATTTTATTTCAGTAACATGAATTTTGTAAAAATTTGTTGACCAGTTTAATCAGTTAGCAGAGGAAGGATGCTATAGAAGCTGCTTTGACGGATAACAATTACAGACAAGGTAGAGAAAATGTCCCTTTGCCTGCCCATCACGGGCAAGGAAAAGCAGGTTTAACCAATCTCTAAGTCGAAGTTAGTTCTTCCAGGGTGCAGTGGGCAGGGGAATGCCAGGGACGTGGGAAGAGACCCGTCGTGTGAGTGCATTTGTACGAAGAAAACTAAGTTTCACTGAAAATAAACAGAGACGGGATTTCCTTCCCGGACTGGTTACGACCAGAAGCCTTTCTCCCACCAGTCTTTATCTTCTTTCGAGTACACAAGCGCAAGGTTATTAAATGCCTTTTCTATTGAACGTCAATGCATTTTCAGATTAGGTTTACGTCTAATTTCTAAGAACGTAGTGGGCTGCCCCTGATTCACCCCCCACCCCACCCCCGCGCATGAGCTCGAACGCATGCTGCCTAAAGAATTTGGGTTTACCCCAAGAGAAGACGTGGTGAAATTTCGGCATTCGTGCATGATATACGCATGTTTCCTTCCTGTCGGCGTTAACGCCCAGTAGTGGGCATTCACTGTTAACGGTCTCCTCGCCTGGCACGTGCTTGTCTATCTACTACAGATGCATGCAGGCGTGCACGCAGTCATGGGTTGACTTGCGTCTTTGTATGTGTTCGGCAGTCCATTAAAGTTGTCGTGGTATAGAATTCCACGAGCATTTTTCCTGCTTGCTACAACAGGGTTGGGAGCACAAGACAGCATGGGCCATTTTACTGTTAAGTGTGACCGCACACATTTCGACGACTGGCTCAAGGAGAAAAGCTCAAACTGATCATGCATCGAAGCCTTTATTTGCAACTAGCGTTGATTCCAGGAGTAAAATATTATTCAGATTTCAACTCTCTGTACATAGGGCAGGAGTCTAGGTTATCTGTGGGTCTCAGCATGAGCATACTGTGTGTCCCTATAGGCGTTTGTGTTGAATGAAGGCTGAACAAAGGCATTCATAGGTAGGCTACCTAATGAATAGTTAAGGCACTGGGGTAAACTTGGTAAACAGGCGTGGCAAATGACACAACTCACCAAAGCAATCAGTGCTTACCTGCCCGACGTAAACAGCAGACTTGCCTACATTTTCTCTTTCGTGCTGTTTGCTACATGAGCAGCGGGTGTGGCACTTTAAACAGGTATATATATATATATAAAGGAAGTTACGGAATCATACGCTAATTTGAAATGTACTCGTGATGTTTCGTTCCATTTATTTGATGTGACTTATTTTATTTCATTTATTTTAATCAGCTTTAAACCTTGTGGGGTGGGGGGGGGCGTTTAGCTTTGACAAAACATGCATACATTTACAAAACATACATTTACAAAATGAATCAAACGTCGAAATATATATATATATAAACTGATCTTTCATATGCTGTATTAGGATCCCGTTAACTTCATTTAAGGAGTAACTACAACCATATTTCCGTAAATAAGACAGATCAAGTTTGTCAAAGGAAGAATAAACAAAATCAAGCCATGCTGACTTATGCCCAGTATTACTATACAGGGCATTGCAGAATCAAAGCGCAAGTACTGATAGTTTACAACTCAGATTGTTTCCCACACATAGCTTATGCCAAAAAAAGTAGCCTACATGTTGCAAAAAGAGAAACTGGAAATACGCCCAGTTCTCTACGAACCATACATGTTGCGGCGCTTAGAATCTTAGGGTCAAAGATTAAAACAGATTTTACACATTTATCAAAAAGATCCAACTGGATATCTAACGGCATGTCTAAATTTCCACATTTCTACAGGGCCTGTCCAACCTGCCGCCCACTTCCCCCTTCCTCCGCAGACGGACAGGAGGAGTGGGGAGGGGGAGAAAGTGCGCGTGCGTGGGTGTTGAGTTGTGGCTATCCTGAGTATATCGTATCATGTTTTGTGTCACAAACAGAACTATGCCCCATATTCAAATGGTTAAAATAAAATCGTGTGTATATGATAGTGCGGCATAAAGGGGAGGGTGGATAGGAAAAAAAACCCCCCCCACGGCTACGTGCTAGCTGTTACTGCAGAAATCTTGCTTACAGGGGCACATGGCCAAGTGTGTACGACATCTATTTCTGTTTTTATTCAGCTATTATATGTTCCCATCTCGTCAAATAAATTGCATATAAAGTCCTGCGTTCCAGAAGCTTGGACGCATAATACGCGATTATCTAGAGCTGATCGATAACGAACAAGAACTAAAATGTTTCCATCGGGGCGAGGGTTATGTAAGGACGTAGTTATGTAAAGAGCAGGTTATACACAGGAGAAATTAAGAAGGCAAATTCAAAGTTCAAAATAAACCGAGAAATAAAAAATTCATTAGATTATTGCCACTCTCCGTTAATGTGCGTTTGCGGCATAAAAAAAAGTCGTGTACCTGTATATCTAAACTGACATTTATGTGAATGATATACGTGGTTTTCCTTTTCCCTTAATTGCAAATAATAACAGTATTTATACGTCGTCAAATTTCATAAATAATTCAAGGTGGAAACACTCGCCAGCAAGTGGACACAGTGTAGAACGTACTCTCACACGCACCTAGTAGTACAAGTGAGCACCCCCCCCCCCCCCCCCNNNNCCCCCCCCCCCCCCGCCCGAGTAGGCGCAGCAGGATAGGACAAAAGGTATTCGAGAGAGAGAGAGAGAGAGAGAGATGTTTTCAGATAACGATAAAAAGAGTGTAGGATAGCTTGGGGATGGAGAGCGGCATGCTGTTCCAGGTCAGTGGACCGAGGACGGAAACAGGTCGCAAGCCAAACGTGCTGAGCCTGCGAGGAATATGAAGGCAGAAGGGGTGGGGGGGGGGGTGAGGAGAAGAACGGAGACTGCGAAAGGGTGTATAGATCTGAAGCTAGTTGGATAGGTAGGCGGGAGCAGTTTTCGACGTATTTATAGCAGAGAACGGCAACTTGGTATTGAATACGCTTTGAGACAGGAAGCCATGCAGTGGAGTGAAGCAAGAAGAGGGTGACTAGTCCCCCCACCCCCTTTAGAATGAGGCGAGCTGCACCTATGTGGGGAGTGCGCTCTTTCCCTGGAGGAGACAGACAAAACAATTTCTACGCTAGCGCAAAATCATACGTGTTTGCGTTTCTAAAACGAAACTTTCATGGCGTGGGTAAAAAAAACAAACAAAAAAACCCCACGATCCTTGGTCGAAATGGCCGTTCAGCTATTTTAAGAGATTTTCAGTGTAACGGCGCACGTCTCTTCTACACGACCTGCCATAACCTTTTACAGTTTCGTGCCGACCCACGGCTTTGTCCTTACCACCCACGTTCTGCCGGGATTTTACGATGCCTCTTTCAACAGTTACAAAACGAAAGGTTATCTGCATAAATTTATTTATAGTCTGCACGTTGGAGATGTATATTTCTCCTTTTGTCGCAGCTAAATTCGAATTTAAAATACGAAGTGTTCAGTCTTCAGCGAATTGTTTTATGTGAAATCAGTTCGCCATCAGAGGTGTTGTGCAGCATGCAGCTTTATGTGATTCGGTGGAATGTTATCGTCTGGTTGTGAACGATGTCAACCCATGCAGAAACCTCAAGACAATGATCCAAGTGTCTCTTCAATGCCGTAAGCAAAGAGACTCGTAATTCAAGCGGAAGAGAACAAACATACATCATTCTTCTGACCTTGATCTCGACTACTGACAACGCCGCCAAGCGGATTGCTGACAGCCAGATAGCAAATCAGCCGAAATCTACACCACTATGAACATACCTTAAATGGAATCGGATTAAGTGGCTGTTACGGGTTTGCGCCCATCCACTTTATGTTCCCTTTCTCCGTAGTTGTCACGAGGTGGCGCTTCCCCATTTTTTTTAGTTCCCTTCCTCCGCCTGGCTGCTCCAACTCCGAACTCAACCTTTCTCTCCACACAAAAAGAAGCAAGTCTCCGTTTTCCGTTTCTTTCACAGGACATTCCCGCGAACTTTATCTCTTTTTTCCCAAGCTACCAGCAACTCGAGATCTCTCTCTCTGACCAGCCCAGCCGTCCTCTCTTTCTCCCCCTCTTCCAAAACCAACCCTTCCTTTTTATCTCCACCACAGCTCACCCTTTGTTTTGAACCCTGCTCACTCATTCTCACGCCAAGCACGCGCTCATTCATTCTCACGCCAAGCATGCGTTCACTCATTCTCACTTTTTTCTTTAAATATTTCATACATAACAAAGACCTACTTGCTAACTACAGAACTCGAACAGTGGATATAGTAGGTACTATAGCTGTCAGCCATAACAGTGGCTTTTGGTTGAATCAAAGCAACATAATGTTACTACACAGTGGTTTAAGAAAAACTAAAGATCTGTTACGTTTGAATGAGAAGTTGTTACAAGAATGGTGTACGCATGTCCATAATGATGAGCTTTTCACGAATTACTGTATGTAAAAGCAGCACTTCGGATAATATGGATATCTCTCTTTTGCCTGGCAATTGTGAATTTGCTTTACTCAAATCTCGAACAATAAACAACTTTTTACCTGTAAACAGGCTGAGGTATAACAAGGCTCCTAGAGCTGAAAGAATCTGTGCAAAATGTGACTTGAAGGACACAGGGGATGAGTTTCATTATTTGTTCATTTGTCTATATTTTCAGATGTTAGAAATAAATACATTCCCAACAATTATTAATTTTTTTCGACCAAATGCAGAAAATGTTTACTATTTTCATCAAAAAAGAAAAACCTGGTCGTTCGGCTGAAATACCGTATCTCCAGTAAAGAAGCAGATGTAGCACGAGCGAGGAGCCGCGAGGCAGCTTAGTGTAAGACAACAGATTTAATTTTTATCCTCATTATCGCCCGGAGAGAGAGAGAATCGCTCTGAAAGAGAGAGAGAGAGAGAGAGAGAGAGAGAGAGAGAGAGAGAGAGAGAGACTGGTTTTTGTTTCTTAATAGCGCCCCATCGCAAACTAGCTGCACATCAGGAAGATTGTTGCTTGAAAGTAGTATAAATTCTGCCACACATGGGACTGTTGTCTCAACACAGGCTTCAGTCTCATCCAGTCACATTATACTGACACCGGACCAACAAGTCCTAGTACTGTTCCCTGTAGTGCCAGGCGTCTGGCAGGGCAGCTACTAGATTGTCAATTTTTAAAGTCATAGATATGACTCAGCCGGGGAGTGGGGGTAGGAGAACCACCGACCTCCCGCCTCAGAAGCGGACGCCTTGACCCTGAGACCGTAGAGGCGGTCTCAGAGAGAGAGAAAGAGACGTATATCTCGCAAACGTTCCCAAACTGACAATTAAGGCAGACACCACAAACAAAATGGCGCACTTTTCTAAAGGTACTTAAACTCGAACGTAAAACCAGCATCTGGCAAAACGGATATTATAAAGACACGCTTAAGAAATGAATGTTATTCTAGCATTATATAGCATTATACTATACAGCATTATAATATAAGTTCTATCGTTAGGGATTTTTCTGATGGGTTTTTAAGAAACGCGAACAAAAGCGAGATGCTCCAAACATTACTATAAACATCCTCACAAACATTACAGTAAATATCGCTATAAAGTAAACGGCGTTATAAACACTAGCTAAACCATTCATGTAAACACTGTTGTTAAATCATTGCTATTCACATTGCTGTAAATATTAATGTAAATAATAAAACAGTTCTGTGCGAGATTCCATTTAACCAAAGGAAGACAGGGCTGTCCCTTCGTGTTCTCCGACTGAGGTGGAGAGGGCGGGGTCTTTCAACCAAACCTCTGACGTCATTCAAGGCCTTGAATAAGGTAACGGCCGCACAGCTAGCACCCCCATAGCCTCCGCCTGCCACTGGGTCTCACTGCGACAGGGGATCTCGAAGTGCTGGCTGCATGCCCAACCCTCTGTGGTGTTTATTTTCTCGTTCGCCACACTTTCCCTCTAGGCGCAACAGGTGTTCTGACACTCCGTCAACAGCCTCGCTGTCACATTGTTGTTCAACAGGGGTGCGGACTTACAGTTTGTTGAGTTCTTGATGATTGATATACAACAAAGGTGGAATGCAGAGTGACTTCGATCCTCTTTCTATACCCTTACCTCAGTGGATAGCTTAATAAACAGAAGGATACAAAGGAAGTATATAGGTAGAAGGAAATCAATCGAAAACAGATGACAAGAGAAGGGCGTTTTTAGTCAAGGTGAACGGTGCCGAAATACATTAGCAGCTTCGCAGACAGTGTTTCTTGTGCTCCGCTTAAAAATGGGCGTCACACAGTGGATTAACCTGACCATCCTTCTGGCTTTTCTTGGACTCCTGCTGCAGGTGGCAGGATACGTGGCACCAATGTGGATCTGGATCCAGGTGGATTCCTTTCTGGTAGCGGTAGGTCTGTGGTTCGCCACGGGCTGTGGGCTCACCGATACATGCGATGCGAAATCGAACACAACAATAAGTTTCGCGTATAAAACAGGTGAGCGTTGAAATCTTTAGCCAGTTTGCATGGGGCTGGTGTGCGTGTGTGTGCGTGCGTTCGTGCATGCGTGCGTGCGTGCGCGCGCACTTGTCCGAGTATGCCTTGATTTAATGAGGAAGAATGAAGGATGAACAGAAGGACGGACAGACATTAAAGTCCTGTGCAGAATGAAGGCATAACAACGAAAGAAGGCATCCATCGACTAGTTTTCTTGTGTAAATATGATATTTAGATGTTTTATTGCTTTTTATACAGTAGCGCAAATCTTTTAGGATTTTCAGATGACTTCTGTTGTTGTTGTTGTTTTGTTGTTGCTACGGTCTTTGTTTCTGGACGCTTTTCTTTAAAGAAGCCTTATATAATCGAAGAAATATGACGTAAGGATCAATGACTCCGAGCCTTGCCATGCTTATGTAAAAGTTTTTCATACCCTAAAACAGACACAGAGACACTTAATCGAACCACACACACATGCACAGGGTCTTACGCCTACACTGTGGGCCCACGCTCAAACATATGCGCGTGATTGAAAGACTATGTACTAACTGCACGACCTCCTTCTGCTTTATGTTTGAATGTTGCAGTCGGCTGGGTTAATATTCTTCCTAAAGGGTGTAAATAAGTTCTTCACGACCTGCTTATCCAGTCTCACAGCTCTCGTCACGATGGTCAGAACATATAGCAACCAGTCACAAAGATTCTTAATCCATAAGTGGGGAGCTCAGAGACCCCTCCCCTGACCTCACCTGGATAGAACAAAATACATACCACATTCTTTGCTTAAAATACAGTTGCAATCATGAGGATCTTAAATAAAATGTTGCAATGCTGCTGTGATGAGAGGGAAAGTGCGTCAGCCTTTCACTTAGTAAGCAAAAAGGGGGGGGGGAGGTAGGTGGTTCGGGGGAGGTTGGGGGGTGGGGGAGGGTCGGGGAATTTAGGAAGGAAATTTGAAGTTTAAAAAAATACACGCACTGACCTGACCAAGTTACGTTTTGCCAAGGAAATCAGCGGGTTTAGCTACGTGTAGAGCGTAAACGTTAAAGTCTTGCACCAGGTCTCCTTACCTGATAAGCGTTTGTGTTTGGTATTATTGCTGCGTTACGGGCATGGGCCCCGTGAACGCGGACTGACAGCAGGTCCAACGGGGTTGCAAGGGGTGCGACCGTGCGCGTTACTGGGAGAACGACAGCTTTACGTGTGTTTTTAAAACCGATGTGGTACAAAGCGTGGTTTTAAAGAAGACACGACGCTGCAAAACAACCAGCTACGTGGCGCAAGGTGCGGCATGAAAGAGAAGACAGGAGAATTTTAACGACCGACGGTGGAACAAGGACAAGACATGAAAGCCAGGGAAAGCAACATTCACACTGTTAAAAAATAATTGACGGCAGCACCTGATGGCTTACACGAATTTACATCACCGACAACCGCCTTTTTCCCCCCAAAAACCCAACTGTTTTTGACTTCTTATTTCCTATTTTCTTCTTTTCTGTTATTCTTGTGCAAAATTTTGGTTCTCGACGAAGGTCATCTTTCAATCTGAAAAACGCAGTGTGTATTGTGGATCATAAACAGTTTCGCTAAGCGGACCGGAATGTTTAAAGTTCGAAGTCGCGCAGGCAAGAATATGGGACGAAATTTTATTTCAGGACTGAGAGTCTCATTCAAATATGCTGCATGCTTCCCATGAGGAATGTCATAAACAGATGCTGGAATGGTGTTGACAAGATCTTGTTTGAAAAGAATCGTTCACTCGAACCAGGAGATTCAGACTGGGTGGAGATAGAAAATGTAAATATAAATGTAAATTAACTTCGTATGAATGAAACTTTGAGGAGACTTTCACACATAATACAGAGACTGCGAGGAAAGTCGTTAAGAAGGGGGTGTGAGAAAGCAGAAACGACAAACAACCAGCCAACCGGCCAACCTAACAGCCAATCAGCCAGCAAACCAGCCAACCAACCAGCCAACCAGACAACCAGCCAACCAGACAACCTCCCTCGATGTTGGAATATCAGCCAATCACATTTTTATTATTCATAGGTCTTGTAATAACAACATCGAATTTTTCTAAACCCCGTTTTACTCACAACTATTCTGGGTTAAATGCAAAAGAGCCGGAAAGAGATTATGGACAAAAATGCACAAAGCCTATTCGAGCAGCTAAGAATAGGGGCAAAGACGACTGAAAAACAAGCTCGTGACTTGCTGAAGCTAAAGGTTAAAAAACACACTGCAGAAGCTTGAGGAAACCAAACAAACCTGTTTTCTGCTTATGTTTGGGACTGTCTAGATGTGCAAGAAACGACGGGAGCCGTGTCTGAACACAAATATATTTTTAATGCGAAAACGAGGTTGGCGCCATTCAGAAGGAAAATATTTTATTCTGAATGAAAAAGTGCTTTGCAGTGCAAACGATTAGACCGAACTTGTACAGCACCAGGGAGGGTGTGTGGGGGTGGTATTTGTTCCTTAACGTCCAGCCGCAAACTAAGTGCATATCAGGACGGTGTTGCTTAGACAAAGTTTACGTACTGCCACAGGTGGGACTGCTGGGGCAACACGGGCCTCAGTCCCACCCAGTCACATTATACTGACACCGGGTCAACCAGTCCCAGCACCAGGGGAGGTTGACATCTACAGTATCTCGCCCAGCTGCCATTCATTCTGCCTTCTTCGGTATTAAATAGAACTTTATATCTCAGTCAAACTATAAGCACCCGTGAATGTGTGCGTGTGTTTGTGTGTGTATGTTGGGTTGGGGGGGGGGGGGAGGCGGGAACCAGAGCACCAGGAGAAAATCCCATACGACCAGTTCTGTAAACAAGTGTCACATGCAGAGAACTAAGCATGTTTAACAGACATGGGTTCCGAACTCACGAGTCGACTCTCAATGACTAGCACACAATGCAACTATGCCACACCTTGACCTCCTCTCACCTGCTGCTTCTTGAGACATTCAAGTCAGAGCTCAAAGTATGTCGCCCCCGAACCCAACTCGTGCGTCTGGTTCTGACTCTCCCCAGCCACCTGCCGTGCTCATGCGTCATTCCCCCAAAGGAAGGCCACTGCTTCACTTGCTGTAATGGAAGTAGCTATTCTTACTCAAATAAAACCGGAAGAATAAATGTTTCTTCCATTTTCAGTGCCCGTAAATGTGCATTTATTTCGAGCAAAAGTACGGGTTTATCGTGTTAAAGAAAGAAAGATGTCTGGGGGTTAAATACATATTCATGATGCAAGTATACGAGAACAAATAGAAAGCAAGCAGGTAAAGACAGATTGGTGGGTGGGGGAAAGAAAGAAAGGATGGTAAGGAACGAGTGACAGAGAAAAAGATTTGATTAAAAGCAAAAGTGGGAAAGCCGGCTATAAAAGGGCATGCAGTGAAAGAAGTTGTGATTTGACTCCTCACATCAATGACATCACAGGGGTTGGACGATGGCGGGAATATTCATGACGAAGCTCATGTTAGAGCTGCATAACTTAGGCAAAAATATTTCGTCTTTAATATCGTCTGCGCGCGATCAGGCGTCCTCATTATTCAATGGATATTCATTATTCAGTTCTTCCGTTTTCAATGCGCCCCAGCAACTGCACTCAGAGATCGAGAACGCACGATAGAATAAAACAGGATCGTGCAATACGATTTAGAAAAGCGTCTCCCCTACCAGCACGACTGTGTTTGTGCTTCGCATTCATTTATAAAGACATCCGACTAAAACTACAAATACAAAGTTACACAAGTGCAAACTCTCGCGTGCACACGTTAACCACCATGTATGCATAAGCACTTACGCATGTGCAAAAATAATGACGCATAGAAAACATTCACTCTGATTTTCGAACTGTGACGAAATTGGAGCAAAATGCAAAACGCTCTAGGGAGGAAAACTTCCCAGAGGTGGGTGTGGCTGTTTCCTGTGTAACACAATAGAACACACCTTAGCAATCGACCGCCAGCCTATCGCGGCGCCCACGCCCAGTCCAGACAAGTTGTACAATGTCTCGCTTCAGTGACTCAAGTGACTCCAACATCATTCTGCTTCACCTCTCTATCTTTGTTTATCTCCCTTTAACGTCTCGGCAATCTTGATATCTCCTTCCCTTCACTCTGTTCCTATGCTCCCGGGTATGTCTCAGCTCAAATTTTTTGTTCCTTGTGCTCCTGGATTATTTTAGGGTCCCTGAGTGTGTGTGTGTGGCGGGGTGTGTGTGTGTGTGTGTGGG
>SMGT01015421.1:429867-449581 GCA_004794575.1 Lanistes nyassanus | reverse complement strand
AAGCCGATAAAATATAGTAAGACGGCATCTTGCACTTCTGACAGAAGCACCCCATCTGCCAGCAGGACAAATAAACACGGCTGTGCCCTATAAGCTTGATAGCAGCTTCACGAATTTCCCTTCTTAATTAACGCTTGAATTTTTCAAACTGTTCAGTGAATGAGAAGAAACATGGGTATTTTGGGTGCAGTGGGTATTTCTTCGTGTTCTAACGAGAACGTCTATGAAAATGCTGATAAGACAGGGACAAAATTGGCCCCTTTCCCCAACATTTTTTTAAACTCTAACCTCATCGCGAGCCCCAAGGAAGTAATAAAACAAAGTTTAGACTAGATTCTCTACCGTTTAGCATCAAGCCAACAACGCCATCTCATGACGGAGGTAGGAGAGGAGAGGAGAGGATAGGGGTAAGAAGAGTGATGGGAGAGCCCAGTAGTGCCCAAAGGAGTACCCAAAGGAGTCCCCAAAGGAGTGCCCAAACGAGTACCCAAAGGAGTGCCCAAACGAGTACCCAAAGGAGTGCCCAAACGAGTACCCAAACAAGTATCGAGACAGAGTGCCCAGGATTCGAACACACGATCCTCAGTACCGGCGACAAACACTCATTATTGCTATGCCACAGGCCACCCTGATCCGTTTATAGCTTGGAATTTCAGAATTCAAAATTTTATTTTTTCTTCCTTCACCTCTCAATGGGGTATGAAGACAAGACATAAACAACAGTACAATAAAGCAATAAAAAGGTGAGCAGAAATTCACTTTGATAAGCAAACGAATTAACAACCTGTCTTTAGAGGCTCGCAAGAACTTGCTATAAAGTGAGTGCAAACAAACATACAATTATCCATCTCCACAAGCGTCTTTAAGTAAGATTTTAATAAAACAAGATGGCTTTGTAAGCAATCGTTTGCTCCTTGTTGAGAGCAGGCACAGAAATTTATAGGTATTAGGGCGGTTTCTGTAGTAATAAGGTAGCCATTTGTTTCGGTCATCCTTAAATTTATCGCAGCAAAATAAATAATGGTACTCATCACCGATGTCGTTACTGTTACAAAGATGACAGATTCTTTCTTCTCTGGGTATTCTCTGTATTCTCTGTATTCTGTGTATTCTCTGTATTCTGTGCGTTTGGACTGGGAAGTTGTTGTTCAAGAGTCGGAAGTTAAGGAGCGATGTGTAGTGATTTGGAGGCAATATTTTTATGTAGTTTTCAAAAGTGAAAGACGTTTTAATAATTCTGTAGTTCTTATAGATGTCTTTTGTATCTACATCTTCTAACCAACTTTGAATAAACTGATCATGTAACCTTCTATCAACTTTCTGTTTGAAACATTCATATGAGTAGGGGAGATTATTTTGACTGGTCCAAAAACCATTTAGTCCAATGGCTTGCAATGTTGATTTTACTGCTTGTATATAGGTTGAATGGAGGGCCCCATTCTCATGTAGGCTTAGTATTGCTCTATATAAAATACTAGACAGTTTTTTGTGATTCATAACATTGACTAATTTAAACCAAAAACAAAGCATCCTACTTTTCATTTGAAAGTTAATGGGGAAACGACCTAGTTCTCCAAGGACCATGTTGGTGGGTGTTGCTTTCCTTAGTTTTAGAATTAGCTTATAGAATTTCAACTGAAGTTTTAGGGCTAGATCGTTAATTGCCGGTGCCCAGATTTCACAGCCATATGTTAGTATTGGTACTATAGTTCTGTCAAACAGTTCAACTTGGATATCTGCTGGTAGCTGAAGCAGCCTACATTTCTTAAGGAGAGAAAACATAGCTCTGGAGGCTCTAGCATACAAGTCTTTTTGTGCTACATTAAATTTGTTGTTATAATTTAATCTTAGTCCTAGGTAACAAAAGTCATAAGCTACATCAAGTTTGTTGCTATTATTGGTCACAAAACAATCCCTGTGCTGTATTTCTCAAGTGATTCTCTGGGCAAATTGTAGGTAGATGGGCGTTCCAGTCGTCTGAATGCATTGATATATCATGAGTAATACAGTGTTAGGAGTAGAAAGAATTTTCGGGGTAAGACCACAATGTGAATGTTTCTTTCTTTCCCATTCTGCTTTCTTTTGGTCAAAGTTTCTCAGTGAAATGCGAGATGAGACTGCTTCGGGTTGCTGATGATGCTTCTCGAAAACGACAAGGTGGGTACTGCCGAGCAGCAGGCACAAGCCGACAAGGTTTGTTTACAAATCTTCTCCATAAATGGTTTCCTATTTAAAGCCCTACTGACATGAAAATACTTGCTCCAAAGAAAAAGAAAAACGCTGGAAAAAGAGTTTGCTTAAAGTGAGTTATCTGCTGTTTGGAGGGGATTTTAACCTCTTGTTTCTGTTGTGTCACGTGACAGACGAACGCCTGGCTGGTTTTCTGCCTGCAACGCAGATAAAGCTGGGTGGAGAAGGAAGTTTGTACGATAAACCTTTCTTCCGAGCTTCATCCACTGAACTAGATTTGATGGTTTCAGGTTTGCAAGAAGAAGATAGATGGCTTAATATCTCACAAGTAAATGAACGAAAGAACGAATGTTATGTTTATTCTTGTGTGTGTGTGTGCGTGGGTGCTTGGGTACCTGTGAGCGTGCGTGCGTGCGTGCGCTTCAACTGTGTCACAAAACAATAAGTGATGACGACCCTTTACAGTTCGCCTAAAAATGCCGACTAACTCATATCATAATTTGTTAGCTTGTATATTTGCCTCCGATAAGTATTTAAATGACATTGTTTTTAGAACGGCGTGCTGGAAGCTAAGGCTCAGCAATATAAGTCTTATATGGCATGCACGCATGCACGCACGCACGCACGCACGCACGCACGCACGCACACATTTATGAGCACAGTAAAAATTGTGTGCCACCGTATGACACTCTTTGCAGTGCCGGAACACTCAGCAAGGGCGAGAAAAGACGGAATAGATGTGTCAACAGTCGGCTAGCACTCGAATGGGACGGACTGGGATCAGGCTGACAGTTCTAATGGCCCAGAACGCGGGCAGAACAACTATATAGTTCCACACTGTTGGTGCAGCAGGGCATACGAAATCTCTCCCTCTCTCTATATATAACCAGGAAACTGGTGTTAGAATCCAGGAGTCATGCTGAGCTCAGAATGTCAGGTCATTATAACAGTGGGAAATGATTAAAGTTAACGGCAGCGTCCACCGGCCTCGTGTGACGAGTCGGCCATAAGAATTGACCTTAACTGACCTAGCACAAAAATTATTGATGGGTAAATTCAACGTAAAATGAGAGAAAATGGGTGTTTACGTGGGTGCGTGTGTGCGTGATGGTTGGGGAGGCGCAAATATATACGCGTGGGCAAGCGTGTGTGCGTGCGTGCTTATAGGTGCATAGTGTGTGGTCTAGGCTAATGTGGAGCGGTCTCCACTGAAAATCAGCTGAAAGTGGGCAGCCAGAAAGGGCAGACCGAAGGCCACACACACCCACCACAGGCAGGAAAAAACAAACTGTCGTCTATCACAAACAGTTCATCTAAGTAGAAACAGAGAAGGAGACAACGGCACAAGAACAGAAAGAACGGCTTAAAGAACACAGAGAACTCGACAAGACCATTATGGAGAACTGTTCTGGCGCCAGACACGGCTTCAGACTGGCGCGAAGCACGACTGTGAGAATCGTTCTGTCAAATGTAACAATAAGTGTGGTTCTCTTCAACTCTGCTCCTTCAGTAGGGCTTAAGTTTCTTAGACATTTGTAGAAACGCTCGGCGAAAGTTCGACGTGCAATGTGCTTCTTTGGTAACACCCGTTTATTGCCCGCGAACGTTTAAATTTTTTTCTCTGACTTTCTGGAACAAATAGCGAGCCTGCTTTTATTTACTCACACACACACACACAAGTTTCATGAAGGCTACGAAGGATTAAGCAAACCTCGCAAGAAGGGCGCTCCGCTCCATGTTTTATTTCTGTTGGATGGAGGCTGGTAGCGTTGGGAAACCTGAAGTATGAAGACGAAGACATCTGAAAAATGTTTACTGCTCTGGGGTCATAATTCTGCGCCTCGTTTAAAGATTTAAGACCTTCAGTAAGTAGAAAGCAGTGTTCCAGAAACCCATTAATGTTTTTTCACTGACAGTCTGCCAACCGTTACCGACTATTCTCTGAAATCACCGAGCTAAATAATAAGTAGGTAGTCTTAATTTATCCAAAGTTTCCAGTATCCAGTGACACGTTCAAACAGACAATTCCCACCCGCACTTTCCACGAGTAAAAATCGATCCGGAGCCGAGTTCATGGCAGTTGGTTAAGCCTAAACCGTTCGTGTGACAAACTATCGGTTAACGACCTTCAATGAACGTTAGGTTTCAAGGACCCCACAGAATTATACGTAGCAGGTTTTGTTCACAACACATAAGCTGTCACATTTTTTTATTTTATAGGGACAGTGCTTCACCTCGTGGTGATTTCGCACTTTGGATGAATGGATCCTGATACTAAACTATAGGCACTGATAGAACCACCAGACTGATAACTGCAGTAAGATGGCCAGTGCGGACAGGCAGTGTGTGCGGGTAGATGGCTGAAAGGAGTTTGCACAATAATCCAGGAAATAATCCTTGGCCAGACCTGGATTTGAACCAGCAACCTTCCACCTGCTAGTCTAACGACTGAGCTATCCAGGACCCCTAACACTGGTTCTCAGATCCCGTTAAATAACACAACAGGTTTCGGTAACAACGTGTGATTTAACACTGGTTTCAGGGAGCTCATTGAATCACATATAGCGTTATTCTGAATCCACTCACGTGTCTCGTGTCAGTTTCCTTGAGAAACAAAGGACGTATCTAGCGTGTTGGGAATTCGATTGCAGGTAGCTGGTTTGACCAGAAGACAACCCGCGAGCCCTTTCTCATCACCATGACCATATGGGTATCTCGAGAGCGCGACCTTTGGCGCTACCTCACGCGCTGACCTCTGACCGGAATGTTGCCCTCCAAGCATGGTTTGCTTAGAGCTTTGTCACCTCTATCGAGAAAGAAAAGACAGAAGAAGTACCTTTCTCACATATCTACCATGTAAGAACTGCGCTAGTGCAGCTGTCTAGCTCGAGGGCAGGGTACAAAAATGACATCCCTGTCTAGAAAGAAAGAAAGAAAGAAAGAAAGAAAGAAAGAAAGAAAGAAAGAAAGAAAGAAAGAAAGAAAGAAAGAAAGAAAGAAAGAAAGAAAGAAAGAAAGAAAGAAAGAAAGAAAAGAAAAAATATGTTTAGTTATAAATACCCTTACGTCAGGGTCATGTTATAACAACATATGCCCTCGGGCTGCCACATTACACATCAACCTCCGCTCTCCGAGCTCAGAAAGGTTTAGCCTTGATTCCACACAAAGGAATGCTTACATCACCAGCACCACGCCGAGAACCCGAACGGGAAAAGGTCGCATGCAGCCCTTAGGGAACCTGGGGCCGGACTGGAGTCGGTCACAAGCAATGAGGCGTTTCTCTAGATGTCAGGGTCTGCGAGTGGAACCATTCAGGTGTCTGGGCGTGTTTGCAGGTGGGCACCATTGACAGGTGCTAGACACAGTTCTGGAAGATTCCGGCGTGGTTTAAGGGTCGTTGGTGCCGCCGGTCAGTCTGGGGTAGACGGGCACGTCACTCTCCGCCAAAATGTCCTATTCCTTCGCAGGGAGCAAGCGCGATGTCATGATACATGTGCGTCCGCGCTCACATAGACTCCCTATGTATGTGCGTAAGTAAATGTGTGTGTCTGCGCGTTCACGATCTGTCTGCATGCACATTTTTCTCTCTGTTATATGGGAAATCTGCCTTAATAGCACTCTTCAAAGATCTCGTTTAAACCAAGCAAATATAATATAATATACACGCAATCACCTTTCGCCGTAGTGGTTTGACACTAACCTATATTCATCTGTAGACGCTGCTACTGGCGCGCTCTTGATGTTCCGGTGGCAAAGTGAACGCAGTTGCCGGGGCTAAATGCCGGAAATGTAACCGTGTATGAGTACCATATGCCGATATCAGCAATGAATGTAGGTCAGCTTAGGAACGCGTAAACAAGAAGCGGTGTGGCTAGGTGTCAGTGGGAGGAATCTTATCTATCTCGACAGATAATAGAGATGTTCCACTCCATTTATTATTTTTTTTTGGGGGGGGGGGCGTGCGTTCGATATGACGTTTGACCGCCGAAACCATTTTAAAAAATAGGAAATACGAATAAAATCGACAATCCAAAATCAACAAATGTTTGTATTCAGTCGCTTTCAATTTTAGTTTGGCTGAAGTGTCCCGTGAAAGCCGCTGTGACCCAGCAATACAATGCTGTTTTCCTATGATCGTGCCGATGTGGGGTGGACAGTATTTACCCATCTAACGAAAACTGAACTGCCACAGCGGCCCTGCAGCTCTGCTGATAACGCGAGAATTCTTTTTTCTGCACAAGTTATAGGAAGAAAAAACTGTAAAAAAGTGACGGTAGATGCTTTCAATGAAAGTTTCATAGAAGATGCGTCTTTCGTCACACAAGACCTACCACCGTTTGCTACTGTAGACCTGTTGATGCAGTGGCTTGGGTAGATTTGTGGCTTGGCGGTGTGTGTGTGTGTGGGGGGAGTTTGACCGAGTAGGTGTATCGTCGCACTTAGCGTTTTCTTAGCATTGTTGTTGTTGCTTTTTTGGTGGCGTTGGTGGTGGTGGTCGTGGTGGTGGTGATATAAGCATTCAGCTGTAGCTGCAGTGAAATTTCTGGCTTTTGAGCCCAAGATCGAAAGCGGTATTGTTTCTATAAAATTGAAAGCAGCACACAATAGAAACTACATACTGTAATTTCACTTAATTAAAGCTGTACCCTAACTTCATTTTTATTAACCAAATCGATATCTGCGAACAACTTTGAGGAACTAATGAACACAGTAGTCATAGAAGAAAATATGCAAGAAGACCGGAAGTGACGTGCACCTCGTGAAGTCCCCCTCTTGGAGAAGGGCGTAGGAGGGTAAACCTGAACAAAGCACCTTTGTACTTTTCATTGCCCTGATAGCTCTCGAACCAGGCATACCAAAACATCTATCTCGACAATCAGAAGCTGGCTTCACCTCGCCCAGTCCTAACAGCTAGGGTCTGAGAACCTTTAGGGCGGATGGCAGGGGCTTGTTATTGTGTTTACATCGCTTTGCTGGCGGCTTCGTTTCAAGGCTCTGCGAGAGGCAAGTGCAGCGAATGTAATCCGCCGCATCTTTTCAGAAATACCTCCACTTACATGACATTATGGCGGCGATCAAGTGGGATACCAAATGACGTGCATAGATGGGCGAAACAGGTTCACTGTACGTGATGGCCTGCATGCGCGAGAGGAGGGAAGGACACGCACGCATGCACACACACACAGAAGAAACAATTGTGGCACAGATAAGATTTTGAACCCATGACTCAAAGTGCTTTGGTGACAAGAAATTTCGGAGGGGGAAGCGCCAGTAAAAGGGAGGAATGCAGAAAGAGGAATGGACTGGGAAAAGAAGGGACAAGTAACCAATTTGGACGCCCAGTTATACTTGCACGCATGTACTTATATCACTGAGGTGTTTTTTTGTGTGGATCATTCCGGATGAAGCTTGATTTTCGAAAATTAAATCCTTCTTGAACTGTCATCAACCAAAATATTTCTTTACTTACTTTTACTTAAACTGAAATGGTCTAAGATAACGATAGGGGAATATCTAACAAAACGATATCTGGTTGGAGATTATCATGTCTAGATTATCATGTATATTATCATGTCTAGAAAATTACAGCTGGTCTGTCTCAAGACAAGAAAATACGACGATTTTTCTAATATCTCATGAGGCTAACCATGTCTACGTGGACTGCAAAAATGTTCTTATTTGTTCTTCCGTTCTTGAAACAGTCGCAAGGTCTTCTTATCCTGTGTAGTTTAAGTGCGTTTTCATGCCTCCAAATGAAGTACTTGTTTCTCTTTCTGAATCAAAAATGTGATTGAATTTCATCCAAGTTCAATCAAATCTTCTGTGCATATGCAAATTGCCGCCTTAACATGATAAATTAACATAACGTGCAAATGTGATCATGCAACCCAACCCTTGTGTCTCCATTCCGGACAGTAACATTCGGCAATGAACTTGTTCCTCACTTAGAAGAGCTACAGTCACTCCTGCCACTATGCTGGCTTTTACGAATAAAATTAGAGAATTATAAACCAAGCAAGCTGTGGTCCCGTCCTTCATTGGCAAACCTGTGTCAATTCTAAGTCCATGACACATTGCGGGTTTCATAGGCACCGCTGAGGGACAGCAGACTAGTTATCTCTGCAGGAGGACAAAGTTGCTGGTGAGTACCTTCCCACCACACCGTCTTCAGCAACTCCACCTCACTTCCGCTTCTGTACGTGTCTTTTGTCTGATGCCAACCTTACATTGCTAGACCAAGTCACACGACAGCTCTCGTACAGAACTGAACTAATCCAGCTGCGGGCACCAAAGACTAAATCTAATTAACAGATTTCCACCAATCCACAACTTCTCTTCCCCATCATTATTGTGAAAGTTTGCATCTGCACAGAATATTCAATCCAAACTGACAAAATCGAATCATATTTTGATGCAGAAGGAGAGAAAAGTTCTTTATCATTTTTTTCCTTTGACTCTTCTTTCAATACAACCCTTCCCGCGTAGGCTGCTTTCGTTTGATTTTATTTATTATGCTCTGTTCTCTTTCAACGAGGAGTGTCCATAGTGATTTTGTTTGTTTTTTATGTATTATGCTCTGTTCTCTTTCAACGAGGAGTGTCCATAGTGATTTTGTTTGTTTTTTATGTATTATGCTCTGTTCTCTTTCAACGAGGAGTGTCTATAGTGATTTTGTTTGTTTTTTATGTATTATGCTCTGTTCTCTTTCAACGAGGAGTGTCTATAGTGATTTTGTTTGTTTGCTTGACGCATCGCAAGAACGCGATATGAAGCAATAGTGACACCGGATGTACTCAATCTTGTTAATAATAATAATAAAAATAATAATAACGGAAAGAAAAACTGCTCACTTTGCGACCATTCAAAACTCGCACTGATATTAAGTACAGCGCAAAGCTAATGTACATAAGTACTTAAAGTACTATCATAGATTTAAAGACAATGACGTAATACATAGCGACAATGAAATATAGTAACTAATGGCGGTCCTCAGATAAGATCAAAGATGAACGGAAGCGCAGATGTTTGATGTTATGCACCCTGTTACGTTACGTATGTAATACCAGTAACACAGCATAAGACTAGCATGTTATAAGAACGTATAAAGAAATTTGGCGACAGTGATGAATAAAGGCCATTATGAGCAGATTAGTTTTCTGGTGAGGTACAGAGTTTTTTTTTAATTTAAAGCGTTGGAAACGGGAAGGGATTATAGTAAAAACCTCCCTTATAAGACATTCCCATATACGACCTCCTGCAGCATACGACCCAAAGTATTTTGCCCGAGACCATTTACTATATAAACGACCTCCCATTTACGACTCGCTTCTTAACCCGACCACCGACCGAAGAAAGTGAACGGTTTTGCACAGTATTAGACTTTTTCTGGTTGAGCGGAAAAAGGTCAGCAGACTTCTTTCTGCAAAGATATTCGCCGAGATACCCCGCTAAATCCGTCGACCCAAAGTCCCATGAGAAGCGCAAAAGAACGTCTTAAATCTAGAAAAGAGATTGAAAGTGATCCTAACAAAGAAGCAATAAAGAGAAGTCGGCAATAAATATTGCATCCGACATCCATTTACGACTTAACGCCTAGCGGACTGAAGGAAGTGGCGGAAGTGACGTACATTATACGACTTGCGTGTTTTTTCGACATTTCACAGGACAAATAGATTATATCACAGAATTTGTTGTAATTCATTCCTGGAAGTCTTATTTCATGTTCTATATTTAAGCGTTTGTTTCGGCCGATTCACCAGACAGTCAATGCCTGAAATGTTTAACCCAATGTAAACTTTGCGAGTTGCGAGGGGCAGGTATAGCGGGCAGAAAGCTGCGTCACACTAACGTGGGATCTCAGTAATTGAGATGTGAAAACGTGTAGTTCAGTGGTAAATGAAAAAAAAATCAAAACACATTTTGCAGTTGACTGCATGATAACATATATGCAAATGTGTTTATTTCTCACCCTATCCATCACTGTACATGTACCTACCTGTACTAACGGTTCAGTGCAACTAGTCCTTCCTTATAAGACCCCTCCACTATAAGCTTTTGGCTGTTTTTTCAAAGTCGCATATTGGAGGTGTTACTGTATTTTTAATTTTTTTTAAACTAGATATTGTGTTCCCCACGTCTGTTACAGGCCAAAGGAAAATAGAGGGTAAGGACTGTTTTTAACAATCGCTTTTCTTGATGTAATCTCATTTCGCTGTTCAGAGGTTATCAGGTTATCGTCTCCATTCCATCTACCTCGACTGCTGTTGTACGCCATCATTTTTGGGATTTTGATAAGCACCTAGTTTACCAACCAGCCAGCCAGCCAACCAACCACCCAAAGTACGCTCCTTCCGCATACGTGTCAACATAAGTACCTGTACGCACGGAAGTGCACGTGAGGCACTGTACTTATATACGGCACGAGCACCATTCTTTCTTATAATTCCACTTACAATGTTTTGAAAACATCTATCGAAAAGACTGACTATTTTTGTGGATGCTAGAGGATATGTATCTCGAAGGAATTCTTCAGGTTCGATTCAATTGACAATTGGGAAATAAATGTGGTTTTGACTTTCGATGTAAAGTATCCCCACTACTCTGACCTTATACACAAAGGCGGAGCAGCAGAGACCTGGATGTAATGCTGAGAATACGACATAGATCTTACCTTGCAGCATAAAACAGCGCTCAGTGGGAAACATGTGACAACGAATTTTGCTCGGCCATGAACTGAGTCGGCCTTGACCTGCTTCCAACGACGACGCTCTCATTGTTCTCAGGACTTCCTCCCTGGCCATCTCACACAGAGGCCGACATGGCAAATGCGTCATCCCTCTCGTCCCTAACGTGGCTCCAGGGTCGTGGATAGAATCCAGACAAGGGGGTAAATACAGGGTGCACAGGAAGGGGATGACGACCTCACTGTTCAGGTACCCGCGTACAGAAGTCGTGAGGTTGCGCAGAACTTCCTTCAGCTCTGATTCAGCCTCAGGGACGGTCAGGTGACCGTACAGGTTGGGCAGCGCCACCCCGCGGGAATCTCCAGCAACCACTCCGCTGCACGGCCCGGCGTACACAAGAGGCTGACAACGGCTGTCTCGTTCGTGACGTCCCGAAAAATGCGTCTCCCGTGCCGAACTGGACGCTGTCCGACCGCTCATGCTGTTCACCACGAGAACCACGACTGCCAGCAGCATCGCCATGCTCACTGCTCTGTGAAGACCGGGGCAGCGCACGACCCCTGACCTCGGAGACAGGCACGACTGGAAGCCGAGTCTCAGCGTTGTACTCCAGGTGGCGCTAGAGCCTTCCACTTTCACCACCTTGTCAGCTTAATTCTAGCGTTGTCCACTATGTTGACTTGTCTGCCCTTACGGACTTCCAGCTTTCTTGACAATCCAGCGTTGTCGCTATCATCTGAATCCACTGAATGAGACTATTTTTGTTTTAAACGACTATTTTTTGAGACACCTTTTTTTTTACTGCTCAGCCTCGGCAAGTTAATTACGATATTTCCAGACAATTTGTGACTGCGTATCCCACAGAACCTTTGCAAATATGCACCAAAGACAACAGTTAAACTTCAGTCAGCTAATTACAAAAATCACTTATCCGGCCAATTACAGGCTACGCCATAAAACGTATGTTTCTGGTACTAGTGTAGCAGGTTGTTGAAATATTATTTCAACAGATAGCGCCCCCTATCGGAAGAAGTTCTTCCTGCAAAATTAGCATCGTTACCCCTCGACTGACATACGTCGTTCTCCGACTAAGCCTCGCGCTCTGACCAGGAACCAAACACGCGCCCAGCACGCACTGGAGCACCCTAACGAACTGACATCGAAGACACTCAACAGTCTCTGCTACTCCCGCGTCCACACACACAAAAAAAAGGCACCAGGGAAAACACCCTAGCGGAGCGTGCGCACTCCTTCCACTTCGAATTGGCGGATAACAGCTGGAACCAAACTGGCCCCCTTGTTTCTGGAAGCTGCGGCCGAACAGAGCGCTGGCTGTGTGGCACTGTCCGAACAATGGCGATCATTCGGACACATGCAAGATGTGCGTCTCTGACCTGGTGACCCTGCTCCCCTCCGGGAGAGACGACTGCCGGCCCCACCCGTGGCGATCGAGTGGCACTGCCGCGTAGTATGAGAACGAAGGGGAGAGCGCAAGCAGGTATAGGAACTGAGGGGTGGGGTGGAGGAGTGAGGTGGGCGGCCGTGCTGCAGTTTTTGCTTCCCAGCGTACAGAGAGTGTACACCGAGTCTTTCATTACGCCGGGTGCCTGACGCGCAGGGGTGGATGGGGGCGGCCGGAGGGAAGGCCTGCTTCCCCTCGATCGTCAGTCAGCCTGGCTTCGAGATATCCGACTAATGACGGCGTCGCCAGTCCGAAAGGGCAAAGCACGCGCGACGCTCCTATAGCTGGCACTTGTCACAACTGCTGACGACGGGAGAAGAACCAGAGATCCACACTGAGGGCTTCTGGTAACGCTTTTAAGGCATTTGCATCCTTTTTATTGTACTATCTTACTAACAATTTACGTTTATTATCATCAGATTGAAAACTAGCTCGAAAGAAAGGGAACATTTGGGAAACCTTAGAAAAAGCTACCTGCAGCAATATTACTCATTGTAGACGATATAGCACACGGGAAGAAGATTTTATTGTTGAACACATCAAGTTCTCAAAATAAAACACTACCTCTTTCTTGCCAGCTTTATGGATAGTGTACAATCTGATGACTCATATCTACTTTAAGTAGCAGTAGCCCTTGCTATCAGTTATAACTCCCGGGCCCCACCCCACCACACTGGAAAATCGGCAATTCGGTTTACCGTGAAAATCTCACAGCCACGTAAAATGCACAGGGCGAACGGACCTTACGGCTTGCTTCCATATTACACTGTTATGGTTTCGCTGTACAAGAATGACACATGTTGTCCTGTTTGATATCCCAGTGCGTAACACAATGAAAGAGGTTGTGGTGCTAAGCATGAATTGGAGCACTGATCACAATGCGTCTTGTGGTGACGTTTCTACATAGATGAAGGGAGAGAACCACTAAATCAGAATGAAAACTACGTGGAATAAGAGACTGTGATGTGACTGTTGGAATTACACGACTGTTTCATCGCATCGACTACGATTTTTTTTAATGTACACAATCCGACATGCTCAGCTGAGCACCTGTCCTGTTTGTAGAACCAAAGATGTTACAGTACATATGTAGTACAACCAAAAATCTTGATAGAACTCCCTTGTTTAGCAGTGTGTTTGAATATCTAAGTTTTCAAGACTGAAAATAATGCGCATTTACATTATATCTGCGGGATTACCTTATTTTCTATTAATTTTTTCGGATCATAGAACTATATGTCGGTATATTGCGTCAGCACTTATCTTAAAACGTCTTTTCACGATCTCGTGTGTATCTAAGTGTATAGTGTCCCTGGTCGTACTAATCTCCCTTAGCGGTAACCATACAATGCGCAGGCGCAGTGAATGAATCGTTTTCTTTTCCCTTCCTGTGCGCAACACGTGTGTGTGTGTTTATATAAGTGACCTTGGAGGTAGCATCATTATATTCTACTACTACATATTGAGATATAACATTTTTTGGAACAGAAACTTTTGATATTGGTTTCTGTAAGAAGTTTCTGCTTACAGAGAGTAGATATGCAGGTAATCGTCATTTAATTTTTTTTCGGCACGTTGCGATTCACGATTTGTCGATTGCACATATCGATATTATTTCTTTTTTATAATAGTATTATATTTGAGTCAAAACTCAGTTCAACACTTGTTACTGACAGCGTCAGTCTTATGAGTTGCACTCAAGCGTATCACTGCGTGGTGTGTTCGATATGCCCTTCAAATAACCACTAAATCAGTCATGCAAAACCTGCGGGCATGACGCTGTGACGTGACTGTAAAACTTTGTATCGCGGAACCATGGTAGGGTACAGACCTGATGACACAGTGCACCTCTCTTCAAAAGAATACGCTTTTGCTGGAGCCGCGAGTGGAGCTGCTACAAGATGCCTTGCTCAGCCTCTGGACGTTATCAAAATCAGGTTCCAGGTAAGTGGATTTTTTTTTTTGAAATTGCAGGCTGTGCTCAGCTTCAGTATGTTCTCCTTGGATTGCCTGTCTCCCACGCGGACTGCCGTGTGAAAGCTTGCAGTTTTGAATCCAGGTGTGGACTAGGATTATTTCATGGGGTTAAACATTGTGATTGTGCAAACTCTATTCGACCGTCTCCCAGCAAAATAATTTGAATAAACAGACTGTAGCTAATGCACTGGCCATCCTACTGCAGTTACATGTATCAGTTGGTGGTCAGCTGGTTCTTTCAGTGCATGGCTTTGTAATAGGATCCCATCCATCAGTAGTGCAAAATCACCGTGAGGTGGAAAAACTATTGCTGTAAAATAGGAAGTGACTATCCGCACTGTTCGAGGAGTTGTGCGCTAGCGGTGCTAATTCTTTTATACGCACAACTTATCTTATCCGCATGACCAGCTGTTATTGTATTATTAGGGATCGATAATGATATTATGCTAAAATTACACATACCTGTTTGTCAAGTTTGTTTCAAATTTTGGCAGTGGCCTTTAAAATGACTCTCCAAATTGGTTCTACGGCAGTTGGAAGTAGCTTCTTATAATGAACATCTTTTGGCCAAGGCAGTCCGTAGCTGAGTAGTTTTTCTACTCTCCACATTTCAAGTCATTTTACTAGCCTGTAAAGGCAGCGACTTCCTTCAAATTTTAACTTCATAAATAATTTTCAGTTTCAACACCATGTGCTTCGAAGTCATTGATAGCAACTTTTACTAAGCTACACGAGTTGTGCAGATAAAAAAAACTACCCAAAGTGCATGACCAGTTGTGCAAATAGAAGATCCGATGAGACAAATGTGTGACTAGTCTGTAGTCATCCAGATAAAAGAACGCACAATGAAAACGCACCACTAGTCATGTGCATATGGTCAGTCTTTAAAATAACCCACCAAGAAACCAAATTCATCCCCAGCAAAACAGTGATTGAGGGGACAATATTATCTGTGCTGTAAATGTGATGCAGTTACTTTTTTGACCATACAAGATACATCATGCAGTGTCATTGGTTATGCGCTGCATCACTCGAGACAGCTGTATTGTACGCCGTTCAGCATATTTATACCAAACCAATGCCTTCTGCATGCCAAACACCAGAGCTTTGCAGCTGTACAACAGGGTCAATTTTATCATAAAAATATTAATGAATACTGAAAATATGCTTACTTGGCTAAAAATATTGGCTAAGGAGCTTCACCCAAACATTTGGTATGTTTGAAAAAGGAGGTCGACGGAAGAAATCACTTGCTAGTTGCAGATGAACACAAGACATCCATCCATGGTCTTGACGTTGATGATTTGTAACTCGTGAACAGAATGGAACCACTTGTCTGGATTATCCTAGGAATTGAATCGCCAGTTTTTGGAGTTACAATAAGTTGCACTCACGTATATTTATAATCATATGGTTATGAAAGAAATTTGGTCTCAGATAAGTCCTTTCACATATAAAATTAGCTACTATGGCCAGTTGATACTGTCAGTCAGTGCAGTCTGTAAAGTGCTGGTATATCTGTTTGTTATAGCTTCAGGTGGAGCCAGTGTCCAAGGGTGTGCATTCAAAATATTCAGGGATTCTGCAGGCCGTACATTGTATTCTGCGTGAAGAAGGCTGGAAGGCGCTCTGGAAGGGACATATTCCAGCACAAGTCCTGTCCGTCTTGTATGGCATCGGGCAAGTGAGTAGAATGTTGGTTCATTAGCTGTTGCCTGTTATTTTGGGGGTGAGATACACATGACTGCAGTGATGAGGTAGGGCCTTAGCAATTGTGGTGAATCAAGCACAGTGAGATCGTTCACATCTGGCCTAGCTGTCTAAGCAATTGCAGGCATTTTTACTATTATAATTTGCTTATAGGATTAGCAACAGTAGTTTTCAGGCATTTGCTATGGTGCTATAGTACTAGTAGACATTCAGAAAGCAATAGTTTTTCAGGATAACACCTCCCCACTTTGCAGATGTGAATGCACACACGCAATTTGTATAATAAATGTCGATAGTCTTGGTTGTGTTGACTTTTTAGTGGAAGCTGGAATAAAAGCAGACTTTGTGATTGGCCGATATCTTCTGCTTACCTTGATCTTAGCATTTTGTTGGATGAAGATTTCTAACATTTTTTTTTTGCTGTTCTTGTATTCCAGTACACATCTTTTGAGCTCTTTACACAGGGAGCTTGGCTTTTGCTTCCAGCAGATTTGACCACATCAGAGTGGCGTCCCATTACTCACACGGTGTGTGGCAGCCTAAGTGCTGGTGTGGCAACATTTATCATTCAGCCTGTTGATGTTCTCCGCACTCGCTTTATTGCACAAGGTGAACCTAAGGTACACCAATAGAAATTATTCCTGCTATCACTCCTTCTGTTCTTCTGAAGATATTTATCAACAAAAATTCTTATAACACCACATGTGCTTTGATAGATCTTTGGGTAATAATTTCAACCAGTATTTGGACATGCTGATCACAGCCTATGGCTTTCATTAATTTTGTTATCTTTAAGTTTGGGAATGGTATTACTATTAGTATCGTTTTTTTTGTGTTTTATAAATAATCCCTTTGGATTTTAAACTTAAGATATCTTGTTCGTACACACAGTAGACCTTGCCTTTGATTCAGTTTGGTTAAACAAGGGGAACTTTTTAATCTATTTACTGTTGCTTTTTATTTTTTGCATTATGCAGATTTATTTGGGGGTGGCAGATGCATGCAGAAAAATGTGGAGGTCTGAGGGTGCATATGGATTCTACAAGGGTGTGAGCCCAGCATTAGTTCAGGTCATGCCACAGATGGGACTGCAGTTTGGCTTCTACTCACTTTTTACTGGGCTGTGGAACAAAGCCAAGGGCATGTGGCTGTATAGTACTCCAGGTAACTAATGACACTTTTTCTGTTTGCTGCATCAAAGGCCCATGGATGTTGATTTATTTTAATTTTCCAATTTTAGTCATTGGGATTCTTGAAATTCCAAAGTTTTTAAACGCCTTTGCTAAGGAGAAACTTGTTTCCCGAGGGAAATTTTTGTCTGTTGTAAATTTTCCCCAATAGGTCTCGATGTTAACCTGTGCAGATTCTTTGTGCCGCTTCTCATTTTTGCTCATGCTTTTCCCACAACTTCCCTTGGCCACCGTTACTCATTTACTATAATAGGCAGTAGCACATCGTTGTTGTGTAATAGTAATACAGTCTGCTCGGTGGCAAAATGGCTAGTGTGAAAGATTAACAGAGGAGACCACTTTGATGATGAATGGCATATAAATGGATCATAAATAAAAGGTTTTTTAAACTTGGTAAAGAAGAATGAATTGTCGTTCGATTTAGAATGTGAACATAAGAGCAGCTTACTGCTAGCCTACAGCTGTCTGTTGGCTTTCTTCTGTTGCTTCTGTATTCCTCTTTCATTGACAGTTTCATTGCTTACAGAATAACTAATCTTCAGCTTCACTGTATCACACATGCTGATTTAGTCTGAAGTAAAATATTACAGTGGAAAAATTCCACATGTTTCTTAGCTGTATGATTTAAAATTTGAAACGGAATGGATAACTCTAAAAGCACAACAGAAAGCTGAAAGTAATTATACGTTTCTAACAAAAACATCTTTTTATTTTAGTATCCCTATAGTCTCTGTATGTGTTTGATGCATGCACAGGAAAATTTGAGCAGATCACTAAGAGGTGAAAACAAAACCAAAGGACAACAGTGGTAACAAAAGAAAAAGCCTCCTAGCTTGTGCCTCCCTTGTAGACACTTTTCAGCCTTTTTAACTGGTGAGACCCGGACGGCCGGCGCTGTCTTATGGATTCCAGGGGTTTTGAAGGGATGTTTAAAAAATTGTTTAAAAAAATGGTAAGGGCTAGAAGTAGAAAGGTCAAACTGAATTTTAAAGATAAAAAAACCCTAAATGAATCTGTACTTACCTTGGGCTTTGCTTGTAAAAGTTGGGTAAAATCCAGCAGCAACAGGGTAGGTGAAAATCCATTTTTGAAAAAGTCCTTAACAGCACAGTCACACGCTTGACTTTGTCCTTTCTCCAAAAGAAGAAATGCAAATAATCAACCAGAACAAGTCCTGTACATGCACAAGTGTTGTAGCATCATCACTGTTGTAGAAAAACTTACACACGCTGCTGATTTCTAAAGTGAATGAAAATTCCACACAACAGTTTTCCCCTTGTCATGACACTGGCAATGCCTCATGCCGGCCACTGATGTTAATGATGTCACTTGCACGAAGCTCAGATATATCCACACAGAGGCAACTTGTATGGTTGTAACTTGTTTGAAGGTCAGAAATGTCCACACAATGGTTGTATAAATCTCAGGAATGTCCACACACTGAAACTTGTATGGATGTAGCATCATTAGTTGCTGAAGTCCCTCAGAAAACACAGGGTCTCTACTTTGAGTTCTGTAGCAGTGCAATTTTACAGGGTGTGGAATGCCGGTCCCACAACCAGCCCACCTCCTCCTTTTCAGCTGGGCTGGGGACCGGCCTAGGCAGAGTTATGGAGGGTAAGACAGGTCGGAAATGTCCATACAAAGGTAACTAGGTGTGAATGCTGTAAATTTTATGCAGGTCAGAAATCTCCACACAAGCAACTTGTATGGATGTTATTGTCTGGCCACTGGCCACAATGTGTCACTTGATACTTACTTGTTCTAAGCTTTCTGTGTGTGGAAGATCTTGAAGCATGGTGCACTGCCAGGAAGTGCACTTGCTGTCCACTAATTTCTTAGCTATTCCCTGCTCCCCCATCTTTGTGTAGCACACATGGCACCATTTACTTGAAGAACCTTTCATAGGGAAATGCTTTTCAGTGAGCAGTATGCAGGGATCATTCTTGCTACAGGACATCATAGGTCATTTGACCAGTTGACAGAAAAATCAATAGGTCATTTTCCAAAAACAATGTCACCAGTTTACTGGGATTTATACCATGTACATATGCGATGATTAGCAAACAGATGCAGCCTTTTCTCATAGTTGAAGGTTTTCATCGGTGTCTTCATATACTACTATGCCTGCATTTCTTTTCCTTTCTTCCCTCACACACACACACAAAAAAACTTCATTTTATTTCCAGTTTTGTGTCAGAAGTTTTGATGTGGTCAAGAATGGCCGAGTGCCTGAAGTTGAGGCAGCCAGTGGTGAAGGAATTTTGCCTCCCACTTTCCATGCAGAGGCTACACAACATTCCTCTTTCTTTATCATGTCTGTAAAAGAAATTTGCCTAAAGACAAGCACAATAATTCTCTTCCTGACGCTAACCTTGTTCTTTTCACTGTGTTTAAGCTGCTTGCTTTTTGTTTTCGTGTCTCATGTTAGGTATTTATATGCTTGGCATGTGTGAGATTATTATGTGTGTGTATAGATGTATAATGTTTCATTTTCTTTT
>SMGT01015421.1:396544-429830 GCA_004794575.1 Lanistes nyassanus | reverse complement strand
CTCACTTTATTTTCCCTCTAGTCTTCCCCAATTCTCAGCTCCAGTGTGTGTGTGTATGTGTTTCGTCTGCATCATTTCGATGGGCCCAGACGCTAAACTGACTAAAACTAACAAAAAGAGAGCAGCAGATGGCTTGACAAGATAAACACTGAAAGTGTGTGAATTCTGCAAGCCACGAGAGAGGAGGGCTTATTTCAAACTGAATTAGCAGAGAACTGCTGGAACTCGAATAGCCAAGGCTCTCTGAATGAACGACTTTCTGCTTTTTTCTCCGTCGCACTTGCAGTTTCAGGCTCTGTCGCGTCGGTGCTGACTGACAATGTGACGAATGTCACAATGCACTTGCAGACGGTGGCTGAGCGAGTCTAAAACTAGCAAACAGATTCGTTTATCCCTTTTCATCTCGTGGCTTCTTTTTTGGAGGCATGGCTGGTTTTACACGCGATTCTTTGTCAAAAGATTCTCGGGATGAACCTGTCTCGTCTACTAGCAAAGTAGTCATATGAGCACGTGGGAAATTGGTCAGGTCTTCAAAAAGTTGGATCGGAACAGCTTTACCCGGCATGCAATACTGACAGTTAAATCCCATTACTTCTTTTCGTCGTTCATTTCGGCAGATACAACTTTTTACTTCAGTTACAATACGAGGTCAAGATTGAATACGATGATGGCAAACGACAAAAATTTTTAAGTTGTTGACTTCTGTGACAAAAATCTATCGGTCATATGACCTCCTGCCTGCAAAATCTATCTGTCAAAATTGAAGTTTTATGTGTCAGTGACTGATGACCGACTCTAAGAATGATCCCTGAGTATGATTTCTGATCCACCAGCAGCAGGTGTTGCTTCAAGGGGTTGATCTGGTGAGATTGAGGCAAAGTGGAGGCTTACAGAAAGCACATAGTCATTTAAATTCATGGGTGCCTTCCCTTGCTGTTTTCTCAGCACATCATACAAGCAGCATGCTTGCACAAGTGTGAGACTGAAGAGGTGGAATGCTAGCTTTTTCCAAGATAGCTTCACTATCTTGCGGTGGAAAGAGATGTATGCTACCATGTGGTCGCTGTGGTCTACTCTTGACATGTATAATCAGCAACTGCAGCAGATTTCATTTTTTCCTCAGTGTGGGTTTTCACTGCAATCATGTCAGGCTTGTGGATAGTGGAGATTACAGATACATCACACTTACCATTCCACCTCAAGACTAGACATTAATTCAGCGGCGGAAGTCTGTTTCTCCTTTCTTCAGTTTTGTAGAAAAGAGATTCCTGGGGAGACCTTTCCTGTTTGCTCAAACAGTTCCCACCAGACCTGTTTTTTCTGATCAGGCTGAAGGCAAGATCTGGGCAACATTAGTAATTATCTGCATACAGGCACTCCCCCAAGGATTTCAGTGGTTGCAGCAAACGATGAACAACATCAAACGGTTTTTTGCTCACAACTGGCATGTGGCACGTAATTTCAAATCGCCACACATAACCATTGCTGGAGTCACATAAAGCATACAATTTCATTCCCCACTTGGTTGGTTTGTCCTTCATATATGCTTTCCAGGGGCAAAGAGCCTTATCAATACAAATCTGCTGACCTGGCATGTACACTGATTGAAAACTATGGTTCAGGTGATCAACAAGTGGTCGTATTTTATGTAACAGGTCGTGACCTGGTTGATCACGTGAAATGTATGTGGTGTTATCATGCAAATGGAATACCCAGAGAATTTGTAGCAGTCGGTTGCGACTCGTCACCTTCTTTGCAAATGGTGTCTGCAGATCTGGGTGTGCGGGCCAGTAATGGCATATTTTGGGTTTATGCACCACGCTCGTGCATGATAATTGCAGAAAAGCTATACAGTGCTTTTACAGTTACAAGCTGCCACCCTGTCATCAGGGAATGTTGAGGGATTTCACCCTGTGATGCATTGTTTTTCAAATCAAACCACTGCCAAGCATACCTGTTGGTTTCGGCCTTGACATTTTTCAAGATCTCCCAAGGCAGTAGTAGTTGGAACACGTCGCTTGGCTGGCACTCTTCATAAGGTGGTAGTTGAAGAGGCCCTTGCAGCCCTGGAGAACCAAGGAAGTTCCTTAGGAAATCCTTCCAAGTTTTTACACCAAGCAGATGTATGCTCGGCAGTTAGTGGTGTCAAATCAGCGATAGTGGTACTGGGAGATGTAGATGTAGATGTGAAACATTCACTCTCACCCTCTTCTTCATCTTCCTCCATTTCTGATTCTGAATATTCTTCAGATAGATAAACACAAGCAGTTGAATTGTCATTGAGATGAAAAAATGACAATATCTGCCTGATTCTGTCTCTCTCTATTAATTTCGACAGGAAAGCATTGTGCAGGATGGCCCCTTTGTGACCAGTAGTCCACAATCTGAGGTCACTGCTGTGAGATCTGATTTTTCCTTCCCATGGAAAGTAGAAAGATCGTCTGCGACAAAAATGAAAAAATCTTCAAAGCACATACCTGGTTTCCTTATCTGCTTTCAGACACAAGCAGTGGGCCTGTGTCAAGGTGAGGGTGAGAAGTTGCAAGGCAAGTTTCTTCCACCACTTGAGACTTTGATGAAGAGGCATGTACCCATTCATCTGATCGCTTCTGTTGACTCCAGACATGTACTTGTTGGAGTCAGCAATGGCTGTAGGCTTCTGATCCATTCTTGTCTATACATTCATCATCTGGGGATTGTGAATGGCAATGAACACAGACACCTCCCTCTTATCCTTCCACTTCATAACAATCACATTCTGGTGATCCATGAAATCAGCTTCACCTCTTTCAAATGGTTTTCTTCATGAAGTCCTTGGCCAGGCCAACTCTGCCAGTCCTCACTGTGCAAACCAGCCCAGTGTTATCTGAAGGCAGATTCTGTGCCAGTGATGGGCAGCAGTAGTAGTTCTCCAGATGCAGGCAGTAGCCAAGTGCCCAGAGGCTGCAGTAAATGCTGCACCATATCATGTGGCTTGTTACTGATCCCCAGAGTGGTTGCACATCACTTCCAGGTTGAGAACTTATCCGAACTGGCTTTCATGGAGGTCATACAGTATGTGCCCTATTTCACAAGCTTGTCCTTCATGTATGCTCGGACAGAAAGCTGCAAAAGAAATCCCTTTTGCTATAATTTATACTGTTTTACTTGACATTTTCAACTTGCACGTTGTGAAATACAAGGATAATAATGCTTTAGTTTTTTTTGCTTTTGGTGGGGAAGTAATTTCCTGAGTACGAATTTAAAAAAGATGGAGAAGATGCAGAAAGGGGTGTTCACTTGGGTGAGTTACTCGTTCACATCCTGTGTCCTACAATGCGCGATGTCACTGAAATCGCAGCGATTGGGTGATTTTTACTGATTTTTGAAAAATTGTAAAAAAAAACCCCTATTTAAGTTAAAAGTATCATTGAAATGTTGTTAGAAAGATATATTTAATTAGAAAAAGATTTTTCCTACCTGAAATCCATCTGTTGCTGAAGCGTTGTGGAAGACTGTTTCGAATCACGTAACCAAAGTGATGTAAACACAGTCTTCTGGCTTCCTAGAAGAAAGTCCCAAGATTATGAAAGGAGAAGATACAGGAAGAAATTTTGTGGTGCAAAGTCTGTCTGGAGCGACAGCTTCCATTTGTTGAAAATTAGAAGGAAGCTAGCTATAGAGACAGGGTTGAGTTAGATGAGATAGATTTGAATTTGGTGGAGTTCCGGCGAAGGATGGCCCTGATAAGTGTTTACAGCTGATCTGTGCATCAAAAATTATTCAAAAGGAGGTGGCTGTGGAGACATGCTGGCAGTAAGCTAAGTGCAGCGACTGTTTAGTGGACTGTGACCCCCTACTGTGGCTGGTGTTCCTTGGAGAAAAGGTGAAACACCTGCTTGACAAATGAAACTGCGGCATCTGGTAAATAGATCTTCTGGTTTCCAGTTGATCTGTCCAGATTGGTTGTCCCACTCAGCACTTTTCTATGTACAAGGAAGAAATTTTGTGGTGCAAAGTCTGTCTGGAGCGACAACTTGCATTTGATTTGTCGAAAAATGGAAGGAAGCTAGCTGTAGAGACAGCTTGAGTTAGATGAGATAGATTGTTTAGTGGACCGTGACCCCTACTGTGGCTGGTGTTTGTTGCAGAAAAGTATTGGCTCTGAGGACTGGGTCAGTCAGGCTGGAGTGTGAAGCGGGTTTTGGGAGGACTGTGGGGCTGGGTGAGGTGCTCCCTTTGTTGCACAGTGGCAGGCTCGGCGTGTGGTAGAGGGGGTCTCTGTGTTCTGGACTGAAGGCAAGAAACACCTGCTTGAGGCCGTGTGTACACTGGTACACAAACATAATGGCAGCAGAAGAACGAAATTTTTGAAGCTATTACTATGAAAAATTCGGGTTTATAAAAGAGTCAGAAAGGAAGGTGAAGGAAAGTGGAGACGTGCCCACAATACGCCAAGTGCAGCGATTGTTTAGTGGACCGACCGCGACCCCTACTGTGGCTGGTGTTCGTTGGAGAAAAGGACTGGATCAGTCAGGCTGGAGTGTGGAGCAGGTTTTGGGAGGACCATGGGGCTGGGCAAGGCGCTCCCTTTTGTTGCTCTAGTGCTCAGAAGGATGATGGAGAGCATTGGAAAATCCTTCCATCTGCTGGAGGAATTTTTATCTGTAAAATCTGTCTGGAATCTTGCACAAGGGTATGTGAGAAGAACATCGATCGCTGATAAGTGTCTACGGTTGATTTGATGCAATGGTGGAAAAATGGAAAGAGAGCTAGCTGTAGAGAAAGGAAGCTAGCTGTGGAGTAGAACTGCAATAGCTTGTGGAGAAGGAAAAAGAAAGGAACTGCAATAGCCTGTCAACATACTGGGCTGGCCAATCATTCAAAATGACGATGGATCTGTCCAGATTCGTTGTCCCACTCAGCACGGTTCTAAGAAGAATTTGTCCTGTAAAATATATCTAGAATCTTTTTGTGAAGGGCACTGGGCTGCCAGAGGCCGTGTACCAGCTGCTATTGTCACTGCATGCAGTTTACTAGTCCTGGCCAATCGTTCCAAAGGACAAAGGATCTGTCCAGATTCGTTGTCCCACTCAGCATGGTTCTAAGAAGAATTCATCCTGTAAAATCTGCCTTGAATCTTTACGAAAGCCACTGGGCTGCCAGAGGCTATGTACCAACTGGTTGTTGTGTGCAGGCCACAGGCCAGAAATGATGAAATAGTACAGGTGAGAAATCTTTAGACACAGGCAACTGGTAAGGATGTTGTATGCAGGCCACTGGCCATCCACTGACTATGGTGGACACACATGCTGAAGATGTTCATGTCCAGTTAGCTATCCTTTGGTCTTAAAATTGTCACGCTACAGATCCAGAAGGACATTTTGCTTCTGTCCACATCTCAAGTTGAAACAAAAGAAGTAATCCATGGCATTACGTAACCATTGTGAATGTAAACAAAATGTTTGCATGGCATCAAACACTCGGCTATTACAGCCATTTCCTTCAATTGTAATCTATAACACCTGGTGAAAATCATCCATAAATGGTAGGATTTTATCCAGGATGTTCAGTTGACAAAAAACTCAGCTATTTCAGCTGTTTGCAGCACTTGTAATCCACAAGACTTGGTGGAAAACAGTAAATTAGACTAAGAAAATGAGGGGGTTAGCAGACATGATGGAAGGGCAAACAGCAGTGCCCCACAGGAGAAGCAGTAGATCCAGTCCTCCATCAGCTGGTGAGGATGTTGTATGCAGGCCACTGGCCACCCACTGACTATGGTGAAGTGTTAGCTACACTTTTGGTCTCAAAACTGTCACTCAGCTTTTACAGCTGTCTGTAGCACCTGTAATGCATAACACTTGGGGGAAAACAGTAAATTAGACTCGCAAAACGTTGATGTGATTGAGGAGCATCACATGTGTTGCAAACACTGAGCTTTTACAGCTGTCTGTAGCACTTGAAATCCATAACACTTGATGGAAAACAGTAAATTAGAGTTGGGAAATGTGGATGTGATGGAGGAGGCTGTTCTTTTTCACATCCTAAGTTGACAAAGTAATCCATGGCAGCCCATGAAATAACACAAACTGACAGTTGCTTCACAGGAAAAGATGACAGCAGTGTCCCACTGAAGGAACAGCAGACAAAGTCTTGCATCAGTGCAAGCAGTACCACTGCTTACTTCGTGTAGTCTTGCTTGGTTTGGTACAGCTCCATGCAAGGGTCTGCACAGAGGGACTTCTTAAACTGCTTGCACTGCACACTGATGTGCTGCCATCTGCTCTTCAGCTCTTGGGCACTTGCTCCTGCAGCTTTTGCTGCTCACTTTTGTCTTCGCTGACATCTTAGAAGTTTGGAATGTGCTGCACATTCGCCGAGTCTAATTTTCTTCTCTTCGCTCTAGACGAAGAACAAACAACTTTTCAGCGATTTTTGACCTGGTGAATTCCCATGCCTGTTAGTATCTTTTCACCAGAAAGTCAACATTTGCCTCGGATACAATTAAAAATGAAATTTTCTTGCACAAGACTTTTATATTTTTATGTCCCCCAAAAAACCCTTGAGAAAAGTCTCCAGACTCTGACCTTAAGTAGTCAACAGACTAGTTTCTTGTCCTCCCTGCCAAGTTGCCTGTTGTGCCACAGGTAATAGTTCATTGTATGTTCATAATGGTGCAGCAATTTAGTGAGGCATGGTTAAGCCTTGTATTGCTTTCGCCCTCCTTGATTTTTTTAAAAAACCACTGAACACAAATTTTCACCTGTTGGAATAAATATGCAGGGGTCAACCTAGCAGAAAAAGATGTCAGTTGACCCCTTCCAGCACATTTTGATGGGCCAGTAGTTAGTGACAAGCAGTAGCATCCAACAAACAAAATATTATTCTGCTTTACAAATTAGAATTAAATATTTGTGAGAGAGATAACATCAAGATTAGCCAGAAATGAAATGAGAAAAGTTGAAGAAGACATATCATGCTTATAATGGCCGGGTTCAGTATCTGGCAAAACTCCAGAAATTGTCAAGCAGTGGCGACTGATTCAGATGTGCATGATGTGAAACTGTCACATTAGTGGTAGGCCAAGACTAGAATGTGGCATCAAAGTCCTTCCTACCTGACCCCACCAACCCCAGATCTAATTGCTGACACCTGCGCTAGTGTGATGGCAAAAAAGGGAGAATGAAGGGGAAAGGAGAGCATGGTCTTGTGTTGATAGAACTGGAAGAGATGAGGTCACGTCGCTGGTCAGAAAATCATAGAACAAGGCACCAAACTGATTCCGGGGTGGGTGGCAGATGTAGAAAGGGGAGCCTGAGGAAGCAAAGCGACTGAATGCGAGTTGCAGTGGTACAGCTGACACCTGCGACAGGCTGTGCTAGACGGACAACACACACTGTCTGACTTTGCTACAAGAAGTGATATTTCCTGCGTAAACTGCACAATATCCACATTCTGGTGATCCTTTGTTGGTCAGGAAGAGAGATTCACAATGGATGTTGCTTGCAGAATATCAGTCGATGTAATTGAATCTGTTAAAAATCGAAAAGCATGGATATTGCTGTCTTAAGTATTATAAGAGAATTGATCTCATCAAAGTTCTTATTTTTGGATCCTGTTTTGATCCATGCATACATTGTCTGAGGTAACCTGCATACAGATCACAAGATTAAATGATGAAGTGACTTTATAACTGTGCAGTTTGACTGTTACCCCCAGCTGTTTTCTCTTGTTGGTTATTCTTATAAATGTTCACTCGGTCAATTGTTGTTTTCAGGTTACCTAGAAAGTTTCGTGTGTGGAACAGGATCTGGTGTTCTGTCCAAGCTGGTTATCTATCCCATGGATGTTGTGAAAAAGAGACTGCAAATTCAGGGGTTTGAGTCAGCACGTCGGGGGTTTGGGGCCACACGACAATATTCTGGAATGACTTCATGTCTGCTGCAGATAAGTCTAGAGGAAGGCGTGAGAGGTCTGTACAAAGGACTTGCTCCAGGTCTTATCAAAGCAGCTTTTGTGGCAGGAGTGAATTTCAGTGTGTATGAGCAAATCTGTCTTGCACTCACAGCCTTGAAACGGACATGACACAAATAGGTAGTGTACTCATCACGTTTTTGACACCTGGTTAAAGTTTCAACATTGTACACATTTCTCAAGCCAGCCCTTTGAACCAGGGTGAAGGGGCTTATACACTCCGTAAAGGTTTGTTTTTAAAAAAATTCCTTTTATGTTAAGGCTTTAGAAGTCCTTAGCTTTTGGAATAGGTTTATAAAAATTGGTATTTTTTTATATTGTGCTCAAATGTCTGAGGCACAAATTGCTGTAGCATCTAGTGGGCATGCTAGCAAGCATTGTTTTTTCGGCTCTCATGTCTGTGGAAAAACATGAGGCAATCACCGGCATTACTTCACCTATTACATCTGGGCTGGTGTATGCTCTTTTCTGTGTTTAGTACGAAAGCATCATGTGTTAGCTTGGAACCTTTGTCATTGAGAAGTATATCTATCTAAAGGATGACTGTCTACGTTAAAGGAGAGTTTTATTAATGGGTGAAACATGACCCCGGCGGTAATCGAAAAGCCTTTTGCATGCTGGTGCAGTACCAGCCACAGTCTAGAACAGTATATTTGCTGTCTTGCTATGTGTATGTGATGTCCTTACATTATAGCAGTTATGTCCTTAAAAGTCACCAAGTCCATAGATTTTTAGATGTGAAAGCCATGTAAACCCTGTCACCATTTTAAATTGGACCTGTTCGCCTGTGATCTCTTCCAGGACCAGTTAAGAACTGCAGAAAGTATATTCAAGCTAATTAAAATACTGGCAGCGCTAGACACAACCGTATGCTGACGTGTGCAAACAAGGGAGCCTACCGTACCCATACACGTAGCAAAGAGAGAGTCGAAAGTAAGGAACATGGCAGATCTTCAAAAAGATCTGCCAAAAAGATCTGCCATCCCTTTGTTTTAAACGACCCTAGTCTTCACACGGCTAGCCCCTGGTGTACCACGTGTGCATACAGCGAATCCCTAATTTATATCGTCAGCTCGCTCACTAAGTACTTTGTTGGGGTTGTCGTTTGACGATTTTATAGCGCTCTGTCCTTATTTGTTCTTGTCTAATTAAAATAGTTATCTAGCGATCAGATAGTTAAGACTCTGCCTAGTCACTTGCCTGCCTTAAACAACTTGACATTTTATGAAAGCTCTCCATTTAGGTAAATAAAACTGGCTCTCATACTCTCGTGCCATACAGGCTAACGAAAACTGCAATAAAAATGACGAGGACTGGCACAGTGAGCAATTTTGTGATTGTACATACTTTTTCATGTGGAATTTAATAATGCTGTGCCAGTTTACATAAACATCATTCTTTGCAGCAGTCTTTTTATTTGAAGCAATATATTTATAACATATAAATAACAAACATAACAAACAACCTTGCACTTGTTCATGAGTTTGAAAAAACTAGGGGGGGGGGGGTCCAATTTTGCACACAGCTTGATGTTGGCTTTGTTGGCACCTACTGTTCATGATCGCTGCTGGTGGTAACAGATTCTGAAAATCAGCATGCAGCAAATGTGGCTGACAGACTCCTGTAAATTGGATTCCACCCTTTTCAGGTTATGCATCCCAAACAAAAAAGTTTGCAGAAAGCATGCTGTCAGTCATGGGTTTCGTTTGTCAGCTGGGGTGATCTATTGACTGCCACTTCAATCTCAATTTTATGGTTCATATCCAGCAATCAGGGATTCTTAGTGTCTATCACTCTCACAAGAAACTGTGGGTTTTTTGGTCCCTTGAATTGTTTGTTTTATGTCGAGCTAGCAGAATCTGCAGTAAGAGTTTGTCACAGGTTGCTTTGTCAATCCACTGCTACGTTTTCCAGTCTCCTGCTCCATGGACTTGATGGATTCAGTGTGGTTACAACAGTCATTTCTGCTCCATGGACTTGATGGATTTAGTGTGGTTACAACAGTCATTTCTGCTCCATGGACTTGATGGATTTAGTGTGGTTACAACAGTCATTTCTGCTCCGTGGACTTGATGGATTTAGTGTGGTTACAACAGTCATTTCTGCTCCATGGACTTGATGGATTTAGTGTGGTTACAACAGTCATTTCTGCTCCGTGGACTTGATGGATTCAGTGTGGTTACAACAGTCATTTCTGCTCCATGGACTTGATGGATTCAGTGTGGTTACAACAGTTATTTCTGTGATTAGCTTTCCAAATAGCTCTTCAGTTGAGCAGTTCTTGCGTTCCTGTAAATTGAAAGCAGGTAATATTTTGGCAGGAACTCGTAATCTATAAGGCCTGTCAACATGTCTTTAGAAATGCCAGCAATATACAGTGCTATTAATTAGGGTCTCCAGCAAAGCTTTTTAGCACCAGTGAATGCAGCTACTGCTCTCCTGACAACAGAAACTAGAAAAGGTGGTGCCTGAACAATGTCATTTTGCATTAACATAATTAGCTCGTGCTGGCACCACATGACGTGCCGCGTGGTGGAGTTGTGTTGGGGTTTTCGCTGGTCTGTAAATTTGAAGTGATGGCTGAAAGAGCAGGTGAAGAATATGTGCCAAAAAGCATTCATTAGAGAGTTTAATATACTGCCTGTATCTTTAATTATACACATTATATTGTACTCTTAATTACTCATTACGATCAAAAGAAGACAAAGTAACTACCTAGAACAAAAATCTGAACCATTTCTAATCGCAGTAATGTCGACAAACAACTAAGAACTTACCTGTCTTGAGTGTTACTGGTGCAACCCATGTTACCCATTTGAACGTGCGATCAGACTGCTAGCTGTCGACCAAGGCACACAAAAAGTCTTGACATCACCCACATGGGTACGCGTAGGCGTGGGGCTAGCGCAGCATCTTTCATTTACTATTACGCATCCTATGCAGTACTCATCTAGAAAAATAGTTGGTGGAAAAAGGGTTTCACTGCACCACTTACAGCTTGTTTCCTTTACCACACCCTTATATGAAAAAAGCCTGCAGTTCCTAACAGCAAATGTGTGTACAGCATTACTTACAGCACATTTCAGTATAGCATGCTGATGGGCTTGTATTCATGTCCGGCCGCTAACCTACTTAGCGGTTGGAGGACCCTCTAGGTCAGCCACAGGTCATTTATGTTGACCCGTTAGGCCCCTCCCAGCAATTTGCTGCCTGGTTAACTTAGTGGGTGGAGGATCCCTACAGTTAAGTCACTGAGGGCCAGGTAAAAGTGGTGGTTGCGATACTTTTCTGGCTGCACAACAGGCGAAATCTGGGTAGAAATTTCAGAGATGTATGCAATCCTTTGGATACATACGATGATGTGAATTTATATATATATATTTATATATAAAAGAATTTAGATTTCATCTCCAAGGTATTCTGGATATCAGTTATGAGATTTCTGAATATTTAAAACTTGCCAATCAAGGGCACACGACATTGCCATACATTCAAGTCTGGGCAACACTGCGGTTTTTTGCAAGTGGATCATTTGAAAGTGTCTGCGCAGACTTAATAGGAGTATCACAGCTAACAGCTAGTAGAATCATTGCAAAGGTGACAAAGGCCATGCTGCAGCATGCAAAGCGTTGGATTGTGTTGTCAAATCAGAGGGAAGCGGATATACAAAACGAGAAATTCCACAACATCGCTGGCTTCTCAAATATGATAAGGTGCATCGACGGTACACCCGTCCGGATTCAGACTTCAAAATTTAATGAGCATGAATTAATCAACAGAAAGAATTATCATTCATTGAATGTTTAGGTAAAGCATTTTCAAATGTTTTCAAATGTCATCTATGCTAAATGTTGCAATGATTGATAATTATCCCACTGCATGCATTCATGCATGCAAACACAGCGATTATGCTTACACATTATGTGTACTCTGATTTCTTCCTGGTTTTTCAGAGCTAGGATAAAAAAAAAGTCAATGGCATTTTATTGTGACAATACTGTACCATGACCCAAATTGCTATATTCTCAAGCCAGAAAAACCTATCAGCTGGGAGAAGGGTGGGCCTGTGATTGGGCATGGTAAGTATTGTTAAAAAACCCCACAAATTTAGAAAAAGAAATTTGCATTTTCTTGTCACAATACTGTAGCATGACCCAAAGTGCTGACTAGCAAAAAGGAGGTGGGTGACACCAGAAACAAAAAACTTACCAGGGTGAGGAGGACGAAGTGGACCAGAGGTGCTGGGTGATGACAGCAGCCGCCACCCCAAAAAGTCCATCCTCCCAGCGGCAGAAGAAATCCCTCAAATAGTGGTTGATAAAGGGATCTTCTGTCTGCCAGTATGCCGTCTGCAGGACGTCTTGCAGTGCATGAGACTGTGACTTCAGTGAGGCGGCCCACGCCCTTACCTCATGTGCGCGTCCGGTGGCCAAGGGCAGTGAGGGTTCTTTGCCAGAAAATCTGGCAAGAATGACAGAGACCACGAGCCATTAAAATGTCCATGCTGAGTTCTCTTGGGCCCTTTGATTTAGCCCCACCATCAGTAATGAACTCGATCTGTACCATACACAAAACCAAATTTACAATATACCTTCTTATTCTACAACTATTTAACTCAATGGATCTGCAGGGCTAAGACCTATGTAGAAACCCCAGAGGCCGCACAGATTTACACTTAAAAAAAAAACTATTTGAAAACTACCACACTCAAAGTAATTTATTTTACATATTGAAAAAGATCTATTCTTCCACATCACAATGGAAACACTACTTTTAGTGAAAAATATTAAATTGTACTTACTTAATTGGTGCCAAATATAGTCACTTTTTGACAAAACCCTTATGAATTATGATAGCTAGGAATCTCTATCTTGGATTCTGTCACAGTTTTCCATGTAGCATACATGGACCTGGAAGAAATGTTCTCTTTACTCCTTTGTGCTTTCCTAATTTTTTCCCTAGACATTTGTTTGAGATTTCGGAAGTAATAAAAAGTTGATAGTAATCCAGAGCTGTGCTGCATCCGGTTACCTCTTCATTCAATCCTGGTGAGCCAGTGAATGGAATTAGTCGTGGCACTTGTTCAAAATTCCTTGTCCAGCCTTCAACAACTTTGTCAAACTCTGGATCATCTGCAGCAGCATCATGATCTATATCTTCGGCATCTGCAGTATGATCGCCGGTTATTTGTTGAGACACACCCTCCTCCGCTTCGGTATCTTGACTCTGGCTTCCACTCTCCTCTTCCAAATCAGACTCTTGACTCTCACTGTCTTCCAAATCAGTGTCTGACACACAAACGTCGGAGTCACTTTCGTGACTGTCGTTACTCGTATGGCTTTCGTTTAGCTCTTGCAAAACGCTAAGGGCCGCGGAGAGACACAAGGTCCTCTTCTCGCGTGTAGCCATTTTGAACAACGGAAGCAGAATTTTTGTGTACAAAGCACAGAAATTCAATGCATACCCCCTATATTCAGAATAATGTACTTCACACAAAGAATCATCACAAAACGTGTCCCCTGTTATTGTTGAACCACACCCACCAGATTGTCTTGGCCTTTTTTCAATTTCACAAAGGTTCTGAGAAACTGCAGAGCCCTCCAAAATTTCCTTGATGGTTCTTTTACATCGGCTGCAGCAGCACCACTTTTTGTTCTCTGGCGGAGTTTCTGCAGCTGTGCTGCAAAAGATGTCCTGAAAGACCTTAATTTGTTTTTCACATCTAATTCTGAAATTAAAATAAAGCTTAACAAATTTTTAAGTACAGGCTTTGAGAGCTGTGAAACAAGCAAATATTGATAAACCATAAACTCAAAAGCAGATGAAAAATCCCTCAACATATCTATATGTTTGGTTTTAAATATTTTCTGTTCTTTGTCAGCCACAATGGGGTATGGTGAAGGAGGCTATGCAGTTTATCAAACTACTTTTTATAGCATGTCCACTATTTTTAGACGTCCGTGTCATAACTTCACCTGCAAACAAGATGCACTAATGGCAATCTAATAAGTAGTACTGTTAACACTGGGGTCAGTGTGGTGAATGTTCTTGAGAAACTGTTGACAAATTGGCCAGTTGCACAACTATAAACAAGTATAAAGTAAGTGATCAGGATTGAATTAAACGAAGGAAGATATATATTACTTTGGAAACACTCACCTGTCAGCCCATGACCCAGCTGTCTTGCAATCGACAGGTAAACTCCCCGTACTAAATCTCTGTTTGAATAGTCAGACGATGTGTTGTCATATATGCTAGGATGCTGCAGCCAGAGATCAGTAAATGGAAAATCGTTTCTTCTAACCAGATGACTGTCAGTCGAAACTACTTTTTATCGCACATCCACTATTTTTAGACGTTATCACAAGAATAACTTATCATTCCAGTGATATGGTTTTAAGGTAGTTAACTATGTGGTGAATTGTTCTGTCATATTTACGTGAGAACAGAATAATTAAACCAGGGTGTCACCATTATAAATTTTATAGTTGCCATGTTAGAAAAAGGGGTTTAAAAATGTTCGTGTAATTTATCGAGGAATGTAGAGATAGCTGTTTTGGTTTTCTTTCAAAGCCAATCCTTGTTGTAAAATCTTTGCTTCAGGAGATTATATAACACATCATTTTTGTGGTTTTTTTGATATGGCTTAGCCTACTTTTTTAATACATGTATGAAAACTTGCTTTATATTCCATTTTCTACAAAGGCAATCTGGCTTTGACTAGATAAGTAATACTAAATGTGGAACTAGTACATCTTAATAATCAGCAGTTTCGCTGCAAACGATATGCTCTAATAAAGCCAGGAAAATCCAAACCTTTTAACATCTGAGACATCTTCTATGTTGTTTGTCAAATAATGTCTGAGGTTGATGGTATTTCTGCAGGAACAAAAACGCATTCTCAAGATTAATCATTCATCATATTCGGAGTCTTTGACAGCACCTCCTGCAGTAGCCCTCCACTTGTCACGCCGCTACTGGGCCTCTGACTTCAGAACTCCCCATTTCTCTCTGACATTTTGGGGAGTTCGTGTGTCAATACCACACGCATTTGACAATTTGTCAGCAATGCACTGCCATATTGCCTTTTTGGCTTTATTTGTCACTTTGTTTGTTAGCTGGCACATCAATGATGCTTCTTTCTCCAGTCTCACCTATTCTTTCTCCAGTCTCACCTGTCTTCCAACGCCTGCTTTTCAGACTGGCGGTTTTTTCTTCTTAAAGAATGTTGGTATGTTGACGCCAACATCTCTTGGTGCAAACATTTCCTGGACATTGAAGCCCTTGTCAGCCATTATCGAATCATCAGGATCACACATGTTGGGCAAATCTGATCTCTCAATAATCTGTCCATCCGAAGCAGATCCAACGTAAGCTGGTGACACATAAGACACAAGTCCACCTGGTGTTCATCCTATCAAAGCTTTCACTGTATTTTTGTTCTTGTACATACTGAATGAAGCCCTCTCGGCCAGTGGATTAGAAGGCTTTTCAATTGGCACTTCAGTTCCATCTAGAATCACTCTTGTTGTGGGAAATTTGTGCTTGAAATCTGAAGGGGCAAAATATCTCACTAATTTTGCCATCACCCAGGTATCAACTCCCCCCCCCCCCCCACTGCCTTCCACAGAAATTAATCCAAGTAAGAAAAATGTTTGCAGCTGTGAACACAGATACACCACACATCCTAGGGGCAAATAGTCAATATCTTGTCTAAGTCTTGCCAGCATCAAAATGAACTGGTTCAGTGGTGAAATCTTTTCAACACTCTGGGTTCTCAGGTATGTTAGATAGTTCACTGCAGGGCCAAGTGTGTTAAACACAGCGATATCCATGATCACCAAAGACAAAAAATCTATTTTGTTAGCTGCTTGTTTAATTAGCTTTTTTGCTGGATCTGGTATGTATTTTGTTCTAGTCCAGTGTCAATTAACACATTTTTAATACATCATCTCTGCCTTGGAAATATCTTTCATCATCATACTGACATAAATAACAATCAATTTCCATGATCTGCGCTTCACCTCTTCTGATCTTGTGGCATTAGCTGCATGCTAATCTTATTGTATATTCTTCTGTGAAAACAGTTTTGTTTCACCCAAAACAAAGATATGTTTAGGGTTCTCACCTTTTGAAGTTGGTCCGTTTACGAAATCTTCGGCACAAAAGTGTCACCAGCAAATAATGCTATTTTTTGATGGTTTCCAGTGGTCGCCTTTACCACCACGCCTAATAAGATGAACCCATCGATCTTTCTTCTTCTTGTCCTTTGGAAATGTGAACCCTTGGGGCACATTGCAACCCGGTACATAGCATTTGTTTGGCATGTTGTGGTTCTCGTTGTGACTCTGACCTTAAGTAGTCAACAGACTAGTTTCTCGTCCTCCCCACCAAGTTGCCTGTTGTGCCACAGGTAATAGTTCATTGTATGTTCATAATGGTGCAGCAATTTAGTGAGGCATGGTTAAGCCTTGTATTGCTTTCACCCTTCTTGATTTTTTTTAAAACCACCGAACACAAATTTTCACCTGTTGGAATAAATATGCAGGGGTCAACCTAGCAGAAAAAGATATCAGTTGACCCCTTCCAGCACATTTTGATGGGTCAGTAGTTAGTGACAAGCAGAAGCATCCATCCTTAAGATTTTTTCCGATCAACTGCACAACCCCCATCAGTATTGTAAAATTGGGTAACCCTGTATAATATTTAACCTTGTCAGCCTTACTCTGAAAGAATACTTCATTATACATATTCCTCTCTGCTACACTTTCTCTTAGTGTTTTGTTTTCAACTGTGAACTGATTGACAACTTCCCCCAGGTGACTGATCTCTGTGAAAGTTAACTCTGTTTGTGTCCCCACACCACAAATATTTTCCACTCCACCTGGTAAATTTGAGGGTGACTGAATGTCACCAGTATCCTTGGCAGACTGTTGAGATCCTTCCTTTTTAGTGGTTCTCTGCTTTGCACGTTGATAAAGTTCAAGTTTTGCCTTCTTCCCCAAGTTATGTCGAGTGTTGGAATCCAGTCTGGGTGGTTGAAATCAGCAAGTGCTGCTGGCTCTCCTGCAGTTCATAAAATAAATGAAACAAAATAATTGGCATGTTCACTCTTCAGGCATATGTGGCGCATACACATACACACGCCCATTTGTATTTTGATATGCGTTTGTGATGGAGCGAGTCAGCTCCGCAAACAGAAGAGCATCGCGCCGAGCATAACTAAATAATGTACAACAAATAAGAAAACCACATGATTTATTATATACAAGCTACACAAAATCTTAAAAGCTGAATTATCATATACACTAATGAAACCGAACACATGGATGAATTCATACACCAGCTAATGAAACAGAACAGTCCAATACTAAACAACGCATATGGTCCAAGTAGAATATATAGAACTCACTGTCTATAAGTCAATTTCCGCAAGATTGCACAGTCTTACCGAGGGGGTGTTTATCAAACGTTCTGGAGAAGAACACGATCGTCCACATGCATTCGAACAGTCCAGTTGACTTTAAATTGATGTCGTGCTGCATCCATAAATCACAAGTCTCCGCCCGGGGTGGCGAAGATGTGTCTGCAGCGATGCGTGCAGCTGATCCGTCGTTGGTCTCTCGTGCCCTTGGGTACTTGCGCCTGTGCTCTCCAGGTTCCTGGCCTTCCCCCGGCCACGAAGTGGGTGCAGAGATCTTCACCTGCGAGGCCACGTAATACCCTGTCGGCCAGTCACCGACCGCCAGACAGCAGTGCGCAAGCACCGTTACGCACCGCCACTGTCCGCTCCTGTCGCAAGAAACCCCGCAGTGCGCTGGTCGCCAAAGGCCTCTTTAATAATGTTGCAGACCTTTTCTGCCGTGTCTGTCTCCTCGCTGGTATATGACAGCAGCTCCCTTTTTGCGTTCCCGGCCAGGTGTGTGATGGCGTACTCCAGTCTCCGCAGACCTCTCACCCTGGTAACGCGCAGTACCTCTGCGCCAAGGCTTCTCTGCTGTCTGGTGGGGGTAAGGGGGTCCGGCTTCGCTGCTTCTTGCTCTTGCCCATGTTGTAAGGAGGAGAAATGAGAGATGTCCTTCTCGCAGCGCCACTTGTGATGGAGCGAGTCAGCTCCGCAAACTTTCCTCTCTCTCTCTCCGTAAACAGAGACAGGCCTTTTGCTGAAGCTCTCTACATACTTTATTGAGTGCCGCCGCTGTTGCTGCCCCACCTTCCGTCGGCACACGGCTCACTGCTCTTTGTCCGGTCCAATCCCCCCCCCCCCTTTATTGGGTGGGGGCGGGCCGCGAGGCAGGCACTGCCAGCAACAGCAGCAGATAGCGGTCGAAAGTCCGGCGCGTAGCACATTTTGTGTTTGTTCCACGCACAAGACTAAAGATTAAAAAACAAAGAATATATGTAGACGAACTTGAAAATATGCGATAAAGAGAGTGCGCTCTGCTCTTCCTGTTAGTGTTAAGGAAAGTTAAGTAGAGCAAGGAAGAAATAGAGATAATTACATTAAAAGGCAGTTTAACTAGCTATGGTGCATAGATAAAGATAGGAAATATGCCTACAAACTAAACTAATCTGTTAAGATGTTTGATGAGTTTAGTATCTACTGAAAGAGTAATTCGAGTAGAATCCGAAGATGTTAGTTGTTAATGTGTGTAGCTATTCTAAAAGAGTATAGAAGCGTTTAAAGAGAGTGAGCCTAGCACAGCACGCGGTAAAAGGACACAGTGCCTCACAGCCACGGTTCGCTGGGCACCACTCGACCTGGGCACCCCCCCCCCCTGGCTATGCTGTGGCTGTGAGCATGGTGGCCAAAACCGTCTCCGTGATGGCTGCCACCCATCACACGTTGACAAAATATATGGACATAACTGACTTAATAAGCTCTAACCATTAGAGACAGGAAAAGAGAGAGGGTGCACTTTTTACAAATTCTGTCGGGTTTTGTATTATTACCTTCACCCAACGTTGAGTGTTAACTAATGCTACATTATTCTTGTCAGTTTATTTAAACTTTCAAGAGTTTTTTTTTTCTCTCTCACAGAGGCCTAGGTGATGTATGCTGCCTCTAACAATGAACTGACCTGTCAAGAAGTGTTTTGAACACACACGATGCCACGGCTTTGTTGAGGTGTTGGTTATCGTTTTACAATGAATCTGTTGAAGCCATTCCATGCGTCTTTGTTGACTCAAATTTTGCTTTTCTTTGCTTTTATTTTATTAACTCCAGCATATCGATCTGAGACTTTAAACTGACTGTTCTCCCCAGCTGGTATGCCTCAAGTAACAGATGCAATATGTCGACATTCAGAAATTGTGATGAATCGGGATGACACGCGCTAATACTCTTAACCATTGGGATCTTGGTCTCATCGTTATATCAACGCTCCATTTCATGTATAACTTGATCGATTACGGCTATGAAGACATTTACCCTGTTATAATATTCTGAATCTTGAACGTCAAACTCCCAATGACCCAAAGTTGAATCCCTGACAAACAGTCTACGACTGGATGGTACATTCTTTTTCCGCTTCACAGCCAACGACATCTTCACATGGTTTCTGGCTGTAAGATCCAATGCAATTAACCACAGTCTGTGAGAATGTTCGTCGCAATGCTTTGACCTCAGAACCTGTGAGTGCATTGCAGCTAACTGTACAGCAGAAGCTAAGTCACACTTTTCCACCTGCAACACATCGGACGGTGCACCTGAGTGAATATACCAGACATCATAACCAGCATGCTAATGTTTATGGGCTTCATTAAATGGTCAAGGAGACTTTTCCATTGGGTTTGTCATTTTCAGCGATCTTATCAAACATTTCCAGGAGATGGCTGTATGGATTATTGGCTTTATTTCTGCGCGCCATTGTCCTTTGCAGACATAATGGACACACTGTCAGAAGCTTGCACCACAATTTTCCAGTGGGACCTTGAATTGGCTACCTTGCTGAAGAGCTAAAACAATCTTGTTATGGATTCAACATTTAAGTTGTCAGCAGAAAGATCAATGAACTGCAGGAAAGTTCATGAAATTTGCTGGTCTCCATGTCAACATATCTCATGCATACTGACAAGTTGCCAGCAACAATGTGCAGCAGTCTGTAATTATGCCATACATCCCTGATTTGCCCAGGACTGCTTTAATTTCCACCAGAATGCAATGAGCAGCAGCTTCGATCAGTGCATTTTGACTGATGACAAGTACATGGCATTGCCTGACATACCTGCCCTTCTTTTCTCAAACTCCTTTGATTCCATATGAAATCAACGAGTTTCAGAAAATTGCCTTTGTTAGCACTTTTATAAGTCTCATGTCCCCCCGCAAAGCAATATTTTGCCGAGCACAGAATACTGCTATACATGCTAATGACTTAATATACTCTCTGTTCTCATGAACGAGAGACACATGATAGTCAGTCTGTTGTTGCAAAACTGTACCAGCTGACTTATAAGCTATCCAGGCCGCCATAGAGTCTTTGTGATATTTACTGGAAGCATGGTCTGAAATTCACATTTCTTCCAGTTTTTGAATCCTGTTACAGCAAATGGTTTTTCTGTGAGTGCTCAGACTTTGTACCAAAAAATAGACAAGGGAACCAGTACACAGCTTCTGTTTGTATGGAGCATTCAATGAAGTTGAATTTATTAAACAGGCTGACTGAAAAGGATTGTTTTGGTTTCCAAAATCAGTTTTAGAGTATGATGGCAAAATAGGTCTCAATGCATCTGATGGCAACTTTGCTATATCTGAAGGAGCACAGTCAGGTTTGGTGTTTGGCTGCAAGAAAACAATGGAATTAGATAAGTTCCCTGCCATGCCACACTAGTTTGGAAGTCAAAGACCTCGGTCACACAGTCAGACTTGTCTAGTGGTCAAGATAAGTACTTAACTGAAGTCTTTTTGATGGTGAACCATTTGATGGCCCTCAGTCATTCATGGTCAGTTATGGGATGTCATCAGCCAGTTCACAAAAAGCACTTTGAATTTGATATATATGTATGTACTACAACCATGGACTGAGCGACTTGGCCCCAAACTCCTCAAATTTTGAATTTTCTTGTCCATCGTATATCAGACTTTACTAGGTTTCAAGGCTTAACTGGAACTGGATGTGCTGCACTGACTACTAAATTTAGTAACACTTGTGTCAGTGTCTAGCCAAAATCCATCAGCCCAAATTACTATTGACAGAGTGCGTTCTAATCTGTCCAGTACTGCCCGTCCAGTCCATTAATCCACCCTTTTTGGTGCAGCTGTCGCCCTGGTCAGATATCTCTTCAGACACCTTCTTGCAGATCTGCCTTTGTCATTTACCTTCCATCTGCCAATCATTGGTAATCACCTACTCGGTTTCTGTTTTACAGACGGGTCTTCCACCCCAAGGCTTCCAGTCGGGCTCACTCTGCTGACTTAGCTCTTCCTTCCTTCCAGGTGCAGACTCACAGAGATTAATGTGACACGTCAATTCTTAAATTCTTCTGGTGCCCTCCGGCTCAGGGTACTGGTTTTCAAGTCCCTGCTTACTCAGCTAGCTGGGCTGACGCTCTCCATCACTCTAGAGGGAGAGGGAGGGGGAAAGTATAGGGTATGGAGTGCATAATGTTAGAAAAAGCTACTAACATATCTTCCTTTCTAGTCATGTCAACAAGTTTGTACACATCATGACTTGAGGTCCAGGAAGAGGATCTGAGGCTGTTGGGGATTGCAGTTGGAGAAGAAACATTTCATTAAACCACTCGACCACCAGGCTGTCATTCATTCATGCTTTAGCCTTGTAAGTCCACTGGCTTTGTGGTGGAGCATTACTTGTGTTAAAGCTTCGGAGGGCTTTATGGGTCTTCCCCTTGATGATAAACATAGGAGGCATGACAGTGCCACCTGCATTTGCACAAGCAACTACAGTGACTTTTTCTTAAAGGACACACTGTTGTTCAAGCCCCTTGCCCCCCTTTTAACAAACTGCATGGCATGTGTTCAAAATGAAACCCCATTTCATCCATGTTCCAAATGAAATCAGGCAGTATACTGGAGATTTTCCAAATCACTAAAATAATCCATGATAGTCGTTCATCATTCACCATCTGGTGCTGGCAGTTTGGACAGTGTTCTAAGGGATAATTCTGGATGTCATTTCATGTTTCCCCTGCAGGTCCATCTTTAAAGAGATGGTCAAGATTAGCTTTCCTGCAACATTTACCTTCACTAGGCTTTTTGTCAGTCCAAACCCTTTGTCTTCCATCTCTATCAGCTTTCGTCTGGCAAAGGTATCCCCTGCATTCCTTAATAAAAGGAGAAGCATTGGGCTTGGAAGCACTCCTCTGAAAGCATGCAACAAGCATCCTAAAAGGACCCTTCCACATTGTAGCTTTACACACTGCATTCAGTTTAACTGCAGGTCACCACAAATATTGAAAATTTGTTTCTAATTAGAGTGCTTTTCCATTGACCTGGTCAGAGAGTGTCATGACTAGGACGTTGTAATTCTAGGATGATCTGCTCTTTACATGAGGTTGCACGCTAATTAAAAAAAGGCAAATTAATACATGTACAGCTAGTCATAGCATATATACTGCAGCTACATTTCCAGATTTTGTTTGGACTATTAAAGTCTTTATATATAGATAAAAAAATATAGACAGCAGAAGTTTGATCACAAAGAACTTGGACAGATATTAAACACTTATCCTTAAATTTTTGCTGGTCTGCTAGTCTGCCCCTGCTTGTCTACTGTCAAGAAAAACATCACCCTAGAGAAAGGGGGAGGTACAAGTGGGGAAGGAGAAGAGAAAATAATTTTTAAAAACTGGTTATACTCTAGTAATTATTTTGGAAAATGTCCAAAGGACATGCAGTCTTCAAAAATGTATTTTGTTAGATCTATGCATGTTTCTTTAATTATTGCCATACACTACAGTTTTGTTTTTGGAACAGAGATCGAGTATTTTCTTGTTAATCAGTATAAACAAATCAGCGCAAAAGGAATAAGTTCAACGAAAAAATCTTTTTTCAATTCCTACCTAACTTATTTTCTTTATTTCCAAACAGTGGCCGATTCTTGGCTTTCTTCTGGTGAACAGATCTTCAACATTCTCTAATACTTGTGCATATTTTTAAATTTTGTCGTTCTCTGTTGCTTTTTGGTACTTAGCTTGAAGCTTCTCCTCTGATGATGATCATAGCTTTGACAGCTAAAAATGCTTCTGGCCTGTCATGCTTTGAGACACCGCTGTTTGAGTTCCAGAGATATTGTCATACAGCCTGTAGAACATTCAACATGCACAGCACCAACAGAAACTCGGGGGAAAAACATCCTGCAGGGCGTCCCTCAGATTTAAAGTCATCAGTCATGAACATACTACTTGGTCCTTTCTTCCATAGCCTATAAAATCTTCTTCACCTACAAGCTCACACTAGAAAAGTTGTAATGCACTTTTCATGGTGTGATGTGATTCACTTGTGGTTACCAACACTCTGAGAGGAAGTCCTTTAAGACAATTCTGGGTGAGCATGAAAAACACTGCACAGTTATTTCTATCTACATTTCCTGTGTCATCTATGAAAACCTGCTCAGAAATGTGTTTCAGATGTTTGTGAAGTCTTTTAATGGCTTGCACACAATCGCCACCACCTTATTGTCTTCGTTGATTTGCATGTCCATGCATTGTTTACTGGTGTCAGGGATCTAACCCACCACTTGTGACTATGCTGGTTTCCCTACCTCTCTGCAGCTTCATCTCTAGATTATTCACAGTCTTTCAGCTGTGGAATCTGTGATCCACCAGTGTCGACATATTTGTCTTTTTCAAGCTTGTAATGTAGTCTATGCAAACAAAGAAAAAAGTCCCATTTTTAACAAAGAACAAATGAGGACAGAGCGCTATAAATCATCAAATGACAACCCCAACAAAGTACTGGCAGCGCTAGACACAACCGTATGCTGACGTGTGTAACCAAGGGAGCCTACCGTACCCAAATACGTAGCGAAGAGAGAGTCGAAAGTAAGGAACGTGGCAGAGCTTCACATACGGTTGTCTAGTGCTGCCAGTTCCCATTTTAAAAATTATCTGTTTGGAAAATCGCAAGCACAAAGTCAAAAAGAACAAAGAAAAATGTTAAAGCTGTTTACATTTTGCCTTTAGCACTTTATAATTGTTCATGGACAGTTTTCCAGATTGTTTCAAGTTTTATCCCTGGAGGAATTCACAGCCTAGTTGAAAACCATAATAAACTTCCTACTATAACTTGCTACAAAGAAAATAGGAAACCCCAAAAGTTGCCACCTACATGAAAGAAATGGCAGATTTCCTTGTCACATTGGGACTTCTGCCATATTGATGTTTATCCACCCCCCACCCCGCACCGCAAAATCAACATAGGTAACATTGTGTAAGTCCCATAAAGACTGGTTTGACTTTGTACTGTAGGAGAGGGTGGAAGAGGGTGGTGCTTTTGGTCAGAATAGTTAATGTTGATCAACCACTTCATAATTTTTATGTACTAAAATACCACATGGCTGCTTGCACATGGTATGATATGTGTGCAGCTGATGCTCAGTAACAGTTTTTCATTTTGATAGCCTCCTTTTTGATGAGACTGAGGAATCAGTCATGAAGAACAATACATTTGTTTGCGAGTTCCACACCCTCACACCCTTTGTTTTCTCATGAGAAGAAAATACTAACATACCACAGTATGTGGTGTTTGTTTCATGTGACCATTTAGTTATGGGCACTTGGCAATCCATTTACATGGGGCCGTTCTACAACCAGTTGCAAATCAGTGATAGCCATTACATGGGATAGGTAGTACAACGTTTTAACCCCCAAACCCACAACTTTTTTTTGGTAGCGTTGGTGAAATTTACCAAGTTTTGTACAAGTTTTGAGCCATTTGTTTGATTTAGTTTGTAATACTTTCTAGTACCTGTCATAGCAACTTTAACACAGTAGAAAATACTGGATTCTGGCCTTTTCAGCTCCAAGCCTATATATTTAAGAATGTCATTTAGTATCACAGTCCAGCAACATTCTAGATTTTTTTAGATTTTTTTGACAGCTGCCTATATATTTTTAGAACATACTGCCTGTAAGTTTTTGACAAAAATGAGGCAATTTGGGGGTCTCAGAGTCTGTTTTTATGTGTACTTAGTGTGTTTTCAGGGATTGTTAAAAAGTATGGAATTCCTTGATCTAGTCTGAAAAAAGCCCAAATGAGCTTGTTAGCGCGATGCAGTGTTTTGCATCAAGACAACCTTGCAGTTTATTTTGGTATAACATTTAAGTAATGTGTGTTGTGTAGAGCGTTTCCATGGTGTGGCGCCCATGTTGGCTGTAATGTATGCAAAAGAGGCCTTTTGTTTGACCATTATTTTTCCAGTAACTGTACACGTCTTCAGTATATGTATGTAAATGGTGCGGCTGTGATATGAACACAGTATAATGTAATGCCATCAGACACTGAACATAAGCATGATTTGTAAGAAAGGTTTGTAGGTGGTTGTGTTGTCCTTTGTTAAATCTCTTTTAAATTTTTAAAATGTTTTTAGTTTTACCTTGATGAATCAATTTCAATTTCAATTCGCTTTGGAGGAATGTCTGGTAAATAAACATCTTTCCAATCACAACCTTGTTCAGGGTCATACATGGGTTTTTGAAAGGTAGTGTTTAGCAGTGTGCGAGGACATTTATTATACGGAGCATGAAGGAGGAATTGGTGGTGGTGGTGGTGTCGGCAAAGCGCTGTGGCAGGCTGCTGTACGATTACAAAATTTCTTCCGAGTCCATTCAAGGGAAGTAAGTGTCCACGCCAGCAGTGAACACGTGGATTATGTCTCTTGAACTGCGATACCATCGGGGGAACAGACTTCATCTAGCAGCAGACTTCCAGGCAGTGGATTTATCTCTACGCAAATACATAATGTGTTTCTGTCCTTTCCTTTCAGCAGCTCGTCTCGTGGAAAGCAGCTTTCACCTTTCAGAGGGAGTTGAAGGGGAGGGGCACATCGAGACGCCGAAGACGACCAAGGGTGATGCTTCCTGTTAGTGCAGCTCCAAGGCTGTCAGGTAGCTTCTACAACCAGTTAGGCACCTATGGTGACCACTGCACAGAATTTAACTGGAAGCTTGATAAGAGTGTGAAGGGATCAGTATGTTAAAAGATGAAAATAGGAAACAGAAATGTCATGATGAACTTTTTCCCTATATACATAGGCATTGCAGAGTTATTTCAGAAATCTCATTCACTGCATAAAAAAATCCACCGTCATGTCTTAGCTGACAGATCTTGCACTAGGTGTCAGAAGTAATCGCTCATGCCTTGAATTGCCACGATTTGCGTAATTTTACACCCATTCCATGATTTTCGCCTTAAGAGAAAGTTTGTAGGTAATGGTCATTGCGGTTAACAATGAACATGCAGTGCATTGTCCGGAAAAGTTGATGATGCCCCCTTTGTTGGAATTGCGGACACATTCCAGCAAGAGTTGGTGGATCCACATGACTACGCACAGCAGACAACAAAAATAACTAAAATCCGCCCACTGTTCGACTCACATGCGCCTTTTTATTCATAAAATTTAAAACGAAGCTTGAAATAAACTGGTTTCTAGCTCAATCTCGAATGTGCTGGTGTGTGCACGATTTGAATTCCTCAACACGTTTTTTCCATTGCAAGCTTCTCGATAACCGAGTTTTCCAGCTGCATACGAACTTCCAAAAACGACGTTTGTGAACTTTGCTTGTAGATGCATCGACGGAAGTGTCCACGGGAACAGAGCGGTGCGTGTGAATGTGAGGGGGGGTCGTGGTTCTCTTGGTGTGGGGGAGGGGGCAAGAAAAAGATAAAAGTGAGAATACACCTGAGCGGCAGTAAGGACTGGTCGAATGTAACTTGGCAATTTCTAATTGTCGACACAAAGCCATAATATAACGTTCCCCCCCCCCCTCTTCTCTGCTGGGGGAGGGGTCATGGCCCCTTGTCGCCCACCCCCCATAATCCGCCCCTTTTGAGGCAGTCTACCGTTGGCCAAAATTGCCCCTCCGTCTCCCCTTTCCCTCTATCGTGTGTGTGTGTGTGAGGGATGGGGCTGAGAGTTGTGTGCGGGATAGTTTTACGGACTCACCTATAATGTCATCATAAAAAACTACGCAGTTTAAGTTTCGGAAGCCTGCAGCCAGTCCCGTTCTCGACTATGCGCTCTGGACTACAGTATGTCTTGGAAGCTGCTCCCCACCAACCCCCACAAAAAAAGCTGATCGGACTTGCATATCGAAGTGGCAGGTTCGAATGAACGGGTGGCCAAGAATTATATATGCTGCAGTAACCATTGGTAATCTCTCTCCTAAACAATCGCGGCGCGCGCGCGCGCGCGAGCAAAGGCACAAGACTTATAACCAGAATTGTAGTCCAGTTCTTGATCCACTGCCACGCGTCTCAGCAAGAACCTTGATACTGATATCCATGAAAGTCTACCTTAAGAAACTTTAGTTTAACCACTGCTTCGAAGTTCGCCTTGTACATGTGAAAAGGTCATTTTCAAACCCATGCTTAGTTGTAGAATCACCGTAATAGTGCGTGGGTGGTGGTTTGCTAGCATTTGCTGCCGCTCATTTAATTCATGATCAACATACTGTTAACACGGATTACTGGGTGAGACACCTTCCCAACAAGGCGAACTATAGCTACGCTTTGCTGTCATCCAGTGCCTGAGACCCGCACGAATGGGTAGCCAGCATAGCCACAATATCTGGATAGGCGAACTCTGACAGGCAGCCGAAAATGGTGATATATTTGGCGAACTGAAGGATGAAGTTCAAGGACTTCCTGCCGTCTCGAGACTGACCGCTGACTGCGCCAAAGAGCAGCATGACAGCCGAGACATGACGTCATTGATACGTCACAGGGGAGCGTGACGGGAGACGGGGCTGTCGGGCGCCACGTCCTGTGCTGTCACTGGGCGCCAACTCCGCCGTCCCCCGAGAGGCTGGCAATGGCGCCTGGAGAACCGACTCTCCGTTGATCTCTTGTAGGATCCTTCCCGCATCCGACGCACTGCAGCCTCGCCGTCTTCTGGCCACACGCTTCAGAATCCTCATTAATTTGTCGCAGGGTCGACTGATTCATTGTCATCGTTGGCGGCAGCCGCACATGAAAATTGATAATTGAAATTTCAGTGGCTTGACTTGGCTGCAACTGGGATGCCCGTTGTCACCCCTCCCTCTCTATTCCTCCCTCATGTTTCGCTGTGCCCTCATACTTGGTTGGTTCGTCAGCTCTTTATCAAATCTTGCCTGCCGAATAGTTTGACAATTTGATCAGCAGTGCATCCGTCTTGTTATCTTTTCGCGGCCGCAGTGGGTGAAAATGAGGCCAATCAGTGAAAAGGTAGCCCGGAAGGTATGAACTTTAATGAAGACCCGCACCGCGTGACCTGGACGTACGGAACACTATGTCGCCGTACCTTCCAGTTAATGAGGACGTGCTCCTCGCGTGCGTCGATTCGGTAATGTCATGTTGTCATAACCCCCTGTTCATCACCCTTTTCTGTCCCCTTCCCCTCTCCATCCTCGAGAATTAGGGAAAAGCTGCCTCGAGTTTCGTGACCGTCTCATTACTAAAGCGCAAGCTTACTTTAACTTTCAAAGTTGATGGTAGAACGGTGTACGTGTCCTTAAAGTCTCACTCGCTCTCTCTAAACCCCAACTCTAACCCCCTCCCGTAATCCCACCGCAAATAACTTTTTTTATATATATATAATGGAAGAAAAAATGAGAGCCTGTTATCGAACCACCACCTTGCTTTCAGCTGCGAAACTATGGTTTTTAGGCATAACGCAAAACCTGCTCATTATAACTATACGAAGCTGTGCAGAACGTAGATTTAGCCATCATTTCTTATGTATGAGGTATTTCGCAAGCATTTTTGTTGGGTGGGAGTCTTTGTCCCCTAATCTAGTTGGGAAAAATAATTCAGTAAGCTGTTGTGGAGTGAGCCATTGAATTCTCTGTCGAATTTTCGGAACTGATCATCACGAACGATGCAAAGCATGACAACTCCACAACTGTGTGAACAGCAAACACTTGAAAACAATGTCAAAGATCAAACCCCATTGAAAAGAAACAAAGACCGACAAACAAATCTTGAATTAAAACAAGAACACTCATTTACATTTCCCCCGTCTTAATTTTTTTTCTTCGTTACCTGTACTTTCCTCCCGGCTCTCTTCCCCACCCCCATCTCTCTCTCTCTCTCTCTTGCCCTCGCTATCTGCACAAAATATTTCTCATTTCAAAATTTAATGCATTCCGTATGGTAACCACGGATACAAATAAGGGAAGCATCAATGGAATTTCAAACCTTATGTGAGCTATTTTGTGCCATTGAAAGTTGTTCTGAATATTAAAAAAACTAAATTTAAAATAAAATGTATTAAAGATAAATTAAGCATACAATAACATATTTCCAACCGCTACATAGCACAAACTTCAGAATTAGATTTTACGGTGCAAGTTAAAATGAATTCTTGACAAACTCATTTTGTGACAAAATGAATTGTGTCTATTCATGACTGTGTTGAGTGTCGTCTGCTAATAGTCAATACACAATCCCGACGTCAAGCGATCTCACTTCCGCTTTTCGAGTTTGACCAGGTGAGCTTTTCCGAAAATAATTAAGTACTCGGGGTTTTCGCAAAAGAATGTGCGCATTGTTATTTTATTCACTTATTGGCATCGAAAGACGATTTTGTCTTTGATCGCAGTACCTCTCAAAGTGTGAATTAGGCGAGCTAGTGTCACCCACTAAACAGCTTCACACCTCGCGAACTTGAGGGAAATGCAGTTTTTTTAGGGGAAGGGGACAGAGGGAATGTGTGAAAGTGATGGTAAAGAATGGTCGTGCACAGGCGACTATTCGACAAATGAGGGGCACAGCTCTCCACGCATGCACTTTGTTTTAAAGAGCTTTAACACGTGACCTGTTCATTTTATTTAAAGGCCTCGGCCATGGATCCACGTCCTGAGAGGAATGACGTCACCTCCTCACGTGACGATCAGTTGCAAGCACCACCTCGCCTCGCTCGACGTCGCTAAAAAGGGCTGAAGCTAGTAATTACAAGGACTCCCTAGTTAGCCGCTGGCCTGTCATTTCCGGCGGACTTCCCGCCAGAAGTCGTGGCGGGGTCACTTCCGGCCGCCGACTGAGAACTCGCTCGGAGGGGATGTCATGGATGATCGGAGGAAAGCATGAGACCAACAATCCGACAGAACCAATCAAATACAGTCTTACATAAAAAGTCTGCGTATGCGTCCTCCACGGAGAAAGCCATATGTAAGTGTGTCTGTAGCGAGAGTTTTAAATACCCTTTTTCGTTATTATCGTTGTTTGGCTGTTTGCTTATCGAGAAAGAAGAATCGTGTGTAAGGGTTAGGGTTACGATAAAGGGTCACAGTTTTGAAAGTAACCATGAACCTGGGGAGTTAATCTACGGTAATGAAGCTGTTGCCTCTTCCTTCCGACCCTAGATTGTCTGCCTGCCTGCATGCCTGCCTGTCTGTCTGTCTTTGTTACGAGGCACACGGGATGACAGCATCCTGGCGGTTTGTTCCGGAGCCTGGTCGCTGAAGTCCAACAGCAGGGTCACCGGAACGGCTTTGTGATGCGTGCGGGCCGGTCGTCTGCTGCTAATGTAGTTACCGGCCCTTTTCTCTGGAATTTCTTTCGGAGCGACTAACAAAGGGAAGAGCACTGGGCAGCACGCTCGCTCGCGCGTCTGCTAGAGGTGTGAGTGGCTTCACATGACGTCATCAACTGCCAGCAGTTACATGGGCTCTGAGTCAGATAGGCAAGACCCCACTCTCCCCTCCTTCCTGTCGTCATTACCTTTTTAAAAAGTGGGGTTTCTGTCACGTGACGTCAGAGCTGATTTAACTGACGTCCACAGTATAGTTTTCCATATATAGATGTTTTGCTAAATATTGAAGTTTTGCTGAATGTCGGAAGGGGAACTAGTTCTAGTAACATTTCTCTTTGTGGAAAACGGTTCTAGAGGCATGGAAAATGGTCTAAGTAGCAGTTCTATGTCTAGAAAAGGGTCGTAGGGACATTTCTTTTATGGAAAATGGGCCATGAATGTTTATATTATTCCCATTCCATTAACGAGTTGCACGAACACTCGTTCTTTCCAGACCGTAAGTTGGACAAAGTGAACCGACCCATAGGTAATTTCTTCGTGTATTGTATGCCGTTATTTGGGGCACGTCAACTAGTACTGCTTACAAATTGAAAGACGAGTGAAAAGCTGCAAGTGCTATGTGATGCTAAAACACAAACCGGTAGTCATGATAAAGCTGAAATGTACCTTATTCATTACCGTAACGACCAACAACAGATTTAAAGGGCTGTTTTTGTTTCACCAGCGAGATTTTATGCCATGAAGGACGTAAGCCACGTATACAAAAGTCAGAGCAGGTGTAGGAGATAATAATGTCAAAAACCTGTGCGCCCTCCATTGGGCTTCAGGTAAACGAGGCACCGTCGTTGCATGGACTTCGAGCCAATGTCCCCATGGTCATTTGCAGGGACCTCTAGATCGCCTGGCTCTCCTGCTAGAGGAAAAGGAACAGCTGGTTAAGGTCAGTTAGCGGAGACGGGGGTAGGGATTTTGTTTTTCCCACAGGTGACGGCGCAGCACATCTCACAGGTGCTCGATCGGGTTAAGGTCAGGTGAATTCGGTGGTGAGTTCACGTGAGTCGCTTGCTGCTGCTTGCTGCTGCTGCAGGAAGGTGGTGGCGGCCCGAGCCCTGTGAGATCTGCCATTGTCGTCCTGGCCCCATTACCTGCAGCGCTGGCAGTAATAGGGGCTGTAGAGCGTCATCCCTGAAGACCACACCAGCGAGGTTGCCTTGCACGTGGTGCAGGGGTGTTCTGTACCCCATCCCCATTCCTCCTAAAACCATGATGGACCCACCAGAAAAAGGTTCATGGTCCCTTACAGCGGTATCAAGATAACACTCACCCTGTCTGCTTTAGATGCGGATTCTGCCATCCTGAAACGATCTGGCAATGCGGGACTCATAGGTGAAGAGAACTCTGGCCCACTGCTGGCATGCCCAGCCTAGATGACGGCATGCCCAGCCTAGATGACGGCAGGCCCAGGCCAACCGAGCAGCACGATGAACCGGCGTCAGGACAGGTCGCATTGCGGGACACCTTGAACACATGACAGCCTCATGCGGCCTGTTCCTGATCGTTTGGTCGCTAACGGTGACATTGCTGGCTGCTCGCAGATGCTCCCTGAGTATGATGGCGGTTGCTGTTCTGTCCCGTAAAGCCAGAACGACAAACCTGTCATCCTGCCTGGACGTCGATCGTGGGCATCCCGGTCGTCTGCGCTCGCTGACACTTCCTGTCTGGTTGTAACGGTCTCGAAATGTTGCAATGACTGAATGGGATAATCCCAATCGGCGACAAATTTTCCGGACTCCGATGCCTTCCTGCAGACACCAAATCGCCATGCCGCTGCCGCTATCACCATCACTAAGTCGTGGTCTTGGAGGCATGGTTACAAACTGTCTTTTGACCCCGTCCAAACCATCCACCAGTCCTTCAACGGAGGCTGAATTGTGTTCACATTACACACGGTCTGCACACATTGTGTGGCGTCTTGGGTACACATGTTTGGCTGCTTCTTGTGGTGTGCACAAACGCGCCAGCACTGATATCCACGAACACTGGCGCTCACCGCTGCAGCAGGAAACAAGGCGCATCTAGATCTACGCAATCAGATGCCGTGTTCTTGCAATTTACACACATCCGTGATCTGCCTGCCAAAGTGTAGCTGCCTTTCGATTCTTTTGAACAGTATATATATATAGAGAGAGAGAGAGAGTGAGAGAGGCGGTGTGGGGGGGGGATTAACCTAAATTGCAGAATTCATCCACATCACTTGTGGGAACAACAAAACAATTCGCGGCTAAGCTGGCAGCTGTTTCGTCTTGGTCGCCTTTCTGTGTTCCAGCATACCCACACTACACCTTTTTTCCCTTTAGTTCTTGCTGTCGCTAGGCAAGCACAATTCCAATCGTAAATCACCATTTACAAACCTTGCAAATAATACTAGTTTTCCATAACAACCTCCATTTCATGCGAACTTGCAGATTTATGGAGCAATCACAACATTTGTTGACTCAGCCAACAACAAGCATGACGACAAAAGTGCACACATGTTAGCCGCTTCTTCAATGCCGCTTTTGCCACCTCTTTCCTCTCTGTTTGCACTCTGATCTTTTCCGTAATGTTAACTATGATAACATGTACAGTACTGGCTG
>SMGT01015421.1:341979-384956 GCA_004794575.1 Lanistes nyassanus | reverse complement strand
CCCCGTCCACCAGTAGAGTTACGCAGGACGGTCTTCAGAGGTGATGTACAATGATGGAATAGGTAGACTGGTTTGTAATTGGTTTTTCGTGAATGAGCGAGAGACTGCCTGCGCGTTTGCGTGTGAGCGAAGAGTGTTGTGCTTGAGTTCTTCCATGGGTCTGCATGCACAATGCTGTGTACAAGACTTTCTGTAAGAAGAAAAACACAGGTGCGTTATCTTCAGAGATAAGCCCGTTCGTTGAGGAAGCCAGTGTACAACTGAGGCAGAATTTATCCGCGAGTAGTGGCTTTCTGCCCTAAATACTAAGACATCCGTCACACATATCCACCATGTAAACGCGCAGAACAACTGGAACCAATCAAATGACGAGCTCTATTTAGGATGTGTAACAAACGGAGCCAATCAAATGGCGAGCTATATTTCGAAGGTCTTTCAAGGGGCGGGGGGAAGGGAGGGAGAGGGGGATGTTCCGAGAGGAGAGGGGATTTAGGGGAAGGGGAAGGGGTGGGGTTAGGGTGGGGGTAGGAGTAGGAGTAGGGGATAGGTGGGGGTTGGGGGAGGGGTGGGGTGGGGTATAGGCAGTAAAGATCTTCCCGGAAACTGCAAGGTTTTCAGTGGTGACCCTACGAGATTAGCATATTTTACGTGATAATGTATTTTGATTGGCTCCAGTTATTCTGCGCTTTTTCATGCTCATCTACCGACGCAGGGGAGCGTAGCAACTCCAGAACTTCCGGTTCCGCTTCCTTTAACGAAACAAAGCTTACTCTACCACTCCCCCAGGCACCAAATGGCCAGAACTCTCCTCGTACGGGAGGCAAGGACACGGAGCTAGGGGGCGATCTTCGCTTGGACAGCGCGGGAAGTCGAGGGCCAATGGGAGGCAATTTGAAGATTGGTAATGGAAGTGTTAGTTGCCTTTGAATCGACCATGTTCCTAAATCTGGCATTGTGGTCATTGCAGGTTCTGGAACTGGTCTTTTTGTCGAAAATAATGCTGGCTGTCTTTCACGTAACGTCATATATGACGTCCGCAATTCACACATCCGATATATAATCGGTATACACCAGCAAAAATAGATTCGCTAATGTGTACGTCAACTTAAAAAAGAAATTTTCTTTTTAAGGTTCGGGCGGATGCTAGCACTTAGCACAGGCGGATTCTCTCCCCTTTCTCCCCAGCTATGAAGGAAACACGAACTCGGGGAGAAATAACACAAAAGACAGAACATTCATTTCAGACCATAAATATATATGTAACTTTTTCCTAATCCCATCACGTTTTACTTTTAGCCTACCAAATCTACAAGCAAACCAACTCACGCTGATTGTCTAAAAAAAGTGCAAAACGATTCTCCATGGATAAGGGAGAAGAAAAGAAAAGAAAAGAAAAAGAGAGATGAAATATATGGGACAAAATAGATGAGAGAGAAAGAAAGAGTGAAAGAGAGATGAAACGAGGGATATGGAAAAAAAGAGAATCGGTGGCCTGAAAATGATACCATAACCAAGTGTAAACCTACGGCCACGTGCTTAGTCTAGTTACACAGTGTAAAGTCACAAACCCCGTAGTGACCGACCACTGGCGGCCATGTTGCCATTACCTACTGATCTCTGAAAACCGCTGTTCAGCCACCCAGTTCACACGATCAACATTCAACTACTAAACTAGCCTGCATCAAACTAACTTACAAACCCAAAAGTTCGAATGAGTGCTTCATACTTTGTACAACAACACCACCAGGAGTACCAGTTCGAGTGTGGCACCGCGTACAACAAGACCACCAGGAGTACCAGTTCGAGTGTGGCACCGCGTACAACAAGACCACCAGGCGTACCAGTTCGAGTGTGGCACCACGTACAACAAGACCACCAGGAGTACCAGTTCGAGTGTGGCACCGCGTACAACAAGACCACCAGGCGTACCAGTTCGAGTGTGGCACCACGAACAACAAGACCACCAGGCGTACCAGTTCGAGTGTGGCACCACGTACAACAAGACCACCAGACGTACCAGTTCGAGTGTGGCACCACGTACAACAAGACCACCAGACGTACCAGTTCGAGTGTGGCACCACGAACAACAAGACCACCAGGCGTACCAGTTCGAGTGTGGCACCACGTACAACAAGACCACCAGGAGTACCAGTTCGAGTGTGGCACCACGAACAACAAGACCACCAGGAGTACCAGTTCGAGTGTGGCACCAAATACAACAAGACCACCCGGAGTAGCAGTTCGAGTGTAGCACCACGAACAAAGGACTAGACAGAAAAGAACAGATTTGCACGTTACCGCGTTTTTTCTCATCGCCGCTTGTGCCGTGTGTGTGCACCGCCGGTACTTATATTCAAACTTTGACAGCCAGGCTATTTTCATACAATCTAATTTTTACAGTTTTGTGCCCTAACTTGAGTGTACATCTCTTGCCGATCTTTTCCCTTTATCATTAAAAAAAACAAGAGACTGACTTAATTAGTCATCGAGGAACTACTTTTCTACGTCCGGTAGCTGTATCCTAGCATGTTTCTCTTTGGGCAGAAACTTCTCTAGGCGACGGAACTCCCAGCAGCATAGCGGACTGCGTTTAAAATACTGGTAAAGCCATGGGGGCTCATATATATATATATACTGGATGGGTTGACAGCGTTGTCTATCCGTCCTTGTTTCATTCAGGGCGCCCTGCTGGATTGCTGAAACTCTTGCTTGACCCTAGAGGCTTCCGGTATGTTCCTGATGAGAAGGCGCCTGAAGCCTGAACCGCCGGTCTATTCTTTTCCGGATATTTCCTGTCTGTTGTACTAGCGTTTTGCCAGACGCTAGAGAGTTTCCTTTCATTCCAGACGTTTTCATTCCACTCCAGTTATTCCCCCGTGTCACGTCGTCTTCTGCAAAAAATTCTGCTTAATCCAAGAAAGGTCTGCAAGTACAATAAAATTGTAGCCGTTACCAGAGCATTTTATGACTATCAATGTACAATGACAGTTCGCGAAATGTTAACAAATTGTTGATGGTTATACTTCATTTTCCTAAGAAAAGTCCTGGCCAAAGTCTTTTTTTTATAGAAATTTCTGCCGTGTCCTTACAGACTGTGGAGAACTCTAAGGAATGGTAATACTTGCTTATTAGCATCAACATTAACTCCACTCGAAGTCTATTATTGGAAAACTTACTGTAAGTCACATCTAAACACGACATTCACGAGTTAACTTAGAATTGCTTAAGAAATTTACGAGACCCTATACTTTCAAAAGATACTTTCACGTGGCGCCAGATAACGCAATTATTTTGCTTCTCTAGCGATGTGCTAAACTTTCTCACCTGCAGGTAGTAACACGTATCTGGACCAATATTAGAGGTCACATGATTTGAAAATATGGCTAACTTTGGTGAACTAACAACACTCAGTGACGTTATTACTGGCAATGATATCAAGCTTCTTGAAGGGGTGGCACCATTCAGTTGATCATTTGTAGTAATGAGAACGTGAAAGAGACAGGCGCGATGCTGCAGTACGTGAACTGTGTGATCCTGTACCGAGTAAGTACTGGAGATCGCAAGTTTAGGGGCAGATCTGAAAAGATCTCGGCCCCTGTGTTAGGGCGTGGGGTCACTAAGTGAAACGGTCCGGCGACGTATGGCAACCTCCTGCATGATAAATTAGAACGAATTTCACGAGGGCGCGCAGTAGGCGCAAAACCCTCTTGAGAGCGTGATGAATGGCGATGAAATGTTTGAGGGTAGCGAGTGCAGGCAGGTTTTGGCTAATACGCTTCTTTTTTCTAATTCTCTCTTTCTTTTTCCCGTCTTTTCTCATTCCCCAGCACTTCTTTCTCCTCTGTCTCTTTCTGTCTCCGTCTCTCTCTCTGTCTCTCACACACTCACACAGAGCTGCATTTACATTACATATATATATATACACACATACTGACAGTTCCGCATTATTTGTAGGTCGGTCGGTCGGTCGGTAGGTCGGTCGGTCGGTCTACACACGCCACAAAGAAAGAAAAAAAAAAGAGGACGGTGGTGATGGTGGAACGACTGGGTGACAGTGAAAAGAGAGATCCAGTAAGGAGGCATTCATTAGTTTGCTAATTTCGTCGTCGAGTCTTCGAGAAAACAGACCTGGGCGATCTGAGGCTTATAAAGAGCTTTAACACTGATCAGGTTGATGTCTGACGTCAGTGCATGGAGAGGAAGTGTCTTCAGCACAGAGCACTTCCTGCCACCCCCTGGCCACACTGCTTATCCGCGTCATCTGTCACGACGCACAAGCACGCCACATATCACGTGACATGCGAGGATGACAGGGTCCGGGGTTTAGAAATTAGCTCCATCCTCCACTCCCCTTCCTCCTCCTCTACTCTCACTGCTTTTTGCTTTCTCATCTCTCCCCCCCCCCCCATTTCCAGCAGTGTCCATCATGTTCTTCCCAAGGCCGCTGGAAGGAGCTGCATCACCTCATCAGCGGTCAGTTGCAGGACAGCCAAATTGCTCACATTATCATTGCATGGGTCATTTCGTTTCCCCGCAGCAGAGCAATTTTCCGCTGTTTTAACGCAGGACTGACCCTAATCACCAGACACCCCTTCTCCGGCAATTTCGTGGGGTAGGGTAGGTGTTTTACTGTGTGTTGATATGTTCCACGTCTCCAGGGCCCTCGCTTCTTTCTCATTCATCAGCTGCTTCAAATTCCGAGTTCGTTCTGTAGGCGCTCACACAAAATCCTGCGGCTGTCAATATCTTAAAGTTTTACGAATTCTTATGCAAAGTGGCAGGCTTTTAGTCTCAATAGCTGCGTTACATGGGCGTTCCCCTCGCCTTTCCACATGTGAAGATGAATGTAAAATACGCAGGGTTAACGGGATCTTACAATCAATCTCATGACCCGAAGGCCAGATACGAATGGTCTACCCATAATGGCAGTTGTTGTACTCACCACTGAAAAATTCATACTTTCACCCATCCATTTCCATCCATAGCAAAATCAGCCTTCATTCGCATCTGCAGTAAACGCGCACAAGCAGTTAATCTTCATCTAGATGCTGACGCCAGAGCCAACAGAGGGTCAAGGGTCCTCCCAAAGGAATACAGCGTTAATCTATTGGCCCACACCACTCTGGGCCTTGGCCCACTCCCGGCATACCCTGGGCCAGCGACCCTGTGTTCCTCTGGCCGGATTGTAGGCGATGTAGATATGCACGCAGTACCGCTTAACCGTTACATGCACATCCCACCCCAACCCCAACCCCACCTCCCCCTCCCCTCTCCACCATATGTAAACATGGTTTTATCCTGATCTTGATGGTTATGGTATGCTGGAATGACTTGAACAGGGACTGGTTGTGCAGAAGTGTTTATGAACAGATCTTGTTTTCGAACTGTGTTCTAATTAACAGAGTGGAGAATCTTGAAGTATGCTTTTTGAAAAGAGGAAGGGGATGAAGGAAATTACAGGAGGTAGGCTCTGTACTTCTTGTTTCCTATGAACTTCACTGGGGGAAGCAGCGACGGGGGAAAGACACAATGAGAGCGAAAGAAACAGTGATGGGTACTCAGCCATTCGGTGTTTAGGAAGTGCCAAACACAAGGCCGGCGTTGCTGGAACCTCGTGGTCGTCAGGTGATTCGTTCTGGCTGTTAAGTCGGGGCAACATGCGATCACTGAGGTAAGGACTCGATAAACCTCACCGCCATTTCCAGCCAATTGCGTGACTTAATTGACATCTGTAAGCAGGGGCGGAGCGAAAGCACGAGAGGTGGAACTGCGAAGTGGAACGCCATTGTGATATGTCTTCGTCAGCAGAAGGACACACAAGATGTTACGCTTGTCAACAAATCCCTGTCACTGACACTTGGCGTTTACAGGAAATAAGTTTCGTTTCTGCGTAAACGCACATATATTTTTCGCTTGCAGTGTGCATGACTAGAATTTTCACACGAGACTGCTTTCAGTGCGTATTCGTAGTCTTTAACCTGCCCTTCCGCGTAAGAAGATAAAATTTAAGATCTCTATCGACATCAAAATTATATTGAAGAAATAATATTAGAAAATGACAAGGACTTGCTGAGACAGAATGAATCATGATTTTTTGTGCACGGAAAAATTATTAAGTGTAGTCGCGTTACAAAGTGCGCTGGCCGTCATCAGCCGAATAATGGCACATTGTTAATCGCAACATAAAAACAACTATTTCCTTAATTTTTCTCTACAAACACTGCGCATTTATTTCAGAGTAACGTGCATCAGCGCCTAAAAGATAATTATTCACCCTTTGAAAGGATTTTTATATGTGTGGAAAACCTGGGGCAGTACGAACCTCGTCCAGCTTCGTCCTGTGTTTTATTTTCCTGTACAAGACTGCTGGGTGATTAGTTTCCCATACAAGACTGCTGGGTGATTAGTTTCCTGTACAAGACTGCTGGGTGATTATTTTCCTGTACAAGACTGCTGGGTGATTAGTTTCCTGTACAAGACTGCTGGGTGATTATTTTCCTGTACAAGACTGCTGGGTGATTAGTTTCCTGTACAAGACTGCTGGGTGATTAGTTTCCTGTACATGACTGCTGGGTGATTAGTTTCCTGTACAAGACTGCTGGGTGATTAGTTTCCTGTACAAGACTGCTGGGTGATTAGTTTCCGTTTCGATACACTCAAAAGTGGGGATGGGGGCGATCTGAAAGCTAGCACGGGGGAAGTGCTGCCGTTATTTAAAAATTTAAAAGGTACTCTTTGCTAAATCCAGCTTTATCTACACCTATAAAATGAATGGATCGATTAATGTTCTTCGCTCATATAGTCACCAGCAGAAGATGAAAGAAAATCGAGAGCACGTCACGTCTAGCCGGAAAACGGGATCTAAGGAGATGGCGCTGAAAACGTTCATCCTCGTATTGACAACGAACTGGGTTACAGTAGAAGGTTAATTCTGGACAAAAACTACAGAGGAACTCATCAGAACGCTGGAATATTGATGACACGCAGGCAAAGAGAGTTTGTCTGCATCGCTTCTTTCCTCTTTTTCTGGAGAGAGGAGAGAGAGTTTATAACCTTTTAGTTATCTGGCATGGCAGAGTTGTTAGGATAGAGTGTGGGGGGTGTTGCATGTTACTTATTAACCCTACCGACTTCCCCCACGTAGGCCATGTGATGTATTACTAGTTTTTGCTTAGGCAAATTTTTGTAACACGTCACACATTTGACCCAGAAAATTATAAACCCTTTGATGGTCGCAGCTGCATTCTGTACATAAAAGTGTTCATAAATTTTGGTGGTTGGGGTGGGGGAGGTAGACAGGTCATAGCTGTTTCTTTAAAGCTTCTCCGATGCAAATTGCCAACTATACGTAACAGCTGTCTGTTCCTACTTTTTGCTAAGTTTGCTTTATTTTTGCGAAAGCGATTCTTAGAGAGAGAGAGGGAAAGACACGCACGCACGCACATAGTCACATAATCTAAAAATGAAGGACTGTTTATTCTGCTGCATGGGTTTGGGGAAAACCTTGCAGGTGTCAGCGAATTCAGAATAAGCAGCTGAAAATTTGAAACCAAAGCTCTTTCCTGATTGACGTCACGCGTCTCGCTAATCTTGCTTAAAAAAAACAATTCAACTATGTCGGCTGCTTGCGCCTGGAAACGTGCCGATTTAATGTGGGTTTTACTACACTAGACACACTTTTTATGCACGCACCAAGGAAAAACAAATGTTGAGAAGTTTAATTGAAGCTTTGATAAATAATTGTATTTCGCGTTTGAAAAGGATTGCAGCGTGTTCATGCATAGACGGCTATGTATGGTAGCTTTTGTGCATAGAAATGCCATATGAACACTCGTAAAACCCAGCCCTCTCTCTGCACGATCTCTTCAGGCAAGGTATAACCTTTTCAATTGAGCATGACACTTGTGTCACGGTACAAACCGTCTTGTCGATTATCGTTTTCCACTCGGCAGAACTGGCCCTTGTCCTTTTGGCCCCTCTGACACCTCGGACATGGCCGGCACAAAAAGTGGCGACTGTTGCTATGAGTAAGAAGTTCGTGCACGTGCCAGTCGCGGGCAGCACGTGCGGCGCATGCTCCGACTGACGTGGAGGTGTCACGTGGACCTGTACGTGTCTCCCAAAGAACGTGAGTGGGTGTGAAGACAATGGCTGGTGCAGATGTGAGGGCGGGCAGGCCAAGATGTGACCTCAGAGTACTGTGACCCTTGGGAAGGAACAAGGATCTGTTGGTACCCGATACACACACTGCTGGGATATTCTAGCTACCATCAGAAGCCTCGCGGAGAAACTTTTGTTGCCTTTGAGTCTCTCGGTGAATGTAGTCACTGGGTGTGCTTCAGCAACAGTATACAGTACTATAAAATAACAATTCACTGCTTTCAACAAAAATGTTCACAATTGATATTTCGTCAAAATTGCCTGTGGAGAGAGACTCTTGCGCTGTTTTTCAGGGCCCCGACCTCTTCTGTTCGTTCTTTTGTTCTCTTAATTTTGTATTCCGGAAATCGGTTAAGAAATCAAGTTTAAAACATATCACTTCATTTATATTCATTATTTGTATTAGTGTTGTTGCTGTTGATATATTTACAATACGGTACACTATATTCTGTTTCCGAAACACACCAAATTCGCAGATTTCCCGGGGCCTTCAGAGGCAGAACAGTACGTGTCTTGCTTTACAACGCTTCGGATGCCAACGAGAATATCCCGGAAATTAGTGTATCGGTTATGTCTGGGGATTGCGTACGGGGCTGGTAGCATATATTTTCTTGGACAGGGTGAATGGGCCTATTAAGTGTACGGAGGACCGTACACGGAACTGTGCGTCCCGGACCAGGAGCTTGTGCATATAGACCAGCTGTGTTTATCTCGTTACTATACTTTGAAGTGCTCGCTGGACCTGTTCACCCTGTTCACTCTGTTAAAATACGAGCGTTTAAAAGGCACTTCTGCACATAGCCGTTAGAGCAAACGCAACCGGCAACCCTTCTGAAACACTGCATACAGGTGTTAACCTCTGCTACGATTAACCGACTAACCATATAATAGCCTTTAGCCACTAACTTATCACGTGGTTATTAGTAGAAGCATGCCTACTGTGGTGAAATGTCCTTTAGCTGGCGCGTTCCTTGCTCTAGAAGCTGCCCCTGCAGAACAAGACAACAGCGAGCTGTGAGATTTTCCCAAAAGACAAGGAGCAGAGAAAGACCCATTTACACTCTCAGATTATGCCAGCGTAATTTCTTGATGTTGTGGACAATTTCTGGCATAAATACATTCAAAATAAAAGCGCACTTTGTAGCAATAGACATCGTCCGCCAGCTCGTACGGGCTCTTGGTATCAAGCGTTGCAATACCTTTAAGTAAAGAAAAAGATAAAAACGTTTCTCCAGCCCTGGCCTTGCATAAAGTGTCTCTGTTTTGAAATAGTCAGCGGCTCGCCTTATAATATTTTGGATGCAAAATCACACTGCGTGCAAGAGACTTTGCCGTGCCATGAGTATAGAAAAGGCGTGCGTCATTAAGACGGTCACCTGAAAACACACACACCTTGCACGCCCAGCGCCTCTGTTTATAAACTAACATACCTCTAAAAGGCCAGGCAAAAGCCAAACAACAACACCATGCACATACATTTTTGAAAAAAAAACGCACTAGGCTAAGTGATCTTTTTTCTAATTCCAGTCACGGACCTATATCACTGGATGTCTGTCTCGGGGCCAACTTTTCCCCTCGACTCAAGAAACGTATTCATTAGCCACACCGTTCTTCAGTCACAACTATTATTTAAGTGTAAGAAATCTACACTTTTGTTTTATTCATCAAGAATTAAGTATTCACTAACGATCTCAGGCTCCATCATCATATCACGTCTACCTCCAAACGGGCAAACACCACCAGAGGCGAATACCACGCGCTGACAGCGTGACCTTTGAACCTGTTAAGCAGCGAACTGTTGGGAAAACCCAGCTGACAGACATCCAGTGACATAGGTCCGTGGTACTAATAAAGAGCAGTATTCGTGATTGGCCAGGAGCCGTATTTATGGCTGGTTAAGCCTAAACCGATCGCAATCACGTGACAAACTTCTGGTTAGAGACCTTTGTTGAAGGTTGCTAACCGATAGCACAGACCTTACATATATATATGTAAGGTCTGTGCCGATAGTTTGTCAAGTGATCACAATCGGTTTAGGCTTAACCAGCGGCCGTGAAAACGGCTCCAGAAAGAAAGATTTCCCCTTGCGAAGGAAGAGCCACATAACTTCTAACATGCGTACTCGCAGCCAGTCGTCCTGATCGCGGAACCCCAAGTAAATTTGTCCCGCGGTTCTGGCGGCCATTTGCCAGACGTCACACCGCTGTAGAGGCTGGAGAAATGCAGGACGAGAGGAGCGCTGGCCCGTGAAAAACGTTTCTCAACGTTCACTCGTAAATCTTACGTAGGATCTCGCCCCGCGTAAATAGCACGCGCCAAATGGCCGAGCCGGGGGCCTGTGTATAAATGTGTGCTCGCGCGGGTGGGGACACAGTGCCAGTCTGGAGTGCATCTCGATGTTTCTCTCAGACAACGAAGCCTAATTTGTATTAAATAAAGTTAATTAAATTATGATACTGGCTGGCTGGCTGGCTGCATGGCTGGCTGGCTCATTCACCAGCCGCATCGAATCATAACTAGATTTTTTTTTTTACAAAGTCTCATCATTGTGATGATTATTGTGATCGTTGCCATGTCAATATTTTATCAAACAAGGCGTGCAGATGAGCTGAGATGCTCAGGTCGATCTCCTCCGCTTGTCTTTAAGTCGCCGTGATTACATGAACTACTTTTAAAATGTTCTGCTCACTTCCTGATCTGAGAGTGTACTGTCAGACCTGAAGCCTTGAGTTTAGCTGATTCCAGCTGGCCTCAACAAATGATCGAACCGCTTGGGAACAGCGAAGACGTTTACAGACGTTTGTTTGTTTGTTTGTTTGTTTGTTTGTTTGTTTCTTTCTTTCTTTCTTTCTTTCTTTCTTTCTTTCTTTCTTTCTTTCTTTCTTTCTTTCTTTCTCTGGAGCCATCAGTTTCCTGGATGCTTTAGTGTGTAGTTTGTTAGTAGGACCCTCCATCCTCTCCTAAGCTGCTGGCACGGTTTAAAACCCCCGAACCCACCAAAACTAACCAGCCTGACAGTACGCTACACGAGACCCTGACCGTCAAATCCCGTAGGGTCAGACTGAACGCCCACTGAGCCGTGGAAAACATTCATCTTTTTCGGTACGAGCGTGCCATAGCCCTGGGTGCCATTGTTGACCAACATGCTAGGGTATTTGATGAGTATGCATGTTGCCATGGACAGGGCAGGTTTGTTTTTTATTACCACAAAATCCGCCTCATAAGCAAGTCCGTTTCTTACAAATGTGCGACCTTGTGGCCCTTTCAGATTGCTGTGCTGAGGCTGCAGAAAAACTGACGTCGGATGTACACTAAACGAGGCACATAAACTTGACGCAACTAATCGCTCTATTATGCGTGCGCATCTCGCGAGGGTCGAGAAGCAAAGATGTCGGTATATGTTTTATGATCCAATCACGCTGGCCGCATCGCCTCCTAGCTCCTCTCTCCATCCCGCTTTTTTAAGGCAGCGTGCAAGCGGCAGGCGAGTAGTGCATGAAGAAGGTTTATTTCATCCTTCGCCTTGCGCGTGCCCTGACACGGAGATGAAGTACTCGATAGAAAAGATCGCCGAGGTCTGGCCATTTATCTAGCTGCACGCTTGTATCTCCGACCCAAAGGTTTCACTCGCTTTGCCTGAAAATAAAAGAAGTTGGCAGAAATATTCAAGGAGACGCAAGGGCGGCTGCGATATGATGGTGATTGGATGCCAAGAAAGGAAGAATTCCGCAACAGAGAAATGCGTGCGAATGTGCGTGTGAGTGCGAGGGTGTCTTCGACCTCTTACCTCCCCTTTCATTCCATTCTCTCTCTTGTTTATTTGTCAGGGTATGGAAATGTGTGCGTATATTTCTCCCTTTATTCTTCTGACTCCTCCCCCCCCCCCGTCTCTTTTATCGTCCGCATTTTTAACTCTTATTTCACCCTACAACAACAAACAGCGGCAGCCTACCTCCCATTTCATCCATTGCAGTGCTCGGCTTCTGACTGAAGTATTTCACCTCTTGAAAAGAAATCGAATACTACGAATATAGAGCAAGCTTGCTATTTAAGGACTCAACGTTTGAGCCAAAAGGAACAGAAAAGGCTGGGGTGGAGGGAGTTCGTATCACCACGGCAGTTTCGAATGTAAGCTTTGTATAGATTAAGCTTTATAACATCGATTTGGTATGCGCAGTGGCAAAATCAGACTTTAAACCATCGATCTTAGAAATGCATGAAACCTGCTAAGATCTGTCTAGAACTGTGCAGCTTTGATCTCTATATTGTGAGATTTGAAGACGCGGGGACAGCGAGATGTGCTAGGTAGTGACGACAGAGCACTGACTATGAGATCTCGTCACTCGATCCCTATCGAGCCAATGATTAGATTACATAAAACTGTTCATTACTAAATCGGAATTACCAAAGCTTCTGAAATAAACAGTAAACGTTGCAGGGGATAATCTTACTTCTCGCCTTTTAAGACCTGCTTGGGTTTTTATACTGCGTTGTTCCCCCCTTCCCCATTTATTTTATTCTGAACCGTCTAATCTAGGATATTTTTTTTCCTTTTTTTTTTGAGAGCGAGCGTGTTCACAGCAGCTGCTGCACTAGGCTCAGGCGAGAAACAAAGAGCACAGGCCATCCTCGTTATCACGTTATTTTATTATGCCAAAAAGCGGTCAAGAAGTTTAATTTCTGTCCTCGCTGAATTAATGAAGCCGTAATTCTAAAAACATCTGCGAGAGACATTTATTAAAATGAATCGTCGAATATTGAGTTACTTTAACGATGACCGCTACCGCTGAACTGAAAATATTCCTTATTTTTTTTCTGCAAGAGAAAGCTGTTTGTGGAGGAAATGGAGGAACGGTGGAAGATGGGTGCTGAAAATCCCCACAGTGCTGAGAGCGTGCATTCAAAGAAGCGGGTCGGTGAACCGTGACGCGACTACAGCGTGCTTCGGCCCACTGAACAGTCTGTTAGTCGGAGAACCAACTTCGCTAATGAGCTTAGTTTCCGTCCATCCGGCGCGCCTCAGGTTGGGTCTAATGAAGCGCGGAGGCTTTTCACGTGCAGCACCGTCTTTCGACCGCAACGCCACGCGCCTGGCATCCGCTGCACTGCATGATCACGTGACCAAGGTTGGTTTCAAGCGCACCAGCGAGTAGACCAACAGACTTTGCACCTAGGGATGTAACGAGCCGGCAAGTATTCACCGGCATGAAGGTTTCGAAACTGACCAGGTTTGATATCAATAATATCAAGTAATTTGCTGCTGTGTCATGTTCCTTTTAAGTACATTCAATAAAAATATCGGTAATTTGATGGACCGTTGTATTTATGAAGCTGCCTCGAGTTCCATGCAATCTGTGATGAGCGGATGCAGAGTAAACAAATTTGGCAGAGGAGCAAGTCTACAACCTTCATATCTTTCGCAGGAAACACGCCATGCGGACCGTGTTTGCATGGTCTTCCCGGCCCTGAGTTTAAACCGGAGACAATTGCAAACAGGGGACAAATAATGGCAAAAACTGAGATTGGTCATTTTGAGATTTTTTCCACACAAATACTGCACTCGGATGAGTTTTTTTCATTTGTGTTTATACGCTTTCTTAACCTGTGTTTGGATTTGCATGGGGTTTCGCATGTTCGTTTTTCTGTCTTTAAATATGGACTTTTCCCTGGGTGAAATGCATGTTTATGCATTGAAGGAAGCTGTTATTATGCATGCACCTCGGTCTTGGAAATTGGAAGGTTAATTTTCCACGAATAGAATGGAGTAGCAGGTAACCAAGGGGAAAAACGGGAATGCTGAATATTCTAGATTCGTTTTTATTTCCGTGGGGAGGGGGGCAAAGAGTTTAATTTTTTTCTCTCTCTTTGAGGGGAATGGAGCGATGGTGTGTGTGTGTGTGGGGGGGGGGAATGGGGATGTTTTCAGCTTTTAGTTATTGATCTGTGAGCACCCAGGTGGATCAATAAGCGATCTCTGTGAGATTTCCGTTTAGTTTCATAAAAATAACCCTATATTTTTTAAATAGCACCTAAGCTTTCCTTAATTCTCCCCCTCTTTCTCTTTCTTCCTTTATTTTATCCCTTACACCACCATGCTTCTGTCTTCTGTTTATTTCATTCTGCGTGTTGTGGACGCAAACGTTTGTTGTATTTCATTATCTTACATGCCCTTCGGATTAACAGTCAACCATGCCTTGCCCTTATCTTTGCCTACGGTTGGGGCACTTTTGTGGATGGTGCGCTGACTGTATTTTCTGGGTTAGCTGTGTAAACTTTGTGGAATAACGATAGGAACCTAGTAGGTGATGTTTGTACCGAGACTAGGATCTACATACACTCACTCACATGTGGCTGCCGGCGTTGCATAGTAGAAGGGACACTTTTTTCGAAGCAACCAGCCTAAAGTAAACTTGCCGGGCTCCGTCTGTTATTTCAGCAAACGGAAGATAAGTTTTTTGTATGTGGCCATCCACTGATCTCAGACGACTCACGTACACAAGGGGACGTCTGAATGCCTCCTCCACCCCACGGACACGACAAAGTTAATTGGGCTGATCAAGAGCAGCACACCTGAACTGAGCGGGGTTCATCAGTCCCTCGGACGGAATGATTGATACTTGCTGAACGTTATATTCCCTCCGAGCCGCCTCTGATTGTTTAAGCGGGATGCGATGTTAATTAACCACCACACCACCTAGAGGATGTCTCCCTGCGTCTTCCTGCCAGCACAGAGAAAAGTGCCGCCCACGAAGACTGTTCAATCGATGGAAGAGCAAGACGCATTGTTGGTAGAACAGCGTGATGCCCAGGCTCCACTGCAGAACATCCGGGCCCTGTCTGGCTTCTGGACAGCCCAGAGGAAGAGGTTTGCCCCATTGTGCACGGCTAAGTTGTACGGTACACGACTGAGCCAGATTAAAAGGGCAGCTGTGGTGTTTCAAAGAATTTCAGCCTCTGGGCGTTAATTCAGAATAATTCTGGGCAGTCTCGCTATGGCTTCTGCTATTCGCTAACAAGAACTCGGTTAGACCCAGTTTTGAGTAGAGATAGTAGAGTGATGTGGCCATCTACAACACAAGACATGCCGGCCTTCCATCTTTCTTGCTTTATTTTTATTAATCTTTTACTTGTTTTTTTATCGCAGCCTTTATCATCAATGTTTTGCTAATGAAAATATAATATCTTTGAAAAATATAATCTCAGGAAGACAGCCCAAGATAGGAGATAGTGATAACGAAGTTAAATATACCTGACAAAAACTTCGTACACCTGGACAGCGATAGACACGTAGATAGTCTATGAAGCGAGAACATTTAACAGTTGACGTGTGAAAAAAGTTAACGAGGGCTTTTAAAAATATACTTTTGCTTACTTATTTTCTAATAACTATTACAGTTTTTAAATGAAAAGATTATATTACAAGTGTCGAGACGATTTTCATGCTCGAACTCACATCGCACAAAGCCAGACGTGTGCGTGTCTTGTATGTCTGGGTGCGTCCGTCAGTGAGAGAGAGAGAAAGGAGGTGTGTGTGGGGAGGAGACGTCTTAAAATGCTCAATTTTCTTGCCTTCACTGTTCCCAAATGATCCAAATGATCCAATTATTTGTTGAGGCCACCGGGATTCAGCTACGTTCAAGGTTTAGCTCCGACATTGGTCTCCCCTGCATTGTGACCTGTATGTCTGGTTCTTAAAGGGTTTGATTGATTTGATTTATCTGGGGCTGGGCATAGCGTGCTAAGGCAGTCTATGGGCTACAAGCGAGCTTTTAAGATGCTAACACTGTTGTCCCGCCAGATAAGAGGCTAGCAAAGAAAGAAAAAGATTGCGAAAAAATGTCCTAAAGATGAATTTAGGGAGCCGAGTGCAATACGACAAGGACGAGTGGTGGGGGAGGAAACAATGGGAGTGTCACGAGTTGGGGCCTGGTGGGTCAAACAGTTTGCACCATCGCTTCTAGGTGTGACCCCTCCACAACCCTATTGCCTTAAGACCTTAATCCCCTTGTTCAAGCCGCCACCTAGCTCGCTCACGTCATCAAAAGGGTCCGGTTAGGTGTCAGCGTGTCCCTGATCCTACATCTAGTCCTGATTGGTTGGTGTATTTAACTATCTCGATGACCACGTGTATGTGAATGCAAGAATGTATGAATGAAAGGTTAGAATAAAAGGACTGGGTTAGAACACCAAGTTATCTTTAGCCAAATCTCCGGGGAGAAGATCTTTTGCCAAAACTCCTGTGAGAGGAGTCTTCTGCCAAACCTTCTACTGGAGATATGCTGTGAAGAGACCTACGTACGTGTCTTGTGGCATCCAAGGTTGTGCCAAAGTTGGCACGACCATGGTGTGCTACTGGGGTCTGTGGAAGGCTGATAGGTTCAGTCTTGCTGCAGAACCAAGTGTGCCCTGTTCTGCTAGACTTGTGTGAAGTCTAGCGTCAGAAACACGTGTCTTGAGTAGACCAGTTGCCTAGCGCAGGATACTCTTCGGGCAAGTTGTGGTGTTTCCCCAAGACTGGTGTGTGACTCTTGCATGTGTTCCTTTGCTGTGGAAATCTCCACGCTAACCGGACGAGAGGAGAACCGCAGAAAGTAAAGGAGGGAGATCGAGAGACAGATGACAGTCAACCGTCTAAAGCAGAGGCAAAGATCCAGCCTTCAAGTGAACTCTAGGAGAGCGAGTTCAGAGGCTGAAGGTCGACCGAGAAGCATTGCACAGCGCGGTGGCTGTTGCGACATCAGGTAGAGCGCTTGCGCCTCTCAGTAAGCTGTGTCTCACACATAAACTGCACATCTGTTACACAAACTTTACACATCTCACACACAACTATACCCCTCACCCTTAGATTACACACAATTTCAAACTCTTGCCTAACACCACATCATATGCGGAGTACCGCCGTGACCACGTGACTTTCAAACGGACGGTCGTGTCTCCACACATAAACTACACGTAAATCGCACCCAAACTGCACAGTTTGAACGGGCATTACGATGCTTTCATGACCAGAAGAGCAGGTGTCTGACGCCAAGGCCAGTGCGTAGCAAGACCCCGACACCTGGGTCCTGCCAATTATGGCATTGTGTGTGAGTCGCAGTCCCGCCTAATGGAAGTAATGTCACGTCCATGTAGAGCAGAAGACTCTGAACAAGAAATTAAACAAATTATTTTGTGCTGTTTCGGCCGCAAGCCTTGTATGGTTTCGGCTTTTTCAAGAACAGCGCCTGTTTTCGGTGAGATGTTTAGTCGGGGTAATCAAAATTATTCGAGAGGGAGGGAGGGGAGAGAAGGAAGGAGAAGTATTTATGGTGGCTGCAAGGAACGAGGAAAAGACGACGAAGGTTAACGACTCCTGGGTATTGGCTGACCAGAGAAGGAAGATTTTAACGACAGCTAACGCAATTCACCTCCGAGCTTTTATTGCAGAAAGAGGGACACGAGGGAAAACTAAAGGGAGATAATGACATCGAAGAAGCGCGGGTTAATAGCGTTTGGCTCTACATCTCGCGACAGGCGAGCAGGGACTAAACGGCCATTGCCGTGTAGAAACTGTAACTCGCTCGTGCCATTAAACATGGGTAACATCCCTTGTTCTGGTAGAAAGTGTTCAGAGGTCGAGTTTTTTGGGAAAAGTTCACATTTCTGGAGTATTGAGTTTCTTTCTTTCTTCCTTCCTTCCTTCCTTCCTTTCTATTCATCATAGTCACTCTCTGGGTGTTTTTCGTAGCGTCGTAAAATAGTAATATTTTTAGTTCTAGATTTAACATTTCAGGCTTTGCATCTTAGTATGCATATTTAATGCTTTCTTACTTGTTTTATCTACCTTAAATAGGTACATTTAAGGGATTTATGAATTTTTAAAATTGCGCTCGTAATACGAACAAATGTAGTTTGCAACGGTGCCTTCTGTCTAAGCGATCGTCACAATAATCAGACTGGTGACGTCACAGTGAGATGAACTGTACCTAGAAGTTTGTGGTGGGGGAGTTGTTTGTTTTCGATTCTTTTTGTTTTACACGGCTCTAGGACAGTTCCCCTTCCCTACTCCATATTTACTGATGTCACTCGTAGAATTTTCAGAATATTTCCTCTGTGCATAGGAAATTTAAAATGCGGGTTATTTATTTATTTATTTATTTTGTGGTTTGTGTTGTCATCCATCGTTCCGACAGCTGTGTTCAAGGGAAGATAAATATTAGGGGCACGGGAATGTTCAGGGACGAGACATGAATGCAGATGAAGCGCGCGACATCTGCCAAACAACAATCACTTCTACCCCCCACTTGCCCCTTCCATTCTCCGTTCCTTCCCCATCCTCCCGCGACACTCATCAAGAAGGATCGCTGTAGTCGTATCCATGTAGGAACCACGTGACCAAACCGCCTGAGACGCACAGCTCGCGCCCGCGCATGGGCCCTGAGCGCCGGGCGGTCGGGCTAGCTTCTTGGCTGGAGATTAATGAGAAATAATCCGTACCACTTCGTCGCTGAGTCATTTAGGACAGAAATAATGAAGCGCGGCTCGGACTGGCGAGCCTCTAATTTGCCGAGGCCTGGAATCTTCTTTCTTTGTCGTGTCAAGACCAGGCTGCCCTCCGTCAGCCATCTTGACAGATGAAGACGCGTACAGTGGCGATAGCCTGAGGGCCCCAATGCTTAATAAGTTTTCTTTTTCCACTCCTCCTGTTCGCCGGATCCGCAGAAACAGCTGAGGCGAGTTCGACAGACGCGAGGAACGCTGGTGACGCTAGGTACTGACGCCAGAATAATGTACCTAGCATCACTGGCCTTCCTCGCGTCTGCAAGACTCGCCTTTGGTTTGTAAGCTCGGTGTTTGCCTAGCGACAGGACTACAGTGACCACGCTACAACCTTTTGGGTATGCTCGCAGTCAGATCAACTGACGACTGATCCCACTGCCAAACTGATGTTAGTATTCGTGCCGCCGAAACCGGGCCAACCAGTCCCTTTAGTGCCAGGCGTCTGGCAGGACAGCTTCTAGACTGCCACTTTGAAAGTCTTAGGTATGACGGAAGAGGACGCCTTAACAAAGTCTGCCTAGTCCAGAAAACAGAAAGTTTGGCATCTGACAATATTAAATATACGAGACACCTAGCACCTGAGGAAGTAAAGACCTACACTTTTTCCTTTGTCTGGAATCTGGTTAAGGGCTCTGTATCTGTCTTCGTCAGCAAACTCTCTGAAAGGTCATTCACCTTGAAATGAAATACCACCTCCCTCTCTCCCATTACTTGGATTTTTTATAACTTGTATAGGTCTCCACATCAAGCCATCATTCTATATCCTTTTTTTCGCAAGAAAAATGTCTGGAATTTAATCCCAAGAAGCTTTGACGAGAATGCTTAGCACCTTTCGTCGCGATAGCCAGTCCCACCCACTCTAATATTGCGCCAGAGAGAAGTACGGAGAGTAGGGAGGGAGTGGCAGTAACGTGATGCAGCACTTCGCTGTCTGAACAATTCTATAGGGCGTTCGGTTCAAACCACTGACGTAAAAGCCACACATTTCAGCCCAATGGTTGGAGGGGAAAACTAAAAGAAAGAGAATATTTTTTTAAAAAATCTGATTGAGAAAGATGAGCGAAGACTAGATTAGAAGGAAGAGGGATGTTTAGCAGAAGGAATCATGAAAACCGAAAGTGTAAATGTCAACTTAGGGGTGATGACACTTGGTAATGTTAAATCCAGTTTTATATTTCCACGGGGCCTAGGTACTCAAAGTGAACCATGCCCACTTGTTCTGATCTTAGTCGCATTACAATCAGGATCCCAACACCTGCCATTGATTTGTCCTTTGAAATTCGATAGTCGTTGACAGTCTGCTCTCACAACCTTCATTCCTCCCCGGTGAATCATTTCCAATGATCGGTTTGTTTTCCAGCCTCTTTTCTAGTCTCAAAGAGTCTCTAGATTTGTCAGAGTATCACAGCAAACATCAGCTGCTTTGGTCGTACATCTAGGTGAGATCTGTCATCTGTGAAATGATCAATTATCAGAAAGGTTCTGTCTAGGAAACTGTAAACATTAAGATAAATGTGGCTTCTGCTTCATAACGTGTTAGTGTTGTTCTTTGTGTTTAATCTTCCCAAGTGAACAGTATTACCTTCCGAAATGTAAGGTATTTACAGTTCCCAAGTCTTATACAATGCCACCACTTACCAGTTCTGTGGTTCGTATTTACACTTCCCAGGTGCACTCTACTTAGACTTACAAAACCTACAACAAAACATGCGTCTCTTCCAAGTGTCCAATAATTAGTTTTACCAAATATACAACATGCTCCTCTTCCAAGTGTAGAATACTTAGATTTACCAAATATACAGCGTCCTCCTCTTCCAAGTGTACAATACTTAGATTTACCAAATGTACAACATGCTCCTCTTCCAAGTGTACAATACTTAGATTTGCCAAATCTACTGCGTCCTCCTCTTCCAAGTGTACAATACTTAGAGTTACCAAATGTACAACATGCTCCTCTTCCAGGTGCACAATACTTAGATTTACCAAATGTACAGCACGCTCCTCTTCCAAGTACTTAGAGTTACCAAATCTACAGTGTTTACACTGTCCAGTTCTGCAGCACTCCCACTCCCCAAGTCTGAAGTATTTACACCTTCCAAGTCTTCTGAGGTCCTATTGCTAGCAGTTAACATTGAGGTGTGGCCAAAACCGAAATTTGTCATCTTTTCTAGAGAGCCGAGCACCGAGCGCAGATGAACTTCTTGCAAGCCGGCACAGGGGCGGCCTGTGCAGACAGATCCGGCCTGAGCCGGTCAGGGCAAGGTTTTCGGGGCAGATGATCTGCCCATCACGTGCCCCTAAAGCTGGATTATATGAAAGAAGCTGCAGTCTTTGAACGAAATGGCTTTCTGCAGCAGTGTTGTTCACATTGATGATGTAATGCACACGCCCGCATGCGCATCTCTTAGTTCCCTTTGAACAGATGTTATCCAACGCAGAATCACTGAAGCCTCTTTCACACGCTTGGTTTACCAGCAGGAACGTATTCCCCCCTCCCGCCCGCCAGCTCGGCAGAAGGACAGAAACACAGGATGCAACGGGATTAATGATACGTATTTCTAGGCGTTATGTCCCGAGATGGTGCTTTGACCGAACGCTCTCGCCTTCACAATTCAGACACCTTTCGCACCAGGAGACAGACGCGAGAAAAAGGGAATACAAACTCCAAGCTATTAAGCTTTGAGTGCACACATCTATTCTTCCTCCTTCGCATTTCCATGCATACGTGCTCGTTGACACTACAGTTATGTCATATTTCCTATCGATCGCATATATTGTATAAATAAAAGAAGAATAAAGAAAATTCACATTAACATGGGGGGAGGGGGTATTTGTTGTTTAGCGTCCAGCCGCAAACTATGTGCATATCAGGACGGTGTTGCTTAGACAAAGTGTACGTGCTGCCACACGTGGGACTGATGGCGTAACACGGGCCTCAGTCCCACCCAGTCACATTATACTGACACCGGGCCAACCAGTCCTAGTCCTGTTCCCTGTAGTGCCAGGCGTCTGGCAGGGCAGCTACTAGATTGCCAATTTTTAAGTCTTAGATATGACTCGGCCGGGGTGCGAACCACCGACCTCCCGCCTCGGAAGCGGACGCCATAGAACCACTAGACCACCGAGGCGGTCCACAGTAACACGGGTGTACATAAGCGGTCTGGGCTCTTCTCTTCATTTACACGGGCACAAAGAAAAAGCCATGATTCATGGCGTCGATCTGCCAGGCTTTGAACCTCGATAAAGTTACACTAGAGGCTTGCGACCACTCGATCTATGGGCCCGTGCACCCCACGCTGACTGCTGTGTTCACTCACCTCGTGTATTCTCTTGCCTCACCTGACTCCAGGCTGTCCGTAAGCTCGCGCGGTATGGCGATCTGGATCAGAATCGCTTTCTAACACTGCAGTTGTCTGTCAGATGACTAGTTTCGTTTCCATTGGTAAGTGTCGTCATCTGCCGCCAATGAAATAGGTATTTCCATCTGAGGAGTGTTTATTCCAAAGCAGTTGGTTTTTTCCGTTGCCATTAAATTCCTTTTGTCGACGGTGGTTATGGAAGGCAAATGACTTGTTTCTACGGTGATTTGCCTGTTTTGAATGGCTAATGATTTCTTTCTACGATAATTGCAATGTTCCTAACATGGCGACGACCACGACAGACAGTAGGGAGGAAGGAGTAGGTTAGGGGAGAAGAGACAGGTGTAGCACAGAAACCGTTGCATCACATTTCAGCGCAATCTCTATCAAATAAATCTACCCTTTGAACGATCCGCATTCTCTCACCTCAAACGTGAGCAGATAGCAGTGTCTCGACCTTGAAGTTTAACCAAAGACCACCACTTCAAGCTTCATCTCCTGGTCCTGAAGTGTCAGCGCTCCCCCTCCCTGCCCCTGTCGATACTGACACTCTGGATGAGTTCTGCTCGAGCAAGCTTCTCCTCAAAGAGAGATATATAGATTCGATGACAAGAAACACTTCATCAATGTGAAAGATAGGATCCGCGATGGATGGGGAGATATTTCTGGTCAAATCAAACACGAACCTCTAATCAATACACTCGATGCACTCCAATCAAAAGTGGAAAGAGCTTTTGATTGCAAACTCCGAGAGGATTTCTGCTGAGTGAGCTGATGCTATGAGGAGGAGGGGGGCGGAAAGGAGGGGAGTGGAGTAGAGAGGAGGCACAGGTTCAGCGCTGAGACAGAATGGTGGCTTTGAGAAACTGGACGTGACATGGTGGTGATAGCTGGAGCGCTGTGATTACCAAAAATATCGAGTTTTAAGTTGAAGTTATTCTTGGTGTGTGTTCTAGTCGTCGCTGTGGTAGCTGTTTGCGGACGTACATCGCAAATATTTGTTGCTGTTGTAGAAATAGTTACACTCAGTGTAGCTGAAGCTGTTTCCGTTTTTGACAGACAGTAAGCTTAGTGACCAGTAAAAGCTTTTACGACTGACGTGCGTCCTGCGCTGCCTGTAGTGACAAATTGCCGTCTATCCCGCGAATTCTTTCTACTCACAAAGCATCGTCTCACGTGTTTACTCACAACCGACGTTAACAGGACGCAACGTTCCACCACACACTCAAGACAACATGAAAATCTGTGCATTCTGCCAAAATTCTGGAGACTCCATAGACCGCAAGAACATGGAATCTTATTTTATTTCCCTTTTTGGCACTAGGACCCCCCACAGGACTTAAAACACTAACCTTTCCACCCACTTTTTCTCTCCCTTCCCTTCTTCTGTTTTCTCTTGTAACAACCCCCACACCTCTTTTCCCTAGCCCTGTCACCCCCTCCCCTTTCACTAGCCCCGATTAGACACGCCTTTCTATTGGCTGTAGTACTCCTCCCCACTGATTGGGTTCACACGCTCTACTTCCTACGCTCTGTCTCTCTTCCCCACACTTTCCTCCTGTCCATTGACCGTGCATGACCAGAGTCCTTGTCAGCGATGTGATCTTTTATTTGTTGTTTGTTATCTGTCTGTATCTGTCTGTATCTGTCTGTATCTGTTTGTACCGTCCTGAAGAAGGGGCCATGCCCCGAAACGTCGACTTCCTGTCTAAGTCTCGGTTTGCCAAGTTCTCTTTCTTGTACCTTTAGTACCCCAAGCCGCAGTCACGTGTTCCTTTTCTCTTCCACTGTTTCTATCCACTCGCCGTCTCTCTTTTCCACCCCAACGCTCTCTTTCGAGCTCCCATTTTTTTCTTTCTGTGCGTGTGAACGTGTGTGCGATTGTGTACGTGCTTGCATTTGCATTACGTGTGACCTCTACTTGCTGTTAGTGATCTTCCTTGCGCCAGCTGCATCACATATTATGTGTACATCGTAATGGGGTTTCCTTGCTCTCTCACACTGTGATTTTACTAAATCTTTACCTGTTTAATACTATATTTATTTCTCGTTTTACAGCTTAAAACTTCATTCTTTCTTTCGTTCTTTTTGCTTTCTTTCTTTCCCTTCCGTTTCGTCCTCCTCCTCTTTTGCTTCCTGTTGTCGCCTCTTTCTTTTAATCTCCTTTATCTTGTCTCTCTCTCTTGCAAGGGCTCGCTTATTTTTACATAAGCCATTATCTCAGGAGCACTCAGTGTTGTTTTGACTTGTATACCACAGGAGTGATTCTTCCCATCAAAGCCTCTCTCTGTTCCAGACTTGTTCCTTGACCCTACCAGAATAACCCAGAACGTGCCACTCCCCGATCAAGGTGGCAAAAAGAAAAAGAAAGAAAGAAAAAATAGCTTTACCGAATGCGAAAAGGTTGAAGGGTTTGGGGGGGGGAGAGAAAGAGAATGGGAGAGGGGTATTTTATTTTTGTGATTTTGAATTGCAAAATAAGATTGAGGTCTTTGCTTGGGGTTAGGCATGTGGTATTATCAAGCCATCACATCTGACCCCTACCCCATTCCCCAGCATCCTCGTGCATGTATCTGGCCTTGTGATTACACTCTAAAACCGAAGTGTTCAAAAATATATATCTTTAAAAAACCGAGAATTTTCATAGCTAAACGAATACTTTTTCCGTACTCACTCGCTCATTCAGCTGCACATTCCTGACTTGTATACAAGTGCTTCAGTTGCGCTTAAACTGTGTGCTCCACCAGGTGTTAACATTTGCACTGAGAGCATGAGATGGTATTGCAGTAGAGACGTGTATGCAAAGAAAGAAGACGAAGTATTTAAGTGACTGCTGGAGAAAAAGTGTATGTAGCCATATATCTATAGCCCGTATTTATGTTGTTTTTCGACCTGTAATTTCAGCAAGCACGCAGCACGATTAGTTCCCCCACCCCCACCTTAGAATGTTTAATAAGTATCCTGTATTCTGTGTCACTCCTGTGTCAGCGTAAAACACAAAAAAACAACAAATCGACTCAGATGGATATGTTCAGTTAGACGAGGGTTTTTACCCAAACGAGGAATATTGAAAACTGTCTGTCCCAGACCCTGGTTTTGTGGAGACACTGCGTCACGCGGCTGCAAGTGCGTCGAAGGCGCACGTGCCCTGGAGGAGATGCCGTGCATCCATGCAGACACCCATCTGGTTTTTTCACCTGTCCCCCAGGGTGTTCTGTGCAATACCGCTAATGCCGCCCGTTTGTGTGACAGCCCGACAGTCCTGCACGCGAAATACAACAGCACAAACAGCACTGGGATTGATCCATGTGTCACTGGCTGCAGCCATCGTCGGGGTCTCGTCTAGACGAGAATCTCTTGAAAAAATCTTTAAACAGTCTTCATTAAGGCAACACCTTTTCCCTCGCCACAAAGAGTTTTATTCCGAAAGTTCTAGAGCCGGCAGCCGTAGGCAAGCTGTTAAGCAGACTCATTACTCATCAGTTTTCTGCTGGTTAGGATGGGGGAAGAGGGGGAGGGACTTAAAATATGCTTGATGCTTGACTTCGCCAAAGAGTTCTTTCAGTTTATATTCCGAGATTTTTTTTTGAAGTTGCGTGTCCGATGAACAGAAGAAATTCTACAATGGCTACATACGCTACATACATTTTTCGTTGCAAAAGGTTAGGCACAGAATAAGCATATACAACATCAGGGCGATGCCAGAGAGGGTTCACACTACTCGATGTCGCCAAATAAAAATATAGCAGTGAACAACTAACAGAACTGCCAGCGTGCTCTCTCTGTCTCTCAAAGTACATCATACCTGTGAAGACACAGATTTTCACTACAGTCATTCTGAGAAAAAGTTGTAGAGAAGTCTTTCGATCAAACTCGGATGGAATCTTTTTAAGGAGACAGTCGGCTCAGTTCCTTATCACTGTTTTTTGTTCAGTTCAGTAGATCTATGTGAGCTCAGCATGTCATATTCTAAAACCCTGGGTCGGGTTGAGTGAGCGTTCCTATCCCCTATTCATACGTAAAGGTCCACGTAAAATATTCAGAGCGAATGGGATGATTTTGACAGTAAGGGGATAAAGGAACGCTCATGCAGCCCAGCCGTGGCCTTTAAGGCTTGCTTCATGTTGTTCGTTTTCCCCCATGGTCGTCATGTCATTGATAGTCTCTCTGCGACTGCAACCAACAATAACTTGGCACCTGTACCTTTGTCTCGTGAAGAGAATATCCAATAGTTCTCAACGGACAACAAACAGGCTTTGCGGCCACACGTGGGACAACCTCCGTGGATAAGGCGTCCGCATCAGAGGCAGGAGGTCGGTGGTTCGCGCCCTACTTAAAAATTGTCAATCTAGTAGCTGTCCTGCCAGACGCCTGGCACTACAGGGAACAGTACTAGGACTGCTTGGCTCCGTGTCATTATAATTTGACTGGGTGGGATGATGCCTGTGTTGCTACAGCAGTTCCTCATGTGGCAGCGCGATAACCTGTGTCAAGCAACACCATCCTGATATGCACTTAGCTTGCGGCTCAACCAACCAACCAACCAACCAACCTCTCTCTCTCACACACACACAAGTGAACGGAGAGAATAAGGGAATTTCTCTGCAAAAGAACATTGGCTTGACTGACATCGGCCTTTGGTTGAACTTTCCCTGAACTAATCAAACAGAATCCCGCCATTCAGCGGTAAAGTTTAACTAAGGTGTTCGAGGCTGTGATTACGCGAGGGACACTAGCACAAAGCTGCCTCAACCGCGATTATTCAAGCGACAGCCGGAAAGAAGATTTGCGCCCCCTGCCAGGCGAACGTCACAGGCGCGTCAGGGGGACGTCAAGGTCGTGTAAGGGGCCCGCCGGGGCGGCTGACGGTGCAGTTAGAGTCAGCAGGGTGTAAATTGTGTGATCACAAGAACAATGATCGCGGCCCGTACAGCGGGCCAGGCCTGGTGCGATGTACAATGTTTCAGCCATCAGGGTGTTCGTTCATCGCCGCGCGGCGGAAAAGGGTAACTTGATATGCCTATGGTCACTAGCGAACAGAACTGGTACCCCCAGTGTGACTAGCAACAGAAGAGCTCTGTTTGAAGCCAACCTGCCACTGGACTCCACTCTAAATCATAATTAACCATGAATGCCTTAGTTAAACTTTACTGTCGAAGCCAAGGATTTTCTTTGCTTGCTTTCCGGCAGGGGACCAGAAAAGCGTTTGTGAGAAAATGTGCGCGAAAGTTGTTGTGCAACCAAAGATGAATCTTCGTAAGTCCCAGCTTAGTGTCAGTCTGTTAGTGTTCACTGGCCATAAACAGTTTGGGTTAAGAAGAGACCCACGTGTACTGCGCGCAGACGCCAGTATCTTCGCCACAACTTCGGACATAGGACACTTAACTAGGCGGACAAGGACACTTAACTAGGCGGACAAGGACACTTAACTAGGCGGACAAGGACGGGTTAGTCCAAACTGCCCAAGGGTCTTAGAGAAAGGGTAGGGCGATGGTGGGGGGAGACTTGGGGCTGAGGACTGGGCTAGTTGTGAAATCGACGTAACAGTGTTCTTGAGGACAGACATGCAGATGCGATCACTGGTGCAGACTGAGATGGCCAGAAGAAGTCTCTCGACATTATTAAAATAGAATTTGTTTCTTTAAGTTTTTTTTGAGTGTTTACAAAAACCGCTAACAAGATTTAGAAGAGCTGGTCGTGCCCAGGCCTGGAGAGAGGGTGTCTAGTGGAATATACGCTTTGCATTTGCGTGACAGTATACCAGTCGGGTTTAATTGTTGCCGCCTGAGCTGAGAACTAAATGGGTTTGGTAATGACTGCTTTAATAACTCTGTCATGTTCGGGCACCAAGCGTGAAATGTGTTCGGAAGTAACAATTGGGTACTTCCATTGCTAGTTTCAGATGAACAAATGTTCAGATGTATATAAGAAAGAAAGAAAGAAAGAAAGAAAGAAAGAAAGAAAGAAAGAAAGAAAGAAAGAAAGAACTAGGGGATGAAGCAAAGAAAGAACAGATCTGAAAGACGTTTGCCGCTATAAAGAACAGCTTCCTGCAGGGTACTTGTCTGTAGACAAGCAAGTGGATATTGCTTGTTCATCCAGAACTGGCCAAGAATGATTTCCTGGAGTTAGACATTGTGCAGATTCCATTCGGCCATCCCTCAAACACTAAAGTGCTTTCCCACCCTGGCCATCTTAGTGCAGCTATCAGTCAGCTGGTTCTTTTAGTGCATAGCTTAGAACCAGGGCATTATCCCCTCCTCCCTAGTGCGAAATCGCCGCGAGGTGGAAGCACTGTCCCTCTAAAATTACCTGCCTGCCTACGACGCTTAGCGAACAGCGAGCAGATATTAGCTGGACAGGTGTGAGGACACTGCTACCTAGATGGCGCTCTGAGGGAAGCTTGTGGCAACCAGACACAAACATCTATTTCGATCTTACTCGTCCATCCCTACGAAAAGCTGAAAGTCACTCTTAAATGATTGTGACAAATGTGTGAAAATCTGTTACATTTGTATCAAGCCCACCCACCCACCCCCCACCGGTCTTCAATTAATACGTCTTTGTATCCAATCACTACCTCTATGTAACGTCCAAATTCATGTTCTTTTCTGGAACATTAAGGCACCTCCCCCTCATCCCCTCTGCCCAATAAAACTGGCGACATGAAAATGTTGTGTTTGGTGTGCCTTTCCTAACGAGGACCGATTTAAATTGATTAAATGTCCAAATATTTCTTCCCTCGTTTGTCAGTATAATGAAATTGCCTTTCGGCTTTTGGCGCCAGGTTCGTTGGCAAGTCCGTTTCCAGATCATCTGAAACTGAACTAGGAGTTGTCTCAGATCTTGGTGACCCGCGCAGTGTCAGAAAATGTCTTTACGAAACAATGCTGTCCAGCTAGGATTTCAAAACGCATCTAGCTGTGCGATGGATGCAAGAGAGGGCACGGAACGGAAGCAGAAGTGGGAGGAAGGGGGTTTACTGTCATCCGCAGAAAATTCTTTCTGGCTTCTTCAGGCGTTTCTGGTTTCCAGAAGGCCGTTGTGACCTTTGAACCGCAAGATCATCCTTCATCGTCCGTCTTGGAGCGTATCACGTGTTCCCGCCAATTAAAGCCGTTCGCACATCGATGGGGGGTGTTTCCCCCTCAGGACGAGAAACGCTTCCACCACTTCCGCCTGCACGAGCTGATGTGGCGAAACGTGAAATTTCCCGCGGCGTCGTGTCCATGAGTCTGGCCGCCATGCAAATAGTCCACAGACGTTTCAACAGAGACATGGGAAAAGATGTCTCGCTACGTCACCGCCACAGCCTTCTTAGTTTGAACAGTGAGGTGAATACTCGAACAGTGAGGTGAATACTCGATTAGTGAGGTGAATACTCGAACAGTGAGGTGAATACTCGAACAGTGAGGTGAATACTCGAACAGTGAGGTGAATACTCGATTAGTGAGGTGAATACCCAAACAGTAAAAATGAATACTCAAACAGTGAGATCAATATTCAAACAGTGAGATCAATACTCAAACAGTGAGATCAATATTCAAACAGTGAAAACGAATACTCAAACAGTAAAAGTGGATATTCGAATTTAATGTGGAGAATACAGTAAGACGCCTAGCAAAGTCAGCCTTCCTCTCCCTCTAATCTCTCAACGCCACCTGAAAAGTTTCTTTTGTCACAAAGAGGAATCGCCCGGAAGTGCGTTCATGCCGGTATTTGTACTTGCCGTGAAAGATGCTGTTAATGACTTTTTCCTCTTCTGCTCTGCTGGTTCCATCTCGAGCATGGCGAGTGGAATATTTAAACGTCTGATTAGATGTTTAATGGGATGTGCATCGTATAGATGTGATGTTCCGAACTCTTCAGTCACAGACTGTTTTTCGTTTCGAGTATCTGAACTGGGCGCGCCTTTGCCAGGAGAAAAAAACTGATTTCTTTAGGATGTAGGCACTATTTATAGTTAGGACAGATCTTTTGCCAAAGATAAAGTTTATCAGTTGAATGCACGTAAAGAATGTATCTGCCTAAACTTTATTATGATTTGGAAGCCCACTTTGCTACTTCATCATCTTTTAAAATGTTTCTGAAGGGTTTTTTTCAAGGCATTGTCATAAATGGACACCAACCAAGTCGATCACATTGTGGCACGCTGTGTCATCTAAATTCGTTTTGAGTGGGAAAGTAATTTGTTAACACGGAACAGGTACCCTACTGACGAGCAAAAGCATTGTCTCCCTTGTATACAGCTTAGCGTCAGAAAGGACTTGCTTATCAGCGAACGTTCACATGGGAAAGCCTACGCAGACAGATACACACGTCTGCACTTCTTTCTTTGTTTCACTTGTTCATTCACTTGTTTACACGCGCGCGTGCGTTCGCCCACGCACACACACACACACCAGTTAATGTACCTGGTTTCTTGACAAAAGAACTCTAGAGACGAACAATACTAGACCTCAGGTGTTGGGAAACATTAAACCAAAAACCCGAGATGCCTATGCAGAGTCCGCAAGCAACCCGATTATTCACAACCACCGCAGTCACTGTTACTTTTCATTAATCATCCCGTACGATACCATGCCATACCATGCAATACCGTGTCATACCATGCTATATCATGCCATAGCCAGTTTCTACTTAATAATCGTCATGCATTCTGCAGCACCAGTAAGCCATGCAAACTTCTGTACGTAGTTCGTGGCATCCTTAACCTTCCTAGTCCCTTTACCCCAAACCAGCCACAGCTGTCGCAACCAGATCGTCTGGTCACATTGATACCCACAGCAGATCAGCTGCATTTCTGCGTGAATCCTAAAGCGGGTCTTCAGAGCTGTTGGGAATAGAACACTAGCATGGACGACAGGGGGAGAGACAAGGGATCACGAAGCTGATTCCATTCACTCTGCGTTATTCGGACATCACAAGGGACACAAGTTGCAGGCATGACGGAAAGGGGACAGTACTCGCTCGTCGCTTGTGACGCGCAGGAGGCTGATTGATGAGAGTTGTCCCTGGACGCTCAGACTGCATGGAGATCCATCCCAGATCATATCAAGGTCAGGGTTCGTGGCTGCTCATGATCGCGGAAAGCTTTCCTGCAAACATTTTGCATACCAGAACGTCGGGGAATCTTTTGGACAAACACAGCTGAAGATTAATGATTTAGGTCTAGCACTGTAGGTCACGCAAAAGCGACTCAAAATTCATTGCTTTGTTCATAGGTTCACATACATTCTAATTAGTGTTGACACCTACATAATTTTCTTTGTATTATAGTTTCCATGAATTTTGAAAGATCTTTTCAAGCGATAAAGACTTATTATGTCTGTACGAGACAGACAGACAGACAGACAGACAGACAGACAGACAGACAGACAGACAGAGATGTCATGTCTACTCGGCATTAGAAGCTCTCGTGTTTTGATTGTTGGAAATGTGGTTCATTTTCTGCTGAAGAGCAGGGCGGGGGAGTGCCAGTGATACTCCCCATAAAAAAGGGTGTGTTGGGGGTGAAATGGGGTGGGGTGTCGAGTTCCACACTGAGCAGCAAAGGTTTTAGCCAGGACCCGAGTAAAAGGCGGGGGGTAAAACTTGGTCTCTGGTCTGAAAATTGCATTTGACTCGCACGTGTTCACGCATGCGCCCTCCTGCTTGCTGGAGCCTGGGAAGCGGGAGACTGGGGCGGAGTTAATTGATGACCCGTGTCCAGCCGAGCTGCCCGCACGTGCGACATTGGCGTCCCAGGTGACACGTGAAACAGTGACGACTCCGGCAGCAGGAGCAGCGCGTCCTCGGTTGGCGACGACTGGTGACGATATCTGTGAGCAGCGGAATGTGCCGCCAGGGGTGGGGAACTCAAATGCAGCTTAAAGGCACAGTGAGCGACCAAAAAAAAAAAACTCTCAAAAATTTTGTGTGTGTTAAAAAAAGGGCAGATTCTTTTGTTGTGTTCGAGAAAGACACACACAAAAAACGCAATACTGTCGAGATAAAAACCCCAAACTATCAGGCGCCCACAGCAATCCTCCCCCGTGCTCTGACATCTCCTAATCAGTCATTGGTTGCTTTGGAGAAATCCGGTAATAACCGTTACACGTTAAAATCATGATAAGAGACAGCACATGATAACGTGAGATGTTTTAGATCGCAAAGAGAGAGAAAGAATTTGACTATGTTGAGTTTTTTATGATGTCGCATACAGCGACAGCATACAGAGCAGGCAGTAATATTAATATTGATTGGAAAGTAGAAACACTTAGGGCTTATGTGCTGAATCAAACTGCATTGATAAAGTTGGAAAAAGTGATCTACATTTCTATGGATCTTCGACTTCGCGGCAGCAATAAGTCACTCCAGTCGAAACACAGTCGTCCATTCGGTCTTCGTCTCTGGTCTATAGATCATTTAGTCACTCTCGTCTGCAGGAGTCAGTAGGAAAACAAGGTATTTCGTATGAGTACACACTCGATGGAGACATTTGTCAGGTACATGGCCTGAAAGTAATCACGGAATGAGCTCTTCCAGACTACGTCTGGTCCTTCCCGTCGATGTCAAAGTTCTGTCTGTCTCTCTCTTCTCGTTTTTTTCTCTCTGTGGCACTCTTTTTTCTCATGTGAAAACTAAGGGGCAGTTAATTTTCCTAATTTTCAAAATAACTCCTTTTTACTTGCTTTGATAATGTAAACATTCAAGAATATTTCTGTTCGTTCACTTGAAAATAGCTCTGTTCAAGCACACACACCCGCACACACATACACCCCCTGCTCAGCACAGTTGGTGTGAACTTCGTTTATTTTGCTCCGGCTTTACACCATGGATACATAATTTTAGCTTTTTACATAAGCGTAGCGAAGCTAAAGTTAGACAAACGTTTCAACTATAATTTCAATCTATTATGGTGAATCCTTTTTTTTTTTTTTTTTTGTCGCCTTACAGCAAGTAAAGGACGGGCTCGAATTCTGCCTCTTGTTGTATCTGGTTGTTCTCTCTCTCTCTCTCTCTCTCTCTCTCTCTCTCTCTCTCTCTCTCTCTCTCTCTCTCTCTCATTTCATTTATTTATTCTTCCTTTCTGACTTAGTGGTGCCGTCATGACTTGAGTTAAACAAACCAGGAATATATCGTACTGGAAGCACATGCCTCGACTAAGTGGTATGAAAGCAGTCGCAGAACGTTACAGACAGTCTAATTTCGATAAAAGATTTCTCCATAGCAAACTTGTCTCTTTGCCTGCAACTTTATAACGATCACAGTTTGTTGAAATTACATTTTATCTTTTGTTGCGGATGGCCGATCTAGTTTCTTATGGCTGCTTTCATTCTGTCTCCGGCTGCTATAATATGTCTTTAATGTTATGGGTTTTTAGTGCGATTGATAAAAATACGCAACTACAGCTTGCATGTTGTCAGAGGTCAGACATGCGGAAGAAAATTCTATTCGTAAATACTGGAACCGAACTCTTTAGGAAGTCTGCTCCATGTAGGTTTGTGGATCCAGTGGATTAGGGCTGCAAGCGTCCCCATGGCCTAAAACGTGCTGGTGGCCATGCCAGTTGTGGTGTCTGCCAGCCTGTCTCGCCCCGAGGACGGGCCACCCAGACACTGGATCGATCAGACATCGGCAGCCAGCGTTCAGACGTTGTCCACGCGTCCGGAAGCCGATAGGTACTAAAGCCAAGGCAACCATTAGCCTTATTTCATCAGGAGGATGGGCCGCGCTGGGAACCGGCAGTCATTAAGGAGCAGGATAATTAGGACAGAACGTTAAACGCACCCATCTGAAAGAGAGCTACGGGCTGATGTGAGGAACCAGCGCCTGTGGAGGATGGATGCAGCCGTCGATGATTTTGCCAAAGGGAGATTTTTTTTGGGGGGGGGAGGGGGAGACTTCTTTCTAGATTAGGCGGATATCATACCCGCCTTTTGCTCACTCACTCGGTCACTTACTTGAGTTTTTGAGGAAGTCTCTAATATCTCTTGCGTGTCCGATATGAATGGGGATACAATTCATTTCTTCGTTCTGCTTTTTTCCCCATGTTGAAGAAAAATCACTTACTATCATTATTGATATTATTATTCTGTAACTGTTTTTCGTGTTTTCTTAAAATTTCAAGGAAAGGTTAGAGAGAACATCCACCTGATGAAGGCAAACTACTCAGTGACTTTAAAGTGCACAGCTAACCCTCAGTGACTTTAAAGTGCACAGCTGGCACTCAGTGACTTTAAAGTGCACAGCTAGCCCTCAGTGACTTTAAAGTGCACAGCTAACCCTCAGTGACTTTAAAGTGCACAGCTGGCACTCAGTGACTTTAAAGTGCACAGCTAGCACTCGGTGACTTTAAAGTGCACAGCTGGCATGTCCAACACTTCTGAAACATCGTGGTGCACAGGTTCAGTGCTGATAATGTTGTAATTTTTATGCATGGATGAGTAGCACAAAAATTGCTATTTACATCTATATATCTATACATACAAATATATATATTTGAATCCCAATGTCGACGATAGTATTAAAAAAGCTGTTATAAACACATATAAACACTTATAAACACTGTTATAAAAACCGTTCCATTAGCCTGAAAACAACGCAGATAGCATTTTAAAGCCCCGACTAACGGAAACACCACGGTGTGCATGCGCTTCACAAAAACTAGGAGTTGCTTCCCTTTCCTCGAAGCCCCTTTCGTTTCAACTGGAGGGCACGCATTCGTCTCTGTAGCATTCTACAAAAACAGAAAGGGCAACTCTACTGACACACCAGCAGTCACAACACTTGCACCGAATTTCAAGAAATTTTGTGAACTTTGTGAAAGTATCCCACATGGTGGAAATATGTAGGTTATATCCTCTACTGATGCTGCCTATATCTCGGGCATAATACAGCGCTAGCTATCGAGTACTTAATTGGTTGTATCTGCAGGCTGCAGCATCATCAGATCTTTTTGCTGCTTAATTTCTACAGGAGTCTCAATCAAATAATGCACATTCATCATCGCCGCTGCCAATACGGGCTTCGGTTCTGAACCCCGCGTGGCGTAATTCCACACCTCCACCATCGCTGTATCAAAGTTATCTGTTTTATTCTTGTCATTACTACGACGTGCGTGCTGTGAATGGGGTTTGAAAGACAAAGAAAAGCATACACAACTTAGCGCATACTGTTCATATTTTACGACCTACTGAGGTAAATAATTTCATTTAGTTATTATTTTTCAGATATTGGGGACCACCATGTATGTAGTAATGATTGTAACCAGCGTGTGGGTATATATATAAATGTTCCTACGTAGAAAAATCCCCAAACAACTAATTTAAAAAAACAGAACCCAATAAAAATACATTTTCAGTAATATTTGCGCGTGCATTTTCCTGCTGAGTAAGGATTTTGGTTTATAACTCCGGTCCCTCTTAACTATTCTTCTCTGCGGAACTCGACGGGGTCTTCCTGTCGCAACGAGGATCGCGAAATCAGTGCTTGCGGACGGATTTTCCAGTCCGTAAGGTAGTCGGGCGATCACTTTCAGCGCAGACCGTGAGATAGACATCACAACAGACATCGGCATGCATCGCGTCGACTGGCTAACTCGCTGGCAGGAGCAAATCAAAAATCGCAGCTCGGCTTGACATACATTGCTGTACAGCTGTGCCTCTCACCTTGCCGGTCTGTCACTCAAAAGTACTGCTCCACCCCCTCAGACACCTCCCCTGCAGCGTTCCTCCACCCTTGCAGTTCCGAACTCACTCGCGTGCGAAATGGTGCGTAGCCGCGCTCGGCGCCAGCCAGCGGCAACTGTCGTCTGCTACGCTAGAAGCGCGCACAACCCCATTCACACGGCGGCACAGCCTTCGGAGGGCGGGCCCATCCAATCAGAAATGCCGTTGTCTGTCACGTGCCTCCTGCGCCTGTCAATGCTGGCGCACGCCTTTTTCCATGGAAGCTAGTTTACATGGTGGCGTCAAGATTGGAGTTTGATGAGACCTGGTGTGTCGAGAGTGTGTCGTGTGTTTGCTCTTCATGCACGCGTCCTCTTGTGTGGTTTGTTCGGCGAACTTTCAGCGAATCAGCGGAACTATAGATGGAGCTAATAGTGGGCTCAAAATCTGTTCTTAGCCTGCAAGCAGCCTCTCTCACCTGCGTAAGTTTTTGAAACATGGGATTTAATTGGAAGCCAACATCTAACAGCTCCAAGTGAAAGCAGATGCTGGAATCGTTTTGTACGAAAGTGACTAACGTTCTCAGAAGAAGTTGTTGAAAGATTCTAACCACCAGGAGCAGTACCTGCGGACGCAGACACCTCCCGCACAATGGGAACTACAACAACATAACGTTGGAAATGCGGGGTGGCCCATGGAGGGGTAGAGGCGGGACTTGGTTGTGAGCCTGTCGTTGGGAAACCCAGGACGAATTCCCGACGACATCGGATTTTCACGGATCGTCGGACCGCGCAAGACGACCCCGACGACCGTCCATCACCCGCCAAGATGCAGCGGCGTCGGCGGGGACCAGGATGGTGATGCAGCTCAGCCGCCGGCGCCTGGGATGTTGCGGACGACGACGGCGAGAACTGGCGGCGATGACCAGTCTGAGCTGCTTGCTGTTCCTCGGTCTCTACACCCTCGGTCTCACCTGGTGCATCGCGTTCCCGCAGTGGGCTCCCGACGACCCCGCCGCGGTTGTCGTGGTCAGTGCTGACGGCGGTGTTATCGTCGCTGGAGACGAGAGAGACGATCAGTTGTCGCTAGGTGCTGTCAGGAAGCTGCAACACCAGGGACCGTTAACAGGTGAACGCCGCGGAAATGAAGACGGCGATGTGGGGACCGGACGTGGCCGGCAGGTGGTGTTGTCCTCAGCAGGGTGGTCATCATCCTTGCCAGGGTCATCGCAGGTCAGGTCACTTGCAGGGGTCGAGGTCAACTCCCTGCCAAGACATCTGCGCACGCTTCAGTCATCTCGCTCAAAAGACGCTGTTGGGTACGATACGGGTATCCTTCAGGGTGGGGCCCTCCCCAGCAGCGGGGGAGCCCCCCAGCCCCAACAGGACTCTGGAGCCCAGCTGTTGCTGCATCAAGACCAGCAACATCTTCAACAACCACAAAGACCCGCAGGCGGGACTTCCGGTGAGATGTCGGCCATTTACCTCGACGACGACAACGAGGAGAGTGAGGAAGGGTGGGCCTCCACCCCCCTGGGCCAGGAGTACCTGGACGGGCCGGGGGCGGGTGGAGGGGGTTATGAGAAAGACAACATCAGTGTGTCCACCATGCTAGACCGGCGCCTACCCCGGGCCATCATTATCGGAGTGAAGAAAGCGGGTACCCGGGCTCTGCTAGAGTTTCTCAGGATCCACCCAGACGTTCGGGCGCCTGGGCCGGAGCCACACTTTTTTGACAAAAATTACAACCGTGGATTGGAGTGGTACAGGTGAGAGCACAAATCTTGAGAGTTTTTTTTTAAACTGTATTTTTGGTTGGGCTGGTAGACAAGTAGTTTTGGTGCTGATGGCGGGGCAGTTAGGAGTGATTTTCAGTCTGTCCACATCGCTCCACCCTAAGCTGTTTGTCAGTGTGTGTGTGTGTGTGGTTACCTCTCCGTGTTTCTCAAGACGTGTATGTTTGTGTGCTCGAGCTTTAGCCGGACCAGCTCTGTTTCTCTCTCTCTCTCTCTCTCTCTCGGTGTGTGTGTGTGTGTGCACACACGACTGACTTGGTTTTCGTCATCACGACCACACTTGCCCAGCATCGCGTGCATCGAGATTCATTCCTTTCCCCATCTCCACAATGCAGGCTGATTCAAACTACCTGATCACAACCTGAGTTCTAGCGAGTGCGGTCTATATTTGGCCTTGCCCGCAGCTTTGACTGCCCCACTCGGGTCCGCAGTTTATCTCGACATGCCATCCCTACAAGTAATCGAGGCACGGCGAGTCAGATATAAAGATGGTTGTATCACGCACTCACAAACACTGCATCCGTGTGCTGTGTCACTGTGGTTAGTGTTGCTGGTTGCCTGGGACTCCGCTGTGTGTCAACAGAATCGGCGACTGAACTACAATCTGTGTGTGTGTGTGTGGTGATTGGTGGTAACAGAGTCAAATCTGCATCAAACTTAGCGGCAGCGGGAACTTTACGCCTGAATACTTTAAAGGTTCAGTCAAGCATCTGCTCGCTAAGCGACTGCACAAAAAGACAGCAGCTGGACATCCTCATAAAACCTTTCGTTTTCCGGCATGATCTTGTTATGAGCGTGTGGATCGGACACCGTGTTCTGCGCAGTGGAGCAGAATGCACCTCAGGTCCCCCTGTTAGCTGCCAAAGACGAATGTGCAAATTCCCCGTCTAGAGCCAGCAAGCTTTGTGCTCTCGGGCACATTTCTTTTCTTTTTTTTTTTTAAACAGAAGAATGCACGCATCTTCAGTCGTAGGTGTCCATGCTCCTGCTTTCCCCCAGCGTGACAGGCTTTTCTCACTCCTCATGGTCATGTCACACTTGTGTGTGTGTTGGGGGGGGGGGGGATCAGCTCCTCACATGTCTGACGCTGTACGGCGCGAACTGTGCCTCCAGTCCTTTCTGCGTGGCAGCAACCAAGAGTTCACAGAAAAGGAAGCCTATTGTGTGGGTGGGGAAACAAAAATCAAATGCTGCGGACAAATTGAGAAGTAGAGAGTTGTCCTGGGTACAAGAAGAAGGGAGAGAAGCTAATTTTTTTAAAACCACTGCCGGTGGAAACGGGAATGAGTGCGTTAGTGCTTTTGCTCCTCCTCCTCCTCCTGTTATTTTTGCCTCCATTCCCTTTTGTAAGTTGACAGTCTGTCACATTTATAATTTATGTGAAATGCCAAGTAGTTCATGTTCACAGGGACAGGGCCTCACTTACCCTGATGGCGTTGTCATTTCTGATTATGAAGTCGTTGATGGCGTTGTGAGAGGTGACAGGGTCGACTGTGTTCTCGGCGTGCACGCGCGTGCGCGTTTGTGTGTGAGGGGTGGGGGGCGTGCGCGTAGAGAGGGGATGGCAGAGGACTTAAATCGCCAGAGCTACTCGCACTCGGGAGATCAAAGCAGATAGTCGCTCGGGCTGTCTTGAAAGCAGCACATTATCGATCTGCGGCCAAGATAAAAGAATGCGAGATCAGAGCGCTCTGCGACACTCAGGTGTGTGCTCACCTCTTCGGGTGATGTTTACCGGCGACTGCTTTCCAGTCAGGAACTGCTTGACCGGCCCTCAAGGTGCACCTGCACGGGGAGTGCATGGTTGAAGAATAACGGCTTCCTTCTCTCTCAAACAGATTGAACGAGTGTATGTAGGTGTGTGCGCTGGCATATGAGTAAGCGAGTTAACACGTGGATGAAGGAAAAAAATATCAGTTGCAAAAAAACAGTTATTGTACTTGCAGATACTGATGTTCTGCGTCGAGAAGACATTAAGGATTTTCGAACTTGTTGATGTTATCATAGGTCCTTTTTGTTCTCTTCTGGATATATATTTATTTAAGAATAGGGATGCTGTTGAAGATTGTAAGGAAACATTCAGATGTTTACATTTGCTGCTGTCAATGTGCTGCCCAACATGCTGTGACCACCATCTCCTCTCAACCCTCTATCTTGGCTGTTTCTGCAGTCCATAATGGTCTTGTAGTTTTCCCAGCCCGTCTGCAATCACAGCAATATCATGCATCCGCATCGATCCATTGAGATCTGCGTGGGACTTCATCTGTGATAAATTGTCGTTTCTTCCCACTGCATCATAACGTCACTTTCTTGTTTCCTCCCCTTCTAGTGTGTGCGCTCAGCTGCCACTCTCCTGCTAAACCTTCTCGTCTCGTTTGTTGAAAGAGCTGGCTTATAGTCGGGGAACACAAATCCACAGAAAAGAACAATCACCGAGTGTAATATATCCCTGTATGTGGAGTCTGTGCAACACCCGAGCAGTAGCGTGGGAAAGTAGCGAAAATAACAACCACTTGTAATGTCGAGGAAATTTTCGCAGCAACAGCAACACTTAAATCGGAATCTTAAAAAAGTCACTAGAAAATTGCGTCTCATTTCAAGCGAAATGTTTTAAATTCCTCTCTCTTTCTCACTCACTCTCAACCCCCCCCCCAACCACCCCCCCCCACCTACCCTTCTCACACACACGGTGCAGTAAAATGCCGGTCTTAAAGCCTATTCAGTCTTCTTCATATGTTCGAGGGGAAAGAAAATTAAAAGCGAAAATTTCACTGGCGTTTGGATCATGTAGCGTTTACTGAACAAGGCACAGTATGTTTAGACAGCCCACATCATCCGCCAGCCGTGCTTGGACAGCTTGTCCTCCTGGGAGCCGCGAGCTTTCTTTGCGGCACACTATACCTGTCGCGTAGATAACGCTTTGCTGCCTCTGGCGGTACAACGCCATCGTGTTAGCACGAATGTGATGAAAACTACAGTCTCACCTTGTCAGGCCTGTGATTAAACTACCTCGTAATGCGCCTGTCTCGTCTCGCAGACAGAGGGAACGCACACAAAAGGAACCGCTCGTATCACTGAAGTCTCATAAAAATGAAGCACAAGAGGTTTTCGTGACGGGTGACAGGAAATGACGTAAATGGACACCAGATCCATGCCTAGCGGTTGGAAATCACAGGACGCTCAGCGCTGGCGCGGGGATTTCTTGGGAAAAGGGGCGCCCAGAGTAATAGCTGTGAGCTAACTCGACAGACCCTGATGAAAGGTAAGCAGAGAGAACCCCACTGGACAACAAGCGATTTTTCACAAAGCGTGTGCTTGTCAATATGGATGCGTCACAGTGCATGACGCGTCCAGCAGTGGTGTCAAAATGGGCGTGTTACTGAAAACATGGCTTGCGCTTGCAGAGGATGAAACACTTAACAAAATACACCAGCGAAGGGTCTGTACAGTCCTTGTGATTCAGAGATGTGGGAAAATTGAGGCTGAAGATGACTCAGGTTTTGGAGAAAAAAACCGCATTGTTTGTGAAGACCGCGTTTAATTTGTGCTGGCGTCTGGGAAACCTAACGCTTTTCTCGAGGGAAATTTGTAGGCCTGATAATTTGTAACCACGAGTAACGAGATCCTACATCTTGCCTCACTTTGGCATTCCTGACTTCTGTAAACACTACTAAAAATCACGCAGATGTTTCATCAGAGTGATGAAGAGGTCGGAGCAGACGAGATTATCTGTTAGGATTGGCACGTCTTAGCTGCTTGTCTGCCAATGGTCTAAAATTGTCGCCCGCTACCGACCGAGTGACCACGGCTTGCAGTCTGGCATGGTATAAAAATTCAGAGAAGCTTGAGTTGACGGATGCTTTATCAAGTGACGATTTTTGGGCTGTACGATTCAAGACAATTAAATGTTATATTTAAGTATACCATATAAATAAATAATGTTTAAATTAAATTTTCAAATCATTTTCATCAACAAAAGAAGTATATATTTTATATATATATTTGTATACATATATTCGGTCACGACAATGAAATACCGGAAAACTTTTTAAAAGTACAGAGCGGCGAGGTGCCAGGTTACGGCAATGCTACAGCTTTAGCTTGACTGCACAAAATCTAGGATCGTGATGGTGGCACCAGCACCATGTGAGAGGGAAAACTCCGTTAACGAGGTCTCACCCTGCAGCCCAAATGGGGAGGCCGGGTTCTCTTCGTCCTGCCCAGGTTCTTGACCCAGGCCTCCTCCCCCCACCCCCTCCCGCGTATTGATCGCCTGTCTGCTTTGATCGCCGTGACTAACCGGCATCCCAAACCTTACGGCCCGGCTTAGACCTTTTCGTCATCGTCATTGTCGTTCTGTCTTTTCTGATGTCTTTTTCCCGTACACCGAAGGCCACCAAGTGCTGGCGGGACCGTCCTTTGAAACAGGTGTAGAATCATGACGAGTGCCGTGCGGCGTTTGACGTCCCTGCTGCACTGCAGTGCCAGCTGCTTGCTGCGGTTTGTGCACGTCTGAATTTCTGCCGTCGGCGCTGTTTGGGGTTAGTCGGGCCGCGACAACAATTCGACGGCCTCGCAAGACCTCGAACAATGCGAGGTACAACGGCCGTAAGCGTGTCACGCGCTTTGCAGACGACGTGCGGCAATGGTAGAGGCAGCACGAGAGAAGGCTGCAGCCAGAAGTGAGTGACGTACACGAAGGCACCAGATGAACAGCGGGGGCAAGACAGACACCTGTCCACAGCGACGTGCAACTGTTTTATGTATTGCCTTTGTAGACATTTGTCTGGCTTTAGTCCAGGATTGGTTAATCGATCGATTAAATCGTATTTATTTCCCTTTTTCCTATCTTTCCCCCACCCCGTAAGGGGCTGTATGGATCTGTGACAAGTGAAGGTCGAAAAAGAAAGAAAAGAGGATGACAAGCTAGTGGCCCATTATTTTCATGGGAACCGACGGCACACGACATCCAACGAATTGTCACTGGGTACTCGCTCATCACATACAAGACAAAAGATCCACTGCGGAATTTTTTTAACCCCTCAATGTACTGTCAAGATTGTCGGAAGCACACACAGAACCAGCGAAATATTATTCTCAGGACAGTGGGCACTTTCCTGTCATCGGCTCTCTCTTCCTTGCGCGCGCATGCAGGAATTTACTTGAAAGACAGGCGGACCAAACCAGGTTTACAGCTTCGGCTTGGGAGAAATTTCCGGTGGAGTTCTTCCTCCTCAGCATCCATTGTGCTTAGACTTAGTGCTTTGTGCTGTACTGCTAGCTTATGGCTTGTCTGCCGGCAACATGTAGCGAAGGTGTGCTGTCTTGTTGCCAATGGCAACGTCAGGCTAGAAGATTACCATGAGTATACGATCATTCACCTCCTCAGCTTCTTCCACCTTTTTATGTCTGGCGCGAATGTAAGCATGCATGCACGAACCGTGGCACCCCCCCCCCCCCCCCCCCCCCCCC
>SMGT01015421.1:322586-340812 GCA_004794575.1 Lanistes nyassanus | reverse complement strand
GTCAAATTGCAGCAATTTGTATGGCAGCCTTTCCGCGCATTTTTTTTTTTTGGGGGGGGGGGGCACGTGGGGCGGAAGATGTCATTGACAAACTCCCAGACAGGCAAGCGGCAGAAGGTGTGTCTTCCATACACCGGCCTGTTCCCAGGGCTTGTCTTCCTGAGTCAGCGCTGCTTTTCGCTGCTTGTTGCGTTGGGGGGGGGGTGGGGGCAGGGGAGGGGAGGGGAGGCTCACAGGCGGACGGTAATTATGTAGTTTTTAGGGATGCCGCTGAACACGAGAGAATTGTGAGAGAAGTATGACTAGGCACATGTACTCCTCGACCCGTGCTTATTAAGAAAAGGCCCTGCACTCGACAGACAAGAAGGATTTGACGGCTAGAAAGAACTGACGTGAGAATTGTTGCTGGTGGTGGTGTGGCGTTGCTACTGCTGTTATTCCGAAAAATAATAACTTATAATCCTGAAGGATAAAGAAACAATAACACTACAAATGATAATAATACAACTAATTACTCTTAATAAATAGTTTTCTCTGTGGAATGCGGTAGACGTACTCACGCACCCACGCAGTTACTGAGACAAACACATGGACGTCGTTCACAAAACACATGGTGTCGGAAGTGAAACCGTGTCAAATCTATTCTCTGTACTGCACTGAATGTTCTGTCCCTCATACTAACCATAGGCGTAATGCACGTTTAAACACAGAGAGATGGGGAGAAAGAGGTTAGTTTCCTAAGACGAGTTAAATTCCTGATGCCAGCACTGTCTTCTGCTAGGAGTTAACACGTGCACCTCCAGTTTATGGTTGGTGGGGGTGGGGTGGGGTGGGATGGGGAAGAAACTTTGCACTGCAAGCAATGACGTCATTTCTCTAAACATGATACTTGACAATTGATATTTCTGGAAAAGTGTCAGTGGCGTGTAATGAGTGTGGCAGCGATCGTCGCTGATGTCCTGTATGTGACGAAAAGGAATGTATACATAAAAATGATACAGCAAACGATTTTATGTCAGAGTTTGCGTAGTAATTGGTCGAGGACATCGTTCTCAGAGGATTGAGAGGATTGAAATAAACAATGAGTAAGAAACAGCTTTAAAGTCGTCATAAAATTTCGTTTGTCTTCCTCCAAGGAAAAAAAAAGATGTCCAACGGAGACAGTTCTGTCTGCTGGCGTTTGCTGCTTAACGTCCCGCCCCAAACGAGGTGCATATCAGGACGGTGTTGCTTAGACAAAGTTAAGGTGCTGTCACACGTTGGACTGCTGTCACCACACCAGCTTCAGTCCCATCCACTCACAGTATACTGACACCGGGCCAACCACTCCTAGTACTGTTCCTTTTAGTGCCAGGCGTCTGGCAGCGCATCTACTAGATTGCCTTGGAGTCATGCGACTCGGCCGGGTTACGAATCACTGACCTCCCGCCTCGGAAGCGGACGCCTTAACCACTTGACCACCGAGGCGGTCTCTGTCTGCTAACCATGGCCGTTAGTCACCTTTTGTCTCATATTGGTACTAGTTGGGTTTTGTTTGCCTTTGGTCCGGTAGCGACATCTGAAGAAGGGTATGAACTTTTAATTTGCCAACAGCATGAATCTAGAGATGGTTAAACTCAAGTGGGTCCGCCGACGTTAGAAGTCTATTGGCGGGCGGAAACCAGAACTAAGGAGACTGAGGCAGGCGGGTGTATAAATGAGTACCCTGGGCAAGGTAATTACCACAGAAGCAAAACGCTGTGATTGGGCACCTCTGAACCATCGTGTGCGCCCGTGACGTACAAAGCGTGAGCGTCGTTGAGAGTGGTAGGGGTAGGAAGGTGGGTCGGTGGTCCTCAACGCGTTGGTGGGTTAAGGTCAAAGCCTCGAACTGGAGACTTCAGGCAGGAACTGGGATGACACTTGCCTTGCACGCAGCACGACAAAAGAGCGGGAGGGACAGCCTGTCGACTGTCGACGCCCTCCAAGCCTCGCTGTGACGTGTGCGGCCTCGCAGTGACGTGTGGGTTCGAAGGTAGGGTCAAACTAATTCCGTCACCGGGCGCTGGCCATTGACTGGGGCCGTAAAACCCGTCAGAGGCGACTGGTGACAAGAAAATGGCTCGCTAAAGTCCAGGGAGGAGCAGCCTGAAAACTGCCGGTTCTGTGTTATTTGTTCTACAAGGCTTCCGTGGTTTCTTCACAAAACACACACCCTTAATTCTTCTACCAGATCCTCTGCCTAGAAGTTTGACCCCATTGAGTTTAGGGTAAAAGGATTTCCACGCATCACTAACTACCCGTTACATGTGCGTGCGCGCAAAGAGGAACCATGTATATGCCCAATTGTATGCAAGATGTGTTTCCTCTTGACATGAACACATTTTCAGGTGGTGTCTTCGGGGTGGTTTCCATTCTAGCATTATGTACACAAGAGCTGTTTAGAGGAAAACCATGGACAAGCACATTTAGTTCGTTTCCTGGAGTGCCATTAAGATAACAGTTCATCTGCACCACAGGACTAACAGGAGTGGCTTTTCTTCAACTGGCTGTCACATTCGCATGTCTGGTTAGCTGCACTGTGGACGTGAAGAAGATGGCTGGAAAGTTTTTCACTGTTTCTGGATGATTGAAATCATGTCACTTTCCGTTTTTCCCATCCAGCATCGATCTGTTGCAGTAAAACTATGGAGACATTTTTTAAAATCAGCGTAAACCTGGTAATTTCCTAAACCTACATACGAGCAAGGATTATTAAATATGCGCGAGAAACGGTGATTCAAGTGACCGATTGATGCTGAATCGTGATGGATTCAACATGAGACCATAATGCAACGATGCCTTCACCAGGCATATTGAAGATATAATAAAGTATTTGTATTGTACGTGTATAATATAGATTGTTGGCTTATTGTAGCTTTAATCTTATCAGCTGTCTCGGAAGGTTAAGAAATTAAGAAGATTCCATCAACAGCAGAACAGGACCACAAATGAAATGTCCTAAAATACATCGTCAGTTTAGAAACGGAAAAATCAAATAAATCGACTACATGGCTTGTATGCCACCTTCACCCCAAACCCGGCGCCCCCACTATGCCCCCCCCCCCCCACAAAAAAAGCCTGCTGCAGAGATGTTGATTATAGATGAGATGGAAAAAACCAAGGAGGCTTTAGATTAAATAAATACGCATAGGCAAACGATATATTCCGAGTGCCATGTCTGAGGGTGTTTGATCGGAACCTCAGTTCAGTGTTTCCTGTCCTGTGGACAAGTGTCCGGGACAATACGGGGCTTATCGTTTTGATGGAACCGTGGCTAGCAAACACCCGCTTTTAAACGCATTTGTCTTTGCACTGGCTGCTGTGATTAAATCAATGGAGTTTCAGACAAAGGTTTGGATTAGGCCGAGACGAAAGGCAGAGATCGGAAGAGGAAGAAAGCGATGCAGTGAAAGTTCAAACATGCAGGACTGAGTTTTGTGGTGCTTGTTTGCACGCTGTCGTTTGGTGCGGAAAATGAAATATCACTGAAAAAGGGGAAAATGGCACTTAAGCCACAAAGTTGATTTACAATGGCACAAAACTGCGCCCTGCATGCTTGAACTTTCATTGGTTCGCTTTCTTTCTGTTCCACTCTCACTTTGACATTTCGTCATAGAAGAAATGACTGGGCCAAGCAGTCTGAAAAGATACTTTAAAAAACACCGAGAGAAGCATTTTTTCTGGCAATCATCAACATCAGAACTACCGGAACAAACATAATGATGACTGTAACAGTTATTTTTATTCCATGTGTAGTTATCATTTTCTTTATCTTCATAGTCAGATTTCGAGCGGTTTAAATAGGACTGTGGCGGCACTAAACAGACGACGACGGAAGGAACAAAGAAAACGAGAGAAAGTGCCAAAACGAGCTAGCAAGAAAGAAATCCGCCCCTACCCCCAACCAAACAGTCCGCCAGAGTTCATTCGTCTTTGAAAGAAAACATCTCAGTGCAGGTCGTGTCTGTCGCTGATATTGCTGGGCAGATCGGTGGACTAGTGGGCAGATAACTATCTCGGGGTCGAACGTCTCCCGTTTTCATGGGGTTTATTCGCACGACACGAGCTATCTGCGCGGACAAAGTGTCACGATCTGCAAGTCATCCCCAGGATGAAGGAAGCAAACAGCAGCAAATTAACCCTCACACTGCTAGACAAAGTCGTCCTAGTGTCCCCTACCCCCACCCTGCCTACCCCACGGCAGCTGAAGAAGATTCGCTCTCAGCACTACTCAGCACTACTCAGGGCCACAAGGCAAACACTGAATGCCGCTCGCGTCTTTTAGCGTGAACTGCTGCCTCTGTCATGAGGACTTCAAAAACGATGTTATGAAACACGCTTCAACCCGTTGTCGACTTTGCAAACAGATTTCTTTCGTCGGTGACGCTGCACTGTAATCTTGAATAATTGCAGTCATCTTAGCAAGTCGGTTTCTCTTGAGGGTAAACATTGTTTGGGATTCTGCTTGGCACTCTGCGAAAGCAGGATCCTCTAAACTTCTGGCATCATATCCAAGATCGTCGCTTTTTAATATTTGTAGTATCTTGCTTTCTGTCTAATAATTTATGTCCTCTGCTGGGGAAGCGGCTGGTCGAGTGGTTAGAGTCGCTGGCCTCCGAACGGAAGGTACTGGTTTGATACCCGTCGCAGCACGGTTTCTCCAGTTGGGAATGGATTCTTCACCCATGCGTCAGGAAAGGGTTTGTTGTTCGTTTGTTTTTTGCTTTTTGCTTAACGTCCAGCTGAAGACTATTTGCGCATCAGGAATAGACAAGTTAACGCGCTGCCACATGTGAAACTGCTGTCACAACACAGGCCTCAGTCCCACCCGGTCACATTATACTGACACCGGGCCAACCAGTCCTAGTACTGTTCCCAATAGTGCCAGGCGTTTGGCAGGGCAGCTACTAGACTGACAATTTTTAAGTCTTAGCTTTGGCTCCGCCGGGGAGCGAACCTCCAATCTCCCGCCTCGGAAGCGGACACCTTACCAGGCAACTGAGACGGGACGGAGAGAAGATGGGCACTGCCCTCACGATGCTGGCCCACAGAAGTGGGGGTGGGGATCTCATGCACCCCAACTTCTCCACGACCTAGAAAGGTCACAGAACAAACTTTATCGTTAAAGTAGATTATATCCTTCGCATGGGATATTCATATACCAATATCTCCCTGTAAGTATTCAAGTGTGGGTGGTTAATGGTGGTGGGAGTGTGTGTATGGGGGGGGGGGAATGCACGTGAGTTGCCGATGGATGCACATTGCAGTTAAAATTCTCCCAGCCTTTCGTCTTGCTCTCTCCCAAATTACTAGCAGTCCACTAACACGGGGAGGGGGCGGGCGGCATGTGAATGGTGAGAGGGAAAAGTCGAAGCTTTCGACGACGACGACATCGACGACGATGATGATAATAAAAAAGCGGTCAGATTTGCAGACTCAATTACTACTCACGCAGAGACGGGACGCAATAGTAACTACAGAGCAGAATGCTTCTTCCATGCTTTTACGGTCAAATAAACATAAATTCTAAACTGACAAAATTTTGTAAGTTTTTAGGCAGACTGCGGCTTCAGTGCCCGTTTTACATCTCGTTCCGACATCGACAATATTGTGTTCTTAATAATGCGGGACACTGACCAGCGCCTACGCCATCTATAAGAAAACCAAGATGGCGGACCCATGGATTAATTTCTCAGTGTCGATGGAGACTCGCTAAGGACTCTTCTGACACCCTCCAGGCGGAGTCTGCGCCTGCGCACTCATTATTCGGGATTATTCCTTTTACGATCGCAAAGCGAGCCTGCTGGTCGTCAGTTCCAACAAACACTTCTCGAACCACATCAGCTCGATTGCCGGCCTTGGACAGCGCCCGCTATAGCCAGTGCTGCATGGCGCCATCTTTACTGCCGACCGTCGACAAGATTTGCAAACAATCTGAAGACAGGCGCGAGCGGCAAGGGGGATAACTCGGGGCAACAATGACGCAAGAAAAAAGGCAGTCGTTAAAATAAGAGCGAAAAGAAAAAGGAAATCGAAGAGGGAAGAAAGGAAACTTGCACGAAATAAACGAAGGAAAGAGCGAGCAAACGAACAAACCAACACATGTGGTGGCAGCACTGTCCCTCTAAAGTTATCTACCTACCTGATAATAATTTCAAGCCATCTGTAAGATTTAGCGATAGGAGAATGAGGTGTGCTGTTTGTGCGAAGTCACTGCAATGCAGAAGGCATTTCCCACCCAAAACAGCATGGTCTGTGTGGCATCACACAGAAAGTATACCTCAGTGTTTACCGATTGAAAAAATGGGCGCCTTTTATCCCAGCTCACCGGATGTTTCCTCCACGGAGGATAAGTAGGAGTTGTAAGAAAATGCTTTCAGAGCGAACAAAGTCAGTGGCGCAATCCCTGAAACAGCAAGTAGGCTATTTGATTTTTTTCCTTCAGGAAGAATAAGTAGGAATAGGAAGAAAATGCTTCCAGAGTGAATAAAATCAGTGGCTCAATCCCCCAAACTGCAAGTATTTAATGTTTATGTCGGCTAATGCGTGTTTGTGCGCGCAAGCGTCTATCTTCACCCCTACCCCACATTTTTGTAAGAATGCAAACACGGGCTTGCACACGCGCGAATGCGCTCACGACCTATCATTCACATGCGCACGCACGCAGAGAGAGAGAGAGAGAGGGGAAAGAAGATAAGAGTATGGAGCTCCCCCGAAAGTGGAAAGGGTCAGCGAGCGACCTGGACTTGAGAATCTCAATACGTCCCTTATCACGGATTATCTAATAAAGTAACAACAATTTTGAACACATGACCTGCTGCGGGTTACCTGATAATCTAATACAATTTCAACACGTCATCTAATGTGGCTTGTAAGCCTAGAGACCCACACCTTATCATAAACCTTGTGTGTATCCTCTGCATGCATGCAGCTGCCTCCCTCTGTCAAAATGCATGGTTTTAATTGTCTTCCGGCTGATTGCGATTACTTGAGAATGGTGTTATCCCAGTTGTGTTATCCCATTGTCGAGTGACGAGTCCCCAGCGGTCCTTGCCCTGTCAACCCCCCAGCGCGAGGACACTGGGATCCATCGGCCATGTTTCACCCTCCCTACCGGCTTGTGTGAAATGGTGGGAGGGGACGGGGATGAGCCGGGGTGAAAAGATTGACGGGTGAGGACCTAAAAAAATCAGTAAAATCTATGGATGCAGGCTAGTTTTTGTAGGGCGGAATTTATTCAGGCAGTTCATCTCCAGTGGCAGTTGCCCCTTTAAGAAAACTGCTGGATACTTAAGGAGAAACGGTGGTGATCGCTGGGTTGTCTGTTGCTCGCACCATGGGTCACAGACTTGCATGAAATATCCTTGTCTTTTCTGATTTGTTTGTTTGTGGTTCATGCACCAAGAATCACATCGTTGAATCCATACAAAATCTGATTGATAAATAAATAAACCCTCAAATGACTTTTTTCATTGATAGATGATGTGCGAAAAATAAGACAGAAGACCGGCGATGACATGGATGACCGGAAAGGGCCTCACGTCACCTCATGTCGTGTGGCAGATGAATGAGTTGCCAGAAGTTGGAAGAGAGTAGATCGCCGATGACAGGAGATGCATGTAGATATTTCTGGCCTTTCTCTGACCGTTCTTCGTGTGTACATAATGGCGCCGTCTTTCTGCCGTCGCGTTGTGAAGATGGACGGACGATCAATAGATCGCAGAGGCTCCATGCTGCTGTTGCAGGCATTTCCTCCGATGGCGACCTGCAGCGCGCCTGCGTTTCTACCCACCACCCACCACCCCACCACCCCCCGCAGCTGTCTGTAGCCGGGGACGTGGGGAGAGGGGTAGGGGCAGTTTGTGATTTAGCTCGCGGCCGAGCAAAGATGACAATAGCCATCAGATAAATCTTTGTTGCACTGCCTGCAGTTTGTGGGAGAGGGAATTCGAGAGCATGTTTTTGTTTTTGTTTTGAGTTCAGATTTCTCGTGAAATGTTTGAAAAACAACTTAGATAAGTTCAACAGCCCATCGACCTACATGTGTTTACGTCTGCTTGGTCATTTTTGGCACCCACGCAGCTAGTCAATGTGGAAATGTCATCCAAGGTATTTTTTAAAAAGAATTTTGTCGTAAGCAGACTGACGCAATCCGCTTAAGTTGGCGTCGATAGCTGCAAAATGTGTAGAAGTGTTTGCGTATTTACTAAACCTCAGTCGTAAAAACACAGACACACACACAGTTTGCAGAACTCTGAATATATATTAGCCTCGTTTTCATTTTGATGCCATCTTCCACTTTTGCTGTATATCTGTCGTCGCCTCGCCATTGTCATTAGCACATCGGCATCCGCATTGTCGCTGTCGTCGTACATTAGGATAAAGGTGCACGTTGAAGGTTATTGTGAAAGAAATGTCTCGTGCCAACGCTTTTTGTGGTCTTTTGTTTTGTATTCTCAATCGTTGGCACGCGCACTGTAATACTCCGCCTGAGCCAGTCAGACTCACTAACAACCTGATACATTCGCGGGACTTTTTATGCTGTTTTCTTCTTTGACTGTGTACAAGATGGGATCTTCTCTCTCTCTCTCTCTTTCTCATTCTCTCACTCGCAGAGAAATAGGGGGAGAGATAGAAAGAAAGGAAGAGAGAGAAAGAAAGAAGACAAAGAGAGTAAGTAGTGGAAAACAGGAAGCTGAAAAAAATCCAAAGCCAGATTATGTCGCTTAGGTTTTTTCCAACATCATTAAAGTTCCTTTACTCCAGGTCCCCACATCGCGTCCATTGCATCCACGCGCCCTCGTGAACGCTCAGTAACCTTAGATCATCATCAGACTAGCGTGCCTCAACACTGGTCAGCTTCTCGATTTGTCAGCTGCAGCCGTTATCTGGCGTCCGGATCAGAAAGGGGACACAACTGGCTTTAGAAAACCATTATCAGTTCTGTGTTGTGTCGTACAAAGTCTGGGATTTAATCCTTTGCCCATTGTGCGTTAATCCAAGGCTTGGTGTATGATGAGGCCACCTGTCGTTGATACCTGATGACCATGTTTTGTTTCTTGCTGACTCTTCCTCCCTCACTCTGCTCCTCCCTCACTCTGCTCCTACCACCACCTTATCTCAACATTTTTCTTTCTCGCTGCTTGGTCGAGGGCCGCCTCACACGAACGCTTGGAAGAGGGTGGATACAGAAGAAAAGTCTCTTTACAGCTTAAAACAAAACTAGACTTCGATCCGTTCTTTAAAAAATTTCAACTGGTTGTTTACCTTCTCCAGCGAGAAGCCAGTGAAGAAAATTCGTTTTTGTAGCTTCATACCTGAGCTTTCTCGTCTTTAGAAAAAAAGCGTCAGTCACTTTTTTCCCTAACGCGGAGCCAGGGGTAACTGTGTTAACGTCTGCTGTAGGAACTAAACGCATGACTAGTCGTCTGTATTGAGGTCACGCTTGAATGGCTGAGATCCAAAGAAGGAAGACTGTGAAAAGCCCGCCATGCGTGCGTACCCTGACCTGAAGACGCAAAGCTGAACAAGTGCGATTCTGAACACTAAAGATCAGGGATGGCTTGCATGGGCGTTCGTATCTCCTGTTCATAAGTAAAGATGCACGTAAAATACACAGGGTAAATGGTCCTTAAGACTGCTCTAATGACCGGAAATGCAGATAGGAACACTTATGCAACCCAGCCCTGATCACGACAGGTGGAAGAAGGTTGGAATACAACGCGCGCTCGCAAACACTCGTACGCGCACACATCTAGACACACCCGCTTGCTCAAGTACGCACAGAGAGGAGAGAGAGAGAGAAAGAGTGGGGGAGTGGAGGGCACAACGCGCATATAGGTTAGACTCCCGTTAATCCTCTTACTAAATTTCTTCTTCGCTAATATCTGCCTGGTTGGTACTGTCAGTTTGTCTTACTGTGTCCGTCGAGCGGTCGACCGAGCAACGACTGCAGTTGGCAGCCATTCGACGACCATATAGCCATCAACAAGGCCACACAGCCTTTTCAATGGCGCTTCGAGCTTAGAAGTCTTCCGCCGTTATCGACTCAGCTATGTCCGCTTTCTATCCGCAACCCCCTACCGACTTCTCCCCCTTCATCACCAGAGACAGGTCCGTATGACTTTTTATCTCCGACAGCCTCTGTCTCTCCCTCGTTTTGTGTCTTACCGTCGTTTCAACGACGGAATGCAGAAGTGTGTTCACTTTCTCAAGGGTCATTTCAAGTGCTGCTGTAACCGTGTATCACCGGCATGGAAGCACAGCCGATTTGAGCGAGGAGAGAATTTCTATTGGCCTTTGTTTTCGGTTACAGGAAACGCCGGGATCAGCTCAGTTGGTTTTAACATGTTTTCAGTCATTGGACACGTGTTTGTATATAGTAGGTGTTTTATTTATATTTTGCATCGCCTATCTGCTACACCGAGCACACATTTCTTCCTCATTTTTTTAAAAGAATCTTTTCGACGTCACTGTCCTTTAGTCTTTCCTTTCATCTTACTAGATCTGTTACTCCCCTCCTCTCCTCACCTCTCCCCACCTCTCCATCCACACACACACACACACCCCACCCATCAACACGTTGAAGACTCGCGCAGTCTGTTTCTGGCATTTCCGTCACCCTAACTGAATAAAAATACTGAATGGACTTTGTGACTTATAGCAAGCTTTACAACTGAGAGCTAGAAAATAGTACACAAAATAACGTGAACTACAATAGACTCGATTTTGTGACTTATAGCTAGCGTGTGAGGAAGAAGCTAAAAATTATTGTACAAAATCAGGTGAGTCAGAGAATGTATAGCTGGCTTGTATGGCTAAGAACTAGAAACGAACGCAGAAAATCAGGTGAACTAAAGACTTTGTTTCAAAGAAAGACTCTACCTTTGTCGGTGACATTTTTTCCCTCTCTTTTTACGCCGTTAACACATTTAACTGTTTACATTCTGGGTGCTGAATTGAAGCATTACAAACGCTTTGGAAATTCTGCACGTTTCAACAATATTTATTTATTGGGTTGCTGACTTGCTTGAGTTCAATCTTGCTTTTCATCTTCACTCTCGCACTCGTAACGAATTTTGTTTTATGATGCAGGGTCATAAATTCTGTGAATATCCTGCGACCTGCCCGCTTCTCGCGAACTTTGCTTTTACGGTAATTTTATGTCCTACAGGGGAGTCGTATTCCCTCTCTCTCCCGCACACACACACACACAGAGAGGGAGAGGTTTTCTCCAAGTCTGCTATATGGGCGACTTCTCAAGACGCACAATGTTTAAACTTTGAGGGGATCTGACAATCAAAATATTGCAGGCCCCATGCAGTGTAACTGAGGCAGGGACATCCACCTTTCCCCCCTCGCACACCAACCACCTGACAACAGTACATGGGGATAGGAATGGCTGGAGGTAGCAGGGACCAGAGGTGATGTGGATCCTTCGTCAAATGCACGTCTAATTTGTGCGTAAAGCCTTTTGCGCAGAAAGAACGGATTTTAAGTTTGGTTGGGGGGGGGGGGCATCAGTTGACTTGTTCTAGGGTCACTAAAGTCAATGTGTGACCGTTTTTTTCCTCCTTGGATGACGTTTGTGTGTCGTTGAGATCAGAGGTCATGACCGATAAGGTCACAGATTAAGCCGAGGAGGATCTTTCTATTTATTCTTCATGACTGTCTTTGTAAGCAGAGTATTACTGTAATATCCAAGTTGTTTTTTTGCGACACGTTCTGGAGTAAGTGGAAAAGTAGAGAGAGGAATCCGGTTTGCAGTTGCAAGGGAGTGCCAGCTGATGATCTAAAAGTGTCGGCAGATAGTCTAAAACTTTCATGGGGATGGGGGGGGGGGAATCGTGAATATTTGTTTCGTGCCGAACTTGACACATTCTCATTTTCAGCATACAACGTGTCACATATGACAGCTGTCTTGTGTCTACTCATGCCGCAGCAATGTTCGCTCTGTTTGCTATTTACGCATGTTTTTCGTATCCAAACGGAAATATAAAAGTACCGGCACTGTCGCACGCTACAGGGAGTGAGTGGGGAGAGTGGGTGGGTGGAGGACAGTAAGGAGACCGGAAGCCTGCCGTTTTATGTCATTTCAACAAACTCACGGTCGTTGACAAGACATAGCAACCGGATCCGATAGCTCAGAAGATGTATACGCTGTGTAGCAGTTCTCGGGTTGCAGTTGTATTTGTCAATAATTGATGGGAGCCTTTTAGTCCAGCGCTTCTGTCCAGGTGCACGCCGCTGGGGAAATCAATCTCAAAGGTTTTCGTTTCTCTGGTTCTCTGAGTTCACCTTGATGTCGGCTTAAGTGAACAGGAAGGCGAGGCTAGTAGGCTAAAACCCGTCGTCTTGTCGTCGTACGTGCGGCGGACTTGCCAAGATAGTGTGTTTGTGGCTCCGATGCTGTGATCGATAGCTCGTGCGTGTGCGCGTGCATGCATGCGTATGTCAGACGAGGACAGAAACACAGACAATCGGACTAGCTGACATTGGGTTTCTTAATAATTCTGAGTACCCGATCTTTTTTCTAATATAGTATGTTATATAGTTCTTGTTTGTCTTGTCCATACAGGGAATACATGGTTCCCTGCTGTCAACATTACAGGTCCTATCTGCTTTTCATATGCCACGACTGACTGACCATCCGTCAGCATTATGCAGTTCCAGTTAGTTTTTTTGTATGCAATGCTTACTGGATAGGTGTCACGTTCGTGGGGTCTAACAGCGTCTGAAACAAAATGGTTGGTACGCTAAACTATGCGGGAATAAAAAATGCAGATTGTGAGTGTGGGCTGGCGAATCTGACGTCTACATTACATGGTTCCAGACTGTAACTGAACAGTTCGTTTCCATGCCGCCGACAGACGCGGATGTGCTAGGAAAGATAATTGCAGGTCTTCATGCAAGCACGAGCATCTGGTCGCACGCCCTATAGTCGTGCAGGGTGAGGCAGAACGACTCCATCTGTAAGGGTACAGGAAGCCATGAGAAGCGGGAGGGGGGGGCTAGTTAAGTTGACTAGCGCAAGTTGCAGAAACAAGTAGCTGGGATCTAGGTTGTCTATCTGTTGGATAGTAAGTGGCATTCCCCACTGACGAAACATGCTTTCCTCAACGCCGAGTTCTCAGTGATCCGCCCTTGACAGCGAGAAAGTCACGCCTACACGTGTATTTATTCGCACGTGTGTTTCATAACAATATGTTTATTTGCGTAGGGAATTCGGTGTTTGTCCAAAGAATACTAAGTTTTGGCGCGCACGTGGAGCAACGCCGTATTTCCGGTTCGTCGTCAAAAGACTTCATATTCTGCGGGAGCCAAGACAAACAAAGCTGTCGTGCTGCTGGCGGTGCATTTTTTCTTTTCTTTGCATTATGCCGGTATGTTCTTTCAAGCGCGTGTGATTGTGTGCGCGCCTGGGCCGCTTCACGCTCGCGTGCGTTTCATGTCCGGCCTAGACGCAGGGCTTGTAATTGGCAGCAAACCGAACGCCCGGATGATCGACGTCAACTATCACCTCGTCACGTGACTGTCACCTGTTAGCTGCTGGCGTCTAGACGCTGGCGTTCATGGTGAGGCATTTGTGACGTCAGGTCAAAGCTTGTCTGGAACTGACTGCCAGACAGTTCTAAATGGCTCGATCGACTTGTCGGTCAGTTGCCGATGGCCGACCGCGATGGCGCGCGGTTTCCAGCCGCGCTTGCTGTGAAGATAACTAAGCGGCCTGTCCTCTGCATTGCTTGTCCTTTGAGCATTTAAAAACAGCACTCACTCTTTCACTCTGTCTTTCACTCTAATTGTATCACTTGTACGTTTTGCAAAATGCATCCTTTTTCCTTCTTTCGCCACCTCACTCCACCACCGCAGCCACCACCACCATCACTGCTACTGCAACTACCTACAGATGACGAAAGAGAGATTCAGATTCGACAACCCGCGTTATTTGTACAGCTGATCTGCAGATGTCAGTCTGCCTATAACTTGATAACTATAAGTAATAGCCACCGTAGTCCTCATTCTCGTAGAAAAGGAGAAACACGATGTAGGCACTAAACTTATTTGCGATAAATCAAGCCTCGATATGCACGAGAAAACTAGAACCGACTGGATCGCTCAGGCACCTACCCCACCCACCTCCCTGACAGGAAAAACAAGAGGTTTGATCGCCCACTGCTATAGCGAACAGTGCCCTTCCTGGAGAAATTCCGTCCTTCGCAACTCGGCTGGAACATTTCGCCTTACTGCCAAATTAACGATGACAATCTCGTGTTGGGGAGAGAGGGAAGGAAGGAAACAGGGGAGAGGTTGCGGGGGGTGTCAGCTAAGGAAATCAGCCCGATCAGAAGCGAACGCTGACAGAGCTTGTTAAAAGGAATCTATCCCAGGAGGCCGCGCAATCATCGCTGCGTGAGTCGCAGATCTTGCTACGCTTCGTGTTGCAGCGCCGCACATGTACTCATCTGTCACAGGCAGAAGCTCGCTTCGATTTTCAGGTCAAACTTCAATCACGCCCAGGCACGCGGGGGGAAGGGGGTGGAATAAATGGAAGGGGGGAAATGGGGATGGGGCGTAAAAGAACGCCAGTGTCCTCGTGACGGTTGACCTCTCAACTGTGACCTCCTTTCTTCTGGCCGCAGAGCAAGCTTTTCGTCTCTGAGTGAGCGGCGTTCAGGGGGAGCCTGTTCTAATGGAATTTTGCATTCTCCGCGAGGAGTCACGGCGGTCGCCTTCAGCCGGCTTACCTGGGTGACGCTGGAACTGCGTCCCACCACACAAGGCTGATCACAGACACCTCGAAGTCTACCCTAATGGGTGTTTGTCAGGGAGCTGGAGTCGAAATCACAAACTGGGGCTGGGAGGAGGACGGGGAGAAGGTGGCAAGAGTGTTTGTTCTGGGTGTAGGCGATACTTAATACCACGTTTATGAGCGCTAGGGTAGTTGGGACAGCTGTGGTTGGAGGCGCTAGCAGGTAGGCCGCATTCACACAGTGAATAGATGATCCCATTCCTCTTGTCAAACAAGTGTTTGTAATTAGTGAAAAACTTGATGAAATAATTCGTTTGCTGATAACTCTAAATGGCTTCAAACTTGTGACGTTCCTTTCAGCACCTCCAGCCATACAGTCCTGTACTGAACAGCACGCGACTCTTTCGCAATGCAAAAGAGATCCCATGCTCTAGTAGAATTTTTTTAAAGGAGCAAAAAGACACGTACATATTAATTGGAACTTGTCTTATCAGCCTATTCTAGGAGCAGACACGATTGTGGAGCTTTTTATTACGTCATGAATCTTTGGCAACGGGAATTTGCATAGCTGACAGCCTGGTACCTCTAAATAGACGATTGGACTAGACTGCTCACACAACCGGTCTCTGCTGCAGGTCGCTGGTCTACGGTGTAACCATGGTTACAGCCAGAGAAGCCTGGCTTTGTCGTCATCGTATTAGGAGGTCTTATTCAGCAGCGCAAGTAAAATTGTGGCCAGTCCCAGGTTCTGAAACGTGTTAGGAAAGGAGAAAGACCAAAGTCCCCGCCTAATATGTCGTAGCCTGCTGTGCCTACTGTAACCTCATCGATTCATTTGAAAATATTCCCCCAGAGATTAAAATAAATCCTATTATTCCTTACGTGCCACGTTAGATTACCTGATTACTTCTCAAAACCCAAAGCCCTTTGGTCGGCGGCGAACATGCGCGAATTACATTTTAAATTTTCATATTATTACATTATTTTTAATACCTCGTTTATTACATTGCGTTTAACCACCTATAGTCGGCTTGCATCTCTAGGGGCGGTGGGGGTGAGGGGTGGGGAGAAGCTTGTTTACTGAATTAGTGACGATTTGTCAATTTTTCTTTCTTCGTCGTCGCCGTCTTTAGAAAGATCTCACTGGGTTTTGCCTGCCACACCAGCATCAGCCGACCACGTCTAGCTTAGGACACGGCCTGTTGCAGGGGTCAGAGTTCGCGGTAGTCGCATATTTCACACCGCCGCGCCAGCTGGTGTCGATATCCGTGGCTGTCACGGGACACGACGTCGAACGGCGCCCTCATTTCTCCAGTTTCGCCATAAATCTCGATCTGTCTCTCGCCTTCTCACTGCTACTCACTTCCTCTTCGCTGCTCTTTATGTGCAGCGCCACAGCAGTAGCGCCGTCTGGCGAATGGCCTCTCTTGTTCTCTTTCTCTCACGCACGCACGCGCTTGAACGCACTGGTACGCGCACAAACGAACCAACGAACGTATGCAAGAACGAACGCGTGCGCACACGCATCATGGAAACGCGACACAGAGAGGCATGAACATGGGGACTGAAAGACAGAGATTGGAACCGAAAATAATGTCTGTCTCGATCAACTTTGAAGTAGGATACAACAGTTTGAGAGGAAGGAGCAGAAAGCAATGGATGGAGAGACATTAAAACTGAAACATTACAGGAGAGAAAGAAAACTTTAACGGATTTTTCTTCTTGCTCGTGGTGTTTGTTTTAACATACACGGAAAGAACATTATTAAATACAAACTGTATGTAATATAAATATATATTGGAGGTGTGGGGCGGGGGGAGAGCGGAGGAAGCCAGCAAACAAAACTAAATGACTGTGTGTGTGTGTGAGAGAGAGAGAGAGAGAGAGAGAGAGAGAGAATAGCTATTAGGAAAAAAAGCATAAAACAAGAGCTAAAAAAAAGTAAAAGAAAGCATCAGTTTCTCCTCAGTTTAGTTCCTGAAAGAACGTGGCTGCTACTGGCCGGGGGCTTTGTGTTAAATAGCAATGCGATATATAGGCGTCCCCTCCTTGCCTGTTTGCTTATGAATGACGGGAGCAGCTTCGTAGCTTTACAAACTGGGATTCCTTCAAAACGCCGTACAAACCCATCGCTATTTTCACGACCGACCATTGCCGGCCTAGAATTATTTTTGCAAAGCATTACCGTCGTACTTGAATCTGTTTACCCAAGTGTGATGAATGAAAACCAAATGGATTTCCAGCCAGTCTTGATAGGAAACGCAAATCTCAATCTCTTTCCCTTCTCGCTGCCCCCCCCCCAGCCCCTCTCCTCCTTGTTCTCTAATAACAACAGGTGCAGGCGAATGATTAAAATGAAATGCCCCGCCTACGAGAGATTTATGACAATCGTGGGCATTGGCGAACATATCTGATGTTTACAGTATCGTTAGGGCTGTTTGTTCAGTACTTGGTCCGCTTGTTTGATGCTACGTGTGCAATTTTTTGTGACTTGTATTTCAACTGTTACGTCTTAAGTAGAAAAATATGGTTCACTCAGTGTGTCTAAAAGTTATTTATTAAAAAACCGACAATCTCCCGAGTACCAAAGTACTAATACTATCTCTGCAGCGGCCAGTCATGTCAGAGGCCAAGGCGAAGAGAATTGAAACAAAGAAACCAAGTTTGCGAACGCGACAAGACGCTGTCAGTCCTGACGTGAGGCGTTTTCACGCCTCACCGCTGCCCGGTAATCGCCTAATACTCGACTCTGACTTCATTTTCTCCCCCCTCCCCCCGCACTTTAGGAACCAGCTGAAAACCTGATTTTGGAGGAGCCTGAAATTGTGCTTTGAGACGGCCTCTTGTGTGCTGGGATCGACGATAACGACTTTGTGTTCACCTCACAATGAGATATGAAATTAAATTTCAGCCCACTAGTTCCCACCCCACCCTTGGGGCAAGAGAACGCCAGCCGTAAGCGAGTCTGTCTGACCTTGAGAGCGTCACCTTTCTGAACGTCAGGCACTTGAACCAAATGCCGCACCAGGATAGAGACCCATCTAACGTTCTTGAAACGGTAATAACGGGACAATTAAAACAGAGAACTCGCCCTTACTGGCTTTTCCTTTGTTCTCAGCTAAGGACTGGGCTGGTTTGGATGAAGGTTCACGTCTAGATTCCGTTCATAAAACTGATCGGAAGTAAACATTTCACAGGGTTTACAGGCTGTATGGACACTGCGAAAATTTGTTTACTTAAAAAAAATCATGCCAAATAGCCGAGCAAACTGTTAGGTAACCTTATCTTTTGTAGCTGATCAGACAATTGTCAAACATACACATTCTATAGATCGAACGAGGACTATGGGAAGATATATTTCAAAACTTCCGTAAACGTACAAAGTAGCTATGAATGCAAATTCACTGTACAAGTCTGCTCTCTCTTCTCTCTCTCTTCTCTCTCTCTCTATTCCCC
>SMGT01015421.1:292840-322578 GCA_004794575.1 Lanistes nyassanus | reverse complement strand
CCCCCCCGATTTTCTGTGTATGTGATTTCGATGAAAACGTTGACTACGTTAACAATAGCATGGATGATAACGATAAAACTTCAGTGACAATCCTTCTGATGTAATGAGACAAAACAAACAGTCATCAAACCTTTTTCTGACTTGCCTTCCCTTTATACGAGCGCTGCTGAGAGCAATTAATAATTTGAAATTTCCCATAACGCCTTGTTCGATGACAATGCAGTATTTTATTTTGACAGCAAACCTAACAGAATCCCTTTAGACGGGCGATTTCATTGTCAGAGGAATTGAGGTGGTCGCCCATCTGAGGGCTTGGGAGAGCAATCTTCAACTGCATGACCCAGGGGCCAGGGGAGGTAACGCACCTCGTGCTCCCACTATCATACAAAGGGACTGCACTCTACCCTCTCTCTGTCTCTTCCCCACCCCAGCTTTTCCAAGTTCGTCGCTAATTACGTAAGAGCCAGTGGAACGACAAGGCAATCATTGCGCTAATGAAACTGTAGCCCCCAGTAAAAGCAGATGATTCACTTTCTTCGTCGCTCAACTGGGCAAATATTCGATTTTCAACCAGCTCGAGGTCTTTCGAGCTCGACTTTCATTGGCTGCAGCCACGGCATCCAGCAGTTCGCTCACTTTTGGGACATTGTTTAGAGTCGCCATTAAAACTTACGGCGTTTTTTAAGCCACACAGTTGTATGTCCTAGTTCGCTGTATCTGGTAGTGTGTACAAACCTGCATACACAGGTAGATTCGGGGATCGGAACACATATTCGTCTGATTAAGAAAGGCCCATAGGAACATTGACTTCTTAGTTGTAGCTTTCTTATGTACGAAGATGGTACAACAATTTAGACAATATAGGAAAGTTGATCTTGTGCGACATGTATACCAGAACTTTGAAACCATACATTCTAAATATTTTTAACACTAATTACACGTAAAAAGTGAGTGCAAAATATGTGCTGCGTGAGTCTGTAGTATGTAAGATGTGCGCTACATGTGTTCTAAGTGTTCTTAGCATCCCCTTATTTCACTGGACAGTTGCTGCTGGCACACATTTGGAACATCATCAGAACACGATTTATATATTTTCAGGCCATTTGAACACTTTCGAGAACACAGACCAGAACACTTTTTTTTACACCAACGCGCTCTAGATCCATGTAAAACGCGTTATGCTTCGGTAACAAAATAAGTGTTCTAAGCTGAATACTTCTTATTTACAGTGTAATTAATTGTTCTATAAATAGTATAACAATTCAGGCAATATAGGAAACTCTGGATTTTGTGTAAGAAAATAGTATAGTTCGATGTTACCACACCTAAATAATTTTATTATCTTGTTATTAATATTTTCTATCAGACTTCGCATAACATTTTATTTTATTTTCCGCGACATGGTGATAAAACAGATTTGCTTGTGCGACCTGCGTGACAATGTGATGACCTACCAGTAGAATCTATTTAGTTCGACTATTCATTACAGCAGATTGTGACAGAGCACCTTCGTGGAACGCATAACTTAGGCGATTGACTTGAAAAATGATCCTTCCTTTCCTCAGGGACTTGTTCAAGCTTTGTGGTAGCTGGCTTCACGTGCCATAAATTAACTGTAGCAAGACAACTCTGTTTCCGACCACCGTAATTTTAGAGAATAACCACAGCCGCTGTCCTAGATCCTAAACTGCGTTAACAAAGGCGGGCGCACGCTTTGGGGAACACAGGGCTGAGATCGCATAAGCTTGTCCCTGTAAAGATTACCCGAACAAGATCAGTATAAAGTGTTGGTTGAAAATATAATGTACAAAGGGGTCTTACAACAACTGTTACGACCGGAAGGGGGGGGGGATACGAACGCTCACTTCATGAGAACTTCAATGTTGAAAAGGTGTGGACATTTGGGAGGCTATAGGTCGGCGAATAAAGGCTGAGCATCACACATCCAAAGGCAGTCTGAAATCTGGAGTGTCATGTGCACCCTCGTGAACATAAAATCTAAAATGGGCAGCGCGCGTGACGAGCATGCACCAAAAATCTACACCCCGCAGTGTCTGACATGGCGCACGCTTAGTCTGAAAGGCGCACGTGAATAACTTAATCCGCTGCGCGTTACGGAATCCCCAGGAGGAGGGTTTCACAGGCTCTGTTGTCAGGTTTTGCGCTCGGCAACCCGCAATGTCGTGTCACGTGCAGGCCACGTCACAAAACCCGGCAGCAGCCGGTCACTTGACGATGCAGATCCGAGTGCAGCTCAGCTTCGGAGCAATCTTAGCCGTGCGCTCTCTTAGCGTCCCGACCAACCCACTCTCCAAGCCAGCGGCTGACCTGTCTCCTTCCTGCAGTGCATGTCAGCGCGTGCTGGGAAAAGAGCACAAGTGTGATTTGTAAAAAATATAGACTCAAGGAGCAGCAACAGATGACAAAAAAGATGACAACGTCGCCGGAAGGTCGGAGCCTGGCGATGCCAAGAGGAAGGGTGAGGGAGCGGGGAATCAGGAGCTGATTTTCGGGTGGGGGGGGGGGGGCCCTGAGGCTACTTTAGCTGCCGGTAGAACCTGAGGTTTTGCGAAAACGTTGGAATGTGTAAAAATCATGTTTGAACCATAATTCAAGATTTTCGTGCGAAAGCATACTGTTTCTACATGATTGGTAGAAATACCAGCTTTTTGTTGGCATCGGATTTGCTGCATTAACATTATTTGCATCATTTTCCTGATGATCGCCGAAAAGAATATTTCATGACGTTTTACAAGCACGTGCGCTAAATAAGAAGTGTTTCACATTTTGCGTTCACAAATGTAGCCATTAGGAGCTATTCCAAGACTTAACGCTATTGAAACAGTACTACACTTCTGTTGTACTGACAAATTGTGTGCATGCGTGAGTGCGTGCGTGCGTACGTGGGTCAGTGTGTGTGTGTGTGAGAAACGGGGAAGGGGGGTCGAACAAGCAGAGCGTCCACGATACCACCGCCTACCCCTTTCAGAACCCCAAAGAAATCAAAATTTCCGTCAGCCTGTCTTAATGATAAGGCGCACGTGTACACAGTCCGTGTTCCTGTGCAAGACAGTTCCTAATTATGTCGTGGCGTATACCTCCGCCTGAGCCGCCATGGACTCAGACAAGATCAAAAGCGCTGGTGCCCATTAGGGGAGATTACCAGTGACTTACGTTGCGGGACCTTACAGCAGCAGAAGCCTCCCGGGCATCCCGCTCGACGTTGAGATGCCCATGGAACGAACAAGTCAGTCGAAACTATGACCTCTTGGCTTTTGAACCCCGCTGGTGGGTGGAAACAGATTTAATTAGGGGTAGGACAGGATCTTGTTCACTTACAATTTCACTCAGTTCCCAGAGTGAAAGCTGTGGTGCAGACGTACAGATGACTGGGGGAGAGGGCGTGGAGGAGGGGTGCCGTGTACCGGACCTCACACGCTGATTGCAAGTCCTCTTGCCGAGGCGCCGCAGGCGAAGTGTGTCAGAAGTCCAACTGAAACCTGCATGGTACATGTATTCTGCGAGATGCATTCACTCGGGATGCTTTTATAGTCCACAAGCACGACCTTTAACCCGATCGACGCACTCACTCAGAGGTCAAAATGTAATTTTTTTCCTAAAGGAGGTCGTTTCCGGTTTCAGAAAGAGACCGTTGCAACAGTAGACTATTGTATTTTTGACTAATCTGTCGGCTTCCTTGTTTGTTTGTTTTTTGACAATGAGTTGCGCATGCATAATAAAAATTGACAATTTGGCGGAGCGAGTTCTCCTGTGGGCATGCGCATGCACACGTCTGTATCAACGTCTTCTTCATTCTCACCTCTTCTTTCTTTTCTTCCCTCCTACTTTTTCACTGAAAAGAAAAACTTGGAACCCGACTTGAAGACCTTTCTGCCCCTGCCCGCAACCCTTTGGCGCCACCTTTCAGCTCAGTCTTCTACCTGACTTCACACCTGACTAACCTGTAAGCCATTGACAGAGCGAGTCCGTCTGCTTCTGAACGCTACGTGACGTAGCTCCGTACCCAGCGCGCCAGCTCACCGCAGGACGGGAGCGCAACATGAATGTACGCTGCGCGCTAGAAACTTCCCACCCACCACCCTCCGCTCTCTATCCTTTCAGTGCAGAGCCCTTTCAGATCTTCCATACACAAGTCCTCTTTTCACAGTCCTCCTAAATACATATTTGTAATGCCCCGATGTCGATCATAAATTGCGACCTGCCGTTTTTGAAGAATTGTATCAACTTTATTATAAAAATGACACCGACAAAGGCATTAACTTTAAAAGGTCAGGTTTTTTTTTACTTTGAAAATTTAAGACGACTCGCCCGCATCGAAACGATTGTGGGGAGGGGTGAGGGTTATCGGTAGCAATCCCCAGGCCTTTGCCGGTCTTCGCGTGTCGCGCACAGACGGTGCGATGTGTAAACAAGCGGCTTTACAAGGCAAAATGTGCTTACCACAAAGGTCTTTGACAAGATGATTCAGTTACCTGCAGCGAACACTTCGCTTAGCTTGCTCTTTCAGTCTCTGCGCACCATCTCCCGTCGTCTGCCAGTAGCTGGGTTTTAGCTCGCTCCCTGCTGCTGACAGGTCGGGGCCCAGCGCCTCTGAAGTCGCCTTCGATTTAGGCTAACCAGGTTAGGTGGGATTAAGTTGGCAGGGCCCGTAATTGAGGCAAGCAGATGCCGGTTCCTCGTGGCTGAGAAGCAGGAGCGGCGGACGGGTTGAGCTGGATGGCGGAAAAGCCTAGCGAATTTTTGGTAAGATCTGGAGGATAAACTGTCTTCGCTAGTGTTTGGGGTCACATACCTTTCAGACTGCTCGGAGCCTCTTGTTTACCTTTTTGCGGGGCAGGATGTTGGTAATTATCAGTCTATCCCTTGTTCCTGCCTTGAGAGTTTTCGCCTCTCCTTCACTATTTTGTGATAGTCTCCCTTGATGATACTTTGGGATGGATGGCATGTGGCATGCCTTGTTAACGCAAAAAATGTTGATACAAGAGCATGTCAGGTCTTTTCTAAATGCATACAGATTAATGCAGAGGAAAGAAGAGGTGGTAAGGAAGACAGGGCAGACCCAGCTGGCATGAATGCCGTGGCAAGCCGCCATATTGACAGGATAAGCCGGTCGCCATATGAGGTTCAGTGTATAGCCTTATAATCCCAGTTTTTGACTGGTTCGCACTCACTGCACTTGTAACGCCCTGTCGTTGAGGAGGACGAGGAACCATGGAAAGAGATACTCGCGGGGAAGAGGGTCAGAAGGAGAGAGGGGAGAGTATACAGATTTGGTTGTAATAAGATCTCCGTGATATGTGTTGTCAAGGTGGGGAAGTTACTGAAGCAGTGCTCAGACCTTACACCTAAATATCTTTTAATCTGTCTCCCCGAGGCCATCGACCCGTGCACACAGGAGTACGTCAGACCAGAACAAGGCGTGTCAGATCTGTTTTGGAATTTCATTGCTGGCGTTTTGTACCGTGTGCTAGTCATGCGATCAAGAAGACATTATCCCAAAGTCATGTCATCTGAAGCACACTGGGAAAAAGTAATGTTATCTTAGAAACTTTTGGCCTACTTTTATTTTGTCTCAGGAACGTTGTCCTCATGTCTTCCTGTCTCATGAATTTTGCCCTCATGTTTTGCTGTTTCAGGAAAGTTGTCCTAATGTCTTGCTGTCTCAGGAACGTTGTCTTCGTGTTTTGTTGTCTCAGAAACGTTGTCCTGAGGTCATGCTGTCTCAAGAACATTGTTCTGATGTCTTGTCTTGATGTCATGCTGTCTCAGGAACGTTGTCCTCATTTTTTGTTAAAAAAAGAACTTTTGTTCTTCTTTACTTTTGTCTCAGGAACGTTGTCCTCATGTCTTGCTGCCTCAGAAACGGTGTCCTGAGGTAATGCTGTCTCAAAAACGTTCTCCTGTTGTCATGCTGCCTCAGGAACGTGTCCTCATGCCTTGCTGTTTCGGGTGTGTTGTCCCCAAATCGTGTCATCTCGACTACGCTGTCACAACAAAGCAACAATACCATCTGGAGTGCATGGACCCACGTTAAGGCATGTACTGCTTGCAAACAGAACGGCGGAAAATATTCATGGCTAAAATTCATGTCTCAACCAGCGCTGAGCAGGCCAAAGTTCAGCAGATCGACGTGTCTGTGGCCCGTGGGGACAGAAGCACCACGCGAGCAATTTACTGCTGTGTCGGGCCTTTGTCTTCGGGCCGAGCAGCTTCCGTCTGGCTTTATCTTTTAAGTCTTGCGTGTGCTGCGAATCTGCGGGCCAATTTTGTGGTAAAAAGGTGGGTGCCTGAAGGTGGCCGGGGGGGGGGCGCTGGAGGGAACAGGAGAGAGAAGAAAGAAATATTGACAGTGGGAGTAGATCTAAAGTATCGATAGGGTGGATGGTGGGGACGGTGGTGGTGTGGGCAAAGGCAGGGCTGTAGATGTTTGCAGAGCAGCTGAAGCTACGGAACTGCTTAGTGGGTGTCCGCGCTTCTTGGGTCCAGCATAGACCTGTAGACCAATGACGAACACAGCTCATCAGCCGCAGGTGTCCCCATTACACTCCTCGATCCAGCCCCCTCCTCTGTCCATCATACTTGCGCGCACACACACATACAATCAGTTTCTTTCTTTCTTTCTTTCTTTCTTTCTTTCTTTCTTTCTTTCTTTCTTTCTTTCTTTCTTTCTTTCTTTCTTTCTTTCTTTCTTTCTTTCTTTCACGAACGCACGCACGCACGCAACGAAGCGCGCGTGCTGGCACTGGCTAGTTGGAAGAGAATGGTGCGCTGATGGAGTCGAGAGCGTTATCGATCAAAACGTTCATCTCCTGTTGGACGGCACGTGGATCGCGACTCCCCCTGTACATGGCGACATCTCGCCTGATGCTTTCTGTGGCAGGCTAACGGTGGACTCTCCTGTCCTTCGTGATGCATGGAGAATGTTTCCGATTCTCGAGTGACCACGAGACTCAAGTTATTGTTGTAATAAAAAATGATTTGCGACCCCACCTTCCTTGCAGCATCTCGCAACTGTGTCATCTGACACCGGTATCAGCTGAACTAACGCCAGATAGAGGAAAATTGCCAGGCAACATTGGCGGGACCCACGACCAAAGGGGCAGAAAGGAAATGCCATTAGGCATTATTTCTGGGGCTAAAACCGTTGTCTGTAAGTTTGGCCTTATCAGCTTGCACGTCTGGGGCGGAGTGTTTTGTTTCCTGTGCGAAGGACTGAAGCCAGGGTCGAGTTTTACAGGATGTGAAGAACGCGATTAGCTCAAGGTAGTGACGTCAGAGCTGCTGCTTTTTACCTCAGCAGCTCTGACGTCACTACCTAGCGTCGCTCGCATTCTTTGGATTCTGTGGAACTGGCTTCAACTATTTCTTGGCTAGTTTCTGTGGCACGTGCTTTGGCTCCGACTCAACGTTCGTTCCTCTGCGCACGCGCGCTGGGAGCACGTGCGACTCAATTACTTTCCGCGAAGCGAATCGCTGTTCTTGAAATAGTTTAAAGACTTTTCTGCCTGCAACGCTTTTGAGGAATCGCCGTCATGACCGGAAGTTGCGCGCGCATCAAGGCGGAGTGACGCGCACAAAGCGCGCACAGTTGCAGCAGGGGGATGGGGAGGGAGGGGGTAGGGAGCAGGGAGCTGAGCGGCGTCTCGCTTTTCTGCTTGTGTTTCTTCTGACCAAGTTATTTTGATCGCGGGGCGACGGGCTTCGGTTAGTTCTCTGTGCTGTGCTCTGCCTGTCTTTTTTTCTTTTCTCTGCCTTCTATTCCTTTCCAGCGGCCTGTCTTCACGCTCTGAATCAACAGCCAGACACGCGGGTTCTCTTTCAAAGACTGCAGGACGTCACAGGTTTTGCATTTGACTGCAGACGTTCTGACTTGCCTACCTACATTCACTCGCTTGATAGCCTGACATGTAAAACTCGCCTGTCATTCCAGACCAGCGACTGAACACCTACAGCTTCAACTTGGTTCCAAAATAACAATAGTCTTCAGCTGGAATCTCCGCTTTCTGTAACAGCCGGTTCTGGATATGGCTTCTTGACGCAAAGATGAGTTAGCCGCAGAATAGAGATCATACGCGAGCAGACGTACCTGACACGCGAGAGTCGTAGGTAAAGCTAGGTGATGACGCAGACAGAGAGAGAGAGAGAGAGAGAGAGAGAGGAGATACAGACGCCAGTGCAGCAGTACCATGTCCAACGAAACATTTCTGGTTTCTGCTCGCCGTCCGAAATGTGTTGTAACCAGCTGCAACTGTTTGCAGGAAAAAAAGAGTGGAGAGAAATATCTACGAAAGAAAGGAACTGTGGGAGGGTGAGCGATAGGATGGGAGGGAATATGATGGGGTCCTGTTTGCAAACCTTGTCGTGTGGGGCTTGTCAATATTGGACCGTTGGCGTTGGGAACATCTTGATAAGAAGTCCATGAGTTAACGGTTGACATGCAGCGACTCACCACCGGAGTGCTGAGCTTCGGCTTGACATGAGATAGTCTTTAAGGTTCTAGATTTCCCCCCCCCCCCAAAAAAAAAGAACCTACATCGAAGCCTTCCTGAAACTCCGAGCTGTTTTTTTAAATTTTATTGATTAACTGATTTTATTTATTCACTTGATTAACTGATTTTATTTATTTACTACTTTGAAGTCATCCTTGAAACTGACTTTCTACGAAAACAGAAATAGGTTCAAGATTGACAAGAGAAAGATACTTATTGTTTGGGGATCAAATTTTCCACCCTTTAAAGGAAATACTGAAAGTGTATGAGATGGAAAACAAGAGGGGTGGGGATTAAATGATGGAGAAGAAGAGCAAGATGTTAACAAAAAGACAATTTGTCCTCCCCCACCCCCACCCCCACACTTGTCGTCATATTCTCTCTGTTCGCGAGTCCCTTCCCTTGACAGATGTAAGATGGTCACCAGTATTTTTCGTCCATCGGTTACCCTCTCGTGTGCATGGACATAACCACACATCCGCGCTCACGTGCACGCGCAAAAGTGGCATCAAGAGTCTACCACGATTAGCGAAAAAAGCAATTAACCTAAGTGCATTTGTCATGCCTAAAAAAACTATTGAAAACATGTTTTCAATAGTTTTTTTCTGAGATGACGCTGCGATAAGTCCATGCTTCCCTGGTGAGCGCAGGCTGATTGCTTACGCGTGCGTTAATTTGGAACTAACTTTTCCCCATGTTGCCTGACGCGCTGACATCTCTAACTCAACCCCAATCCCCTCTACTGCCCTCTCTCTCGTTCCCTTCCCAAGCCACTGTGCAAGGCTTCTGCAATCTGCAGAAGCCTTACGTGATGGCGAAATGTCACAGGGAAAACTTCAACAGGGCCACTGCTGTAGACGTGTGCACTGCCACCAGTGCCGGCAAACAGGAGTTTGTTGTTATGTTTGTTCGTTCCACCTGGGAGTGATTTCGCGTACGATCGAGAGACTAGGGCGCATGTCAAAGAAGACACGCTCATGAACACTCAAAATGCGAACGCAGATCTGCACCCCTAGAGCTTGGCACTCGTTCGTACACTCACATTTAGTACGCACATGCTGGCATGCACGCATCAAGGAGTTACTATGTATGTCTATGCACGTTTGTATACGCAAGCACGCACGCACGCGCGCGCGCACACACACACACACACAGAGACTGAGTCATCGCACCATGTCAGCCTAATACTGTCTTCAGCTGTCTGCTACGACAGTCGAGGGTAAATGGAGAACGTGCCAACCCTGCGTTAGAAGCAGTTGTGTCAGAGGTCAGTACTTGATGCAGTTTTCAGTACTATCTGGGTCGTGCTGTAGCCGAAACTAGTGCCCGCTTGTCCTTCCGTCGAATAAAGGCGGTCTGTAGCGCTCTCTTCGCGTGAGGAGATTGATTTTTCACTGGGTCCAGGGTGAAGGAAGCGTCGTTAATCACCAGCAAGGGAAGCAACTCTAAACTACTGGTGATGTCCATCGAAGTCCAATTTTCTGTCATTCTCTCGGCGCCTGTAGACTGTGATGGCGCTGATCACAGTGTTGACCTGGCGAAGCAGTCTTTCCCTCTCTACATCCAGCCATTGTATACCCACAATGTCGGCGACAAGTTTAGACCATCGGCCGACACTAACGCTGCGCTAAATTGCTCCGGCCATCAGTACTGATAGCATTTATTGATACGCGTACTCGCCCTGGCACACATATGCACATCCATCCATCAATCCATCCATCCATAGACTGCGATTTTCTAGCAGTTGGATGCATGATAGTCGAATAGAGACCTGCGTTGCACATGCGCCGTGTGACGGGCGGAGGTCACGAGTTCAGCGACTTGCAAGAATTCCTCAGATTACTCTGCACACGCTGTTCTGACGAAAAACAGCGAAGCAGTAATGCAATAATATTCCCCCCCGCTCATTCATCAGCGATTTTCTAATTTTCTCTCCAGAGGATGACGTCTTTAACCTCGGCGCGAGCCAATCTGCCACCTGGGACGGTCTCCTTCCGTCCCCCTCCCTTCTCTGCGCCATTCTTCTCCCTTATCCCCCTCCCAACCTTTTTTTTTTTTTTACTAGTTATTCTGATAGTGAGGGCGGTAAAGCCTCTGAGGCCCCGTTTTCACGGGATGTTTCCTGCGAGCGAAAGTCTCATTTCAGACTATCCCGCCATTGTTCCAGTCGCCCGCTACCATCGGCGAAGATTGATCCAGCGGCCATTTTGGCAGTTCGCTAAGGACTATTTAGTCATAGTTGCAAACAAGCTTCAGCATTTTGCACGGACTTCGGTGTATTTACAGTGTTTACCTATAGCGGCGAGCGCTGACAATCGCATCGTTGAGAGCGTTCCTGGAATTTTGCGCCAACGGCTGCAAGCATTTTCTCATTTTCTTGTCTTGTCGAGCGTGAAGCGGCCGTCTCTGCACGCGCCCGGAACGTGTTGCGAGCGCTCCTCACTTCTGGTCCTCTCTCCTCCCCGTCTCCACAAAGCTTCGTTCTCACGTGTACTCACGCCAACTTCTAAATGGAACGTGCAAGAAATGTATGAAAATTATTTTTAATGGTGATAAACTAATATCAGAAAAAATGGATACGCCAAGGAATATGTCAGTTGTGTTAATCAAACGTTCATTAATGGAACAAGTGACTGCAGGCTGGAGTAAAACTTACGGCGACAACAAGGGTAATTGAACCAAACTACATATAAACTCTCAGCTCGGCTCAGTTTCACTTGATGTCACCAACTGTTCATTATTACTTTCCCTCTGACCCAGTGCTTTTCTTTTTTTTCCCCCACTGTTTCAGATTATTTTAGATTTTTGTTCCTGATTTTTCGGGATGTCAGAGATATTTTTAAAAAGTCGGTGAAGTAATGGAATATAGAGCACCGACATGTTTATAGTCAGAAAAGGAAGGTGGAGACTGACTTTAAAAGTGTTTAACAGCGAAGGCACAACAGCATTGCCTGCTTGGCATTGTCAATCAGTTTATGGGGGGGGAGGGGGTAAAACTCGGTGGTTGTTCGTTCGTTCGTTCGTTCGTTCCTTCGTTGTGCTAGCATGATATGAGGCGTGAAATATTGCAACATATCCTTTCTGTATGGATGACCGTGGCGGGGTGTACAATCGGCTGACAGGGTGTAACTGTAATGGACGTGGACATATGGTTGGCTTGCAAATAGAGACTGACGCCCAAAAGACGCGCGCGTGCATCTCGCTCCTTGCTGCTCCTTAAGGCCTTTCTTAGTGTAGTTCGCTGAACTTGGCCACGTGCATACAAAAAACCTTAAGTATATCTGCTGAAACTGGCCACAGGTCTCTAATCCCTGGACTGCCTCCTGCCGAAAGAAAGTTGACTGTGGCCCTCCCCACGAATCTCTGCCCACCCAATCATTTGAACGAGATCAGCCACACACGTCCTTGAAAAAAATCAAGACCCCCGAGAGAAGGGCCACCTGCCACCCACCTCAAACCCCACCCTCACTCTCGCCCTCCGTCTCTGACACAAACAGGGAACGGTGCTGGAGGCAAGGAAAGCGGGAGTCGGGGAGGGGATTGAGAAAAATAACACCAATGCACGCACGTGCATGCATACACAAACCTCCACTATCATTACCACCATGCACGAAAGACACTAGATAGCAGATGCGTCCTCTCCCCCAACTTCTGTTGTGAATTCCGGCCTCAAGACAGACCATCAGGTTTGCTCCGATCATTTTATTATTCAGCGCATAAATGAATGTATGACCGCTCACCCCCAACCCCCCAAAAACCTTTTAAGACGGTGGTATGATATTTCTCTTAAAATACGCTATAGGTGAAGGCAAACAATCACGAAATCTAGAAATAACAGCCGCTGCGGCCTAAAGACGTGAAGGTACTGGGGAGGTTCCGTTCGCCATGAAGAGAGAGAGACACCACGATCGCTGCCACCCCCTCCCTTACCTGTCTGACCCATCCAGCTTCAATCAAGACTAAATGTCGCCGACGTTTTGTTATGTGCCACCCAAATGCAACCATCTGAAGACTGTGGTCTCCAGCGCCCTGGTGCCAGAACCTTTCGGGCGAGACCCGAGGAAAAGGCCAGGGCGGTGTGTTGAAAATCGCTGCGCCTTGTTGTTGTTGGCAAATCTCTAGTCTCGCTGATCAAGCTTTCAGCTTCCGCCAACAGAGCCACGTGTTTTCGTTCCTCCTTGGATCCACCGACGATGGCATCGCGGCAGTCTGTGGGAGATTATGTGGAACCAGCTCTTCTTGGCGTGAGCGCGTGCTTTCGGGGTGCAGGTGTGTACGCGCATGTGTGAGTATCTGTGTGGGTATATGCGGGTACGTGTTTTAGTCTGCGCTGTGGGGGATGAGTTAATGTGGGCGTAAAATGTCCAGGGCTGGCTTGCATAAGCGTTCTTATGGCCACTTCCGGTCATAAGAATGGTCGTATAGCCCATTCTCTCTGTGCATTTTACGTACACCTTAAAGGAAAGCTTAACCCTAGACTCAAATTGAGACGAATTCATAGATATTGATATTGTGAGTCTTGTCAACCATAAATTTTCAAGCTGTATCAGTACTATTTCTATGCAATCCACGTTTTAATTTCAGTAAATAATGGCACACGGACGTCGCCATGTTGTGGTACTCTTTCGCGAATGAAAGCAAAATATCGCTGCTGTCGTCTGGTCTGGTGACGTCAGTTCCCCAGAAGCATTCAACATGCCACAGTACAAAGCGTTCGGCTGTTTAAACGAACAGTGCAAATCGTTTAATGTAGACGGAAGCCACAAAAGTTTTTTTGGGATTCCGAATCCAGAAAAATCAAAAGATTCCTATGCACTTTGTAAAAAGTGGCTTGAAAATTTAAAGAACGACAAGTTGGCTCGTCGTGCGTAAGAGTATAAATAGCACAAATCGCACCTCGTGTGCGAGGACCATTTTACGAGGGAGTGCTTTGAAGGCACCTTCGAAAATGATGTGGCTGCTTCGCTTGGCTTCAAGACTTTTAAGAACAACTTAAAGAAAGGAGCCATTCCGACAATTATCAATACAAAGTGTGCCAATGAAAAAGGCATTGCAGTAAGGCAAGACCGGACGGAAGCTGAGCCTGAGAGTGAGAACAGACGATTACAGCTGAGAGCGATGTCACTAACAAGTCAAGTTTCTTTATTCTTTTACCCTCAGGGGGTATTCAGAAGAAAAATAATGTCAAAGAACACATTTCAATCGTAGTTCATCTGACATTAGAATATACATATATTGATAAATAAACTCATTGATTAATAAACACACAACACGCTCAATCACGCACGCAGACATACCCACAAGCAAAAACATGGGCACCTATTCATCTATTCATTAATGCACTCTACTAAGAAGTATTTTAACAAAATTCACTACTTTGGTCAATACACTTTTGTTTTTACAAGAAAAGAGTTTATAAAGTTGAAATGTATTTGGCCGGCTCAAGCAGCATTATGTCAGCTGTAAAAACGTCTGCCCGATATCTGTGACGATGCTGCTTTGAGCGCTGTCGGCTGCGGGTTGCAGTAGCTTTCTCCCTGCCTGGGTAACTGACGTCACTCTTCAAGGCAACATGGCGGCTTCCATGTAAGGCCGATGAGCGGCATTAAAAGCTGGGTTGTAAGTGAACAGTTTTTTGTAGCTTGAAATTTAGGGTTAAAAAGACTCACAACATCAATATTCATCAATTCAAGACAGGTTGCTTCTAACGTTACTTTAACGAATGAACAAGAGATAAGAAAGCCCATGCAAGCCAGCTCAGGTGCGTGCCTACAAATGCAAACCTCCATAATTGAACAAAAAGAAAGGAAGAAAGGAAGGAAGAAAGAAAGAAAAGTCGGAATCGTGACTGACGTGCCGTCCAACAGCAGATGAACGTTTTAAACTTTCTCGACTCCATTGGTGGGAATTCTCTTTCATCCAGTCAATGCCAGCTCGTGCGGTTCGGTGTGTGGGTGCGTCCAGTATTGAGGAAGGAAGGAAGGAAGGACAAATATGTTTTCCGCACAGACAATTAACTTTCGCTTTCTTGCAGTGATGTCCTTCGATGAATTTTGTGTTTATGGGTATGCGTATATTTTAGGCCTGTACCGCAAACCAGGTTTGCACTTTTCAGCCAGATACAAATATCAGGTTTTGAGGGAGGCAGAATACGAATAAGATTTTCAAAATTCATCGAAAATTGAGTAATTAATAAAAGTACAATACATGTTATAATTATGTCATTTTATGAAATACTATCTATTGTTGTTGTTGTTATTATTATTATTATTATTATTCATTAACATTTTAACTTCCTTTTAGGCTTAACTTCCACGACTGAATAATTATTTAATTCTACACCAGTGTCTTGCAATGTCGGCTAAAATACACTTTGAAAAATTTAAGTTTTAACGATTGTTTTCCCGAATACGACTACTCAAAATTTGTCATTATTCGATCAAATACGAATTCCGTTCGAATATTTTCTACACCTCTATTATGTATACACACATATTCACACATCGGCTAGTGTCGGGTCCTGCTAGTGAAGTATTCGGGTGAAGATTGGGCGGAGAAAGGATAAATCTCGTTCCCTCTCGCGGGAACTGGAACTGACACTGTGGGTTGGATTAACAGCCCATCGACCCTCTCTTCCTACCGGATTTCCAGTGCCTCTGACTGAGGGAGGCACCATGCAAGCATCGGGCTTTTCGGGAGAGCGAATGTTCTTGAAGGATGAAAGCTTTTAGATCGAATCTTTTGGTCATTATTTCCTCCAGAGCCCCGACCAAGTCACTTGTGTGTCTCGCTTTACTAAAAGCATTAAAACCTCGAGGTCCCGGACCTGCAAAATCAATAGGGAGTAAATATAAAGTCCTGGTCTGTCTCAGACTGTCTGTCAAAGTAGACCGCATCTCAGACTCTTTTCTTTTCTTTTTTGGAAGTGGCTCTGAAACAGGCGACGAATGTGATCTAATTAGTCTGAAATCTGAACCGAGCACTTATCTGCTGGCTGATCGAAATTAATGACCCTTATGCAAGAGAAATGTCTGTCTGTCTGTCTGTCTGTCTGTCTGTCTGTCTGTCTGTCTGTCTGTCTGTCTGTCTGTCTGTCTGTCTGTCTGTCTGTCTGTCCGTCCGTTCGTTCATTCATTTTGCAGAACCCGAAAATTTTTTATCAGGGTCGTTAAGCTTGGCACGAACTGTGCAGATTTTGACGATTACTTCCATCCCACTATTTGCGTAAAATTGAGGCTCTGACAGCCGGTCAACATGACTGACGATGCAAGATGTATCCCAGTAGCTACACTTTAAAAAAAAACCTGAACCTTCTGCCGAAGAAAAGGGACGTTAATTAAAGCAATACCCGGTGGAAGGAAGGGAAGACGGAAAGGATAGCTGAGAGGGAATGTAAGGAAATCTTTGGAGTAGAACAGCTACCAGCAAACACTTGCGTGACAAAGAAACACGGTGGAAAGGAGTTCTCTCCCCGGGCTCCCACACAGATCAGTAGAAGGCCGCACACAAAGCGAGTCTTGCACCCAAGGGTTCCTCGCCTCTACCCGCTCCCACCCCCACCCCCGAATCCCCTTTCGGAAACCGAGTTTTTCTCTGGCTTGGAGTTGGCTATGCATTATTGAAGATGTGCCCAAGAAAGGTAGTGTCTTCCTGCGTGCAAGGTCTCGCCAAACTTCCTGTTTCTCATGAACTATTCACTGGCTTTAATCATCAGATGCTGGGCCAGGCCCTGCCTTCCGAGCCAGACGCTGGTTCTTGCCAGACGTTGTGCTGTTGTAGCGTTGGTATTATGGAAGACAAAGACAGGCAGAGCACTACTGACCAGCGTGCCTTCCATGGGTTTGTTCCCTTGCTCACTCCTCTATGTCGAACTGGTCAAGGCGACTCGCAATGGAGCTGTCACGACTGACTGCCAGCACCCGATACGTCGTGCCCAGGTAGAAGCCTCACAGTCGTGCTTGTTGAGAGATATAAAAGGGCTGATATGACATATTCTGAACGTGTATGTGTCTGTTTTTTAAAACTCTACCAGCAAGTGGGATCTATTTTGTCTGACGGAGTCAGGTCTGGTTAATTAAAGGGCCGTGTTAGGCTTTTCGTTTGACCCATGACTCAGTCTAATTTCTTCATGAGTGCGTCTTCGACTTTCGCTGAGTTCTCAAAGTATTTCAAAAATCCGAAATTGCACGCGTAGCGGTAAATATGCATGCACTTATTTCTTGATGCTAACGTTCCATTTGTGTGGTCTAGAAATGTTCACTTAAAACCCAAGCAGAGCGAAGGGACCACAGAGACTCCACCCCACCCTCTTTCAGCTTTTGTTAAAGAGTAGAGGGGCTCGAACCTCCCTCCTCCCCCTTCCTTCTGAGGAAACCAGTTCTTGTCCCAGATGATTGCTGGTATACAGCTATTAACCGAGATGGTTGCTAATAAATAGGTGTTATCCGAGTTGGTTGCTAATATACAGCTGTTATCCGAGAGGGTTGTTAATATACAGCTGTTATCCGAGAGGGTTGCTAATATATAGGTGTTATCCGAGATGGTTGCTAATATTGTCACAACTTGGGAGATTTCTTTTTGCTCTTGACGGGTCGTCTGCTCTGCTCGCTCTCACGACCACCGTCAAGAGTGTGACATATGCGTAGGTGGAACTATCACTGTATTACTAAAGTTAGTTAATATGATTTCTTAATCATATGGCCGAGCCCCCACCACCTACAGTCTCCCATAAAGAATAACAAAAGACCGTAATACAGTGAACACAAAAAGAAGAATGTATTATTGTTGATAGAAACAGCGAGTATTTACAATCAAGACAATATATGTTACAACTCGTTTCAACTCTAGGCGTCCCGCAATTTCCTTCTGTTTGAGCTTGGTCTGCTATAACATCTCATACCATCCTACATCACCCGCCTCGCCATTAAACACAATGATAAACCACGTACCTCAATCTCGCCTTTGCTTACGAGAAAAGAATGACCACGTGATGCACAACATTTACTTCACAGGCTGCTGTATTTCGTCACCTGAAACGTAGGCATCGTGATATGTTTTAGTCTTTTAATTTAACCCTATACGTTGTTATCCTTTTTGTCTACTGGAAAGCGATGTAATGAAACTTTTCTTCTATCAACTATTTTCCCCCAATAATTACTGCATACTCAGCAATAATGAACGTTTTGGGTAGCTATCGTTCCTCTTCTGCCCTGCAGCCATCGCTTCCCGAGGACCGACAAGAAAACTATACGTGGGGTGAGTACAGTGAAAACAAAACAAAATCACGCGCGGTATAGGCTACGTGTTGCAGGCTCGGACCAACCCCTTTAACGCAAAAGGATGTCATTGTTTAGAAACAGGAGCAGGACCGACATTCGCTTAATATGCGAAAAGGATCCTCCAGGGACCCTTAAAACACAGCAGGCGCTAGCAGTCGGCTGTGACAGTAGCCTGTGTTTCATAACCAGTCACATCATCTTTCCATACCTAAACGCTACCATGCACGAATATTAGAAGGTGAACAGGTATGCACACGGCTGTTCTGTCCGGAAAAGACACGCGCAGGCTCATGAAACCCGACCCACCGCTGTAACGACGTTGCGTGCTGCCGGCGAACACAAGAAATGCAGGCAAGCCGTATCTGCTGACGCGACGACATGTGCCGAAGATAAAAGCTGCTGATAGGGCTACCTGTGGTGTGAGCGTCTGCTAGATGTCGCTAATCAACAGAGCGGACAACTCTGGCAAGGCTGTCTTCAATTTCCTTCCACATCCACACCCGCAGCGTCAACGCCCTACTCACACGACAAACGTTCTGCAGGGCAGACGACAGTGCCACAGACTGGCCACTGGTGAGACGATCAGTTCAAGACCTCAAAGAGCTGCAGGAAGATGCCGACAGCAACTAGATCCGGTGGATTCGACCGCACCGCAAGGGAGATAAATATGGGCCAGCCGTCTGTTCCATCGCTGCCGCGTCGTCGATTTGCTGGGTTGGAAACCTGGATAAAGCATTTCTGCCAGGGTTGGTCTGATAACGTTGCGGGTGCTCAGATTGTAATGACACAAACCCGTACGTTTGTTTCAAGAACACCTAGAAGAGACAGGGATGGTTGGGACAGAAAATGTGTCTACCCTGACTGTGGAGAATTCCACTGAAAGAGATATGCATGCATTCAAAGGTTCTCTTCTGACACGACTCAGTGTTGGCTGACCCAGAAATTCGTTCTCGGTGGCAATCCCGTTGTCTGTGTACTGTGTACTCCTAGGATATCACCTGTCACTCTTAGCTTAGCCAGCTAGTTCCTCCCCTTTTCTTCACGCTTAGATAGGTGAGTGATGCGCCATTGGTCATGGCAGCTGCCCCGCTCCACCTAGTCTGACCAGAACCGGTTTACTCAAGGTTAATGCGAGAACGCCTGCTACTTAAGGAGGCAAAAACGCGATTAAGGGATACACACACACACACACACAGACAGGTCACGGAGAGAGAGTTAATGTAGGGAGACCTAGTGAAAGCAGACCCACGGACCTCGATCCCTCGCCATATTATCCAAAGACGTGAAAAAGAGCAAAGGACTCCAGCATCACACGCAGGTACCCAGGGTGTATTCTGCCGACTACTAGACAAAGTAGTAAGTGTCTGTTGTTGTGACTTGTAGGACTGCTCTTGCCATAGATTATCTTAGAGTCTGGGACTCGCGTTTATTTAAGAGTGGTGGTTTTATCCTGCCGAAGACAGGAGACGTCATAAGCTAGTTGCCGGGCAAGTACGCTAAGAGGGTATAGAGTGAAGTGCGGTTCGTGGAAGTGTCTTAGCTTCATAGTAGGTCGTAGAATAGCTTTCGAGCTGTGTATTGCAGTAAAGCAGTGGTTTCAGTAGTGACAAGAGTAGGTGGCATGTTGTTGGTCACTTATTGATAGCTTTAGAGCTGTGTATCGCAGAAGTTGTTTTATCAGCAGTGACCAGAGTAGGTGCACTGTCGTTGGTCACATTGATTCAGTTTGTATAGCTTCAGAGTTGTGTATCACAGAAGTAGTGGTTTCAGTAGTGACAAGAGTAGGAGCTCTATTGTCGGTCACTTACTGTATGTGTGTATTGACGGGATCATAGGCCGGTTTGCAGTTTGATTCCCCCTCTGGAGTTTGATTATCTTCTTTGTCTGATACCTCGTGGTATGACGTAATCAGGCAGCGTCTTACCCTAGACACGAGCAAGGTGATTCTTTGTAAATAATCTGTAGATATATTTGATGTTGTCGAGCCAGTTAATGTTTGAAATATATGTTGAATAACAGTTCGCTGCAGTTGTGTGTTTTACGAGGGTGGGGGCTCTTGAGCTAGAAGTGTTCTGCCTGCGTGAGACTGAGCGAACGTGTCAGAGTATGAGAATCTTTTCCCTCGGTAGATTTCTCTAGTTATTCGCATTATTTCATAGCGTCGTCACCCTTTGGTGTAGAAGCCATTGACCTGTTGCAGTAAAGGTTTTGGTGACGATTGCTCAATTAAATCTACATTTTACGAGATCACCGTAAAAGTTTGTTCAGTAATTCTGAGAAGTTGAGTCCAGTAAGTTAAGGTACGGCCCGCCACGTCACATGTACCATGTCCTGAATTCCGACACCTTTCATTTTCTGACACCCTTCGTGTCTCTGAGGCCTATTGACGCTGGGTAGGTGAACGAGAACAACCAGTTTTCGCCAGCACACAGCTGAAGATCATAATAGATGCTACTGGGCTGCAATATACACATTTGAAACACTAGTACCTTTCTGTGACCTAAATGGCATTAACAACAATAAAACAATTGACTGCAGCTTGGAGTAGAAAACAATATGTTGACAAAAGTGGAAATGAGCCAAGCTGAATCCTAACAAAGGCAGTGTCGACGTTTCTGGACACTACCCGTTAATCAGGACAGAATAAACAGTACAAATATACAAATAAGAAAGGACACTCACCTGTGGATTAGGACTTTGCTGATCCACAGATAACTGTCCTTTCTTATTTATTTGTGTGTTTTTGGGTGTATGTGTTTGTTTGTTTGTTTGTTTGTTTTGTGCTGTACTTTTATTCTGCCCTGATAATGGGTATTGCCCCGAAACAGCCACTTTGACTTTGTCAGGATTTACCTTGGGTCATTCCCCTGTTGTCGCCTAAAAGTATTGACAATGAAATTGAAGGATCTCAGCTGCTGGCACATCATGAGGTTCAAATACACCTGGTCTATCTTTCACTCTGTCTCTGTATCAGTAACTGAATTCTGAGGTATGTGGCTCTCCGTTAGGTAAAAATGCGTGTGCTTGTACTATAGCTGGGTTAAATGCGTGTGCTTGTACTAGCTGGGTTAAATGCGTGTGCTTGTACTAGCTGGGTTAAACGCGTGTGCTTGTACTAGCTGGGTTGGCTGCCTTGAAAACCCTTCGGTAGGACGAAAGAGACACGACGTCCCCCGCCCCAACCTTTCAGTTTTCTCTCATTTTTTAAGTTTCTTTCCTCATCCATAACTTCAGTCAATCTTTAGGTTTCAGGAAGGAGATCCTAGGTGTTGCGACAGTAAAACCTCCAATATACGACTGAAAAAACAGTCAAAATCAGGTCGTATAGTGGAGGGGTCTTATAAGGGAGGACTAGTTGCACTGAACCTTTAGTACATGTACGGTGATGGATGGGGTGAGAAATAAACACATCTGCATATATGTTATCATGGCAGTCAACTGCAACATGTGTTTTGAATTTTTTTATTTACCAGTGAACAACGTGTGTTTTGAATTTTTTTATTTACCAGTGAACAACGTGTGTTTTGAATTTTTTTATTTACCAGTGAACTACACGTTAAAATAGTTTTTTCATATCTCAATTACTGCGATCACACGTTAGTGTGACGCAGCTCTCTAATTGCTACCTACCCCTCTCACCTCGCACATTTTACATTGGATTAAACATTTCAGGCACTGACTGTCTGGTGAATCGGCCGAAACAAACGCTTAAAAACATAAAATATGAAATAAGACTTTCAGAAATGAATTACAACAAAATCTGTGATATAATCTATTTGTCCTGTGAAATGTCGAAAAGACACGCAAGTCGTATATTGCACAAAACCGTCACTTTCTTCAGTCCGTTAGGGGTAAAGTCGTAAATGGATGTGGGATGCAATATTTATTTCCGACTTCTCTTTGTTGCTTCTTTGTTAGGAGCACTTTCAATCTCTTTTCTAGATTTAAAACAATTCTTTTGCGCTTCTCATGAATTTTTGGGGTCGACATTTAGCGGCGTTTTTCAGTGAACATCTTTCCAAAAGGAAGTCTTCTAACCTTTTTCCGCTCAACCACGGAAAGTCGTATTCTGTGCAAAACCGGCCACCTTCGTAGGTCGTTGGTCGGGTTAAGGAGGAAGTCGTAAATGGGAGGTCGTTTATATAGTAAATGGTCTCCATAAGAAATGTTGGGGTTGTATGCCGGAGGAGGTCGTATATGGGAAGGTCTTATTAGGGAGGTTTTACTGTATAGAATTATTATAGAATTACTGTAAAAATCACTGCATCGTGTGGTTGTTAACGAAAACTTAGTGTCGCATGCGCGGTCAGGGACTGACTTCGCTGATCAGGCAGCTCCCATCACAGTTCCTGTTTATAAAACACCAGACGGCACGTGCGATGACAAGCTGTGCGCGAGATAAGACAGTCACTGGACCACCGGAACGCGTAAGTACTACATGTGCCGCAAAGAGACGTGACTCGAACACCCCGAGGAAGTAGGGGTGGTAACTCGCTCACAGAAAGAGTGAATGAGGAAGCAGACTCCAGCAAAAATAAAGAAAAGAAAAAAAACCGCACGGGAAAGAAACGATAAAAACTATCTGCTGACAAGTTTATGTTCTGCTTTTTCTCTGTTCCTCTGCTGCAGACCAGAAAAAAGAGGTTGGGGTGGGGAGGTGCAGACGAAGTGAAAAAAAGTATGGATTACATGAACTGATATTATGATGAATCTCTGGTATATAAGAAGCTCTAAAGAGTTAGCTATTAATTAGGATGATACGATCGTATTCTTAAGAAGAATTACCCCCCTCCCTACCCCGACTTTCCCGCTGTTGAATATGCCAGTTCAGCATTTTTAGACGTTTGACAAACCAGCGTGTTCATCCTGTTTATTTGAATTCCCATGCGGGATAAGGCTGTGTTTATTTTCTTAAAAGCGTTTGGATTTGTTTTCCTTCGACTTCCGAAGTCTTTAGGTTTTGGTTTTTTGTTTTTTTTTTTACTTTCGAAGGTATAGACAACTTGTATTTGTTTATCTGCCGGCGTCCTTCGATGAGAGAATCGCGGTGGTTTGACAAACGACCAGTGTGCGCGGTATCTGCGCTCCCCCGCTTGTTTTGCTGGGTTGACTTTTCCTTCCTGTCGGCCGAGGCGGAACTGCTTTTCATCAAGCGCCGGTGAGTTTTGAATCCACTCCATCAGTAACAAGATCGTCGGTGGAAAAATACAGGTCCCGTCTCTGTTATTCCAGGGATTCGCCCAGGGATCCAGCCAAGCGAGGAGGATGAAAGTGTAGAAAACACGAGGCTGAGATTTGATTGGCGAATAGACCGCGATCCTTCGTCTCGGGAATTTGGGCTTGTGTTGTGGAAGAATTGCGAACGTTGAGCGACCATGTCGAGGAAATGACTGCAATGAAGGAATTATACAGACACGAATATTAATTATTGTATCCAGAGTTTCCTTTGTAAAAGGTCTGGGGACACCTTCAGAATTAAAGGGTTCTTAAAGTTCTGGGGAGATATATTATTAATATGTCGTTAAAGACTTAGTTAAACCTTATAACTGCAAGCAGACAAAGAGACAGAGAACCAGACGAAAATTTTTGAAGCAGAGATTAAAGCAAAAAAAAATTTTTAAAGAACTGACTGACAGCGCTGACAAGCGTCGGTGCTTTTTGTTTTATGATAGAAGAGCAGCGATCCCCGATTGCCCAAATGTAGTTTGAGGAAAACTGCGTCCGTTGGCTGACGTCATACCCCCAAGCTTTTCTCATTCTCCTCCCCTTTTCACCTCCAGCACAGGTAGAAATCTCGCCAGCCTCTCAGACAGTGGCGTCTGGCACTTTTCAAGGGGCGAAACGTTTTGCATGGAGCGTGCCTTGGGTGTGATTGTCCCGGTCGCGTCTGTTTAATAACGTCTTACAACATCACACAGATACTGGAAAACTTTATTTCGGTGCCACCATTATTTTTCTCCTAAGCTAAAGTTAATAGCAGTTTCAAGCGATCTTGTGCTGAACTGTCAGCCTTTAACACCGTATGAACGAGACGACATGACACTGACACTCATGATGACGTCGGACAGAACACGTTAACGTCTGAAATTTAAAAAAAAACTTTAATGGGTTACGAAGTATATAATTATGACTCCTGCACGCCACTTGGACAGGGACGTAACCCTTCTTCCAGAATTTCCAGAATTTTATTTTTCTTCCTTCACCCTCAATGGGGTATGAAGACAAGACATAAGCAGCAGTACAACAAAGCAATAAAAAGGTGAGCAGAAATTCACTTTGATAAGCAAACGAATTAACAACCTATCTTTAGAGGCTCGCAAGAGCTTGCTATAAAGTGAGTGCAAACAAACATACAATTAAGGTTCGTCATTTAAGGTGCGTCATCGTGGTGGTGGTGGTGGTGGTGGTGGTGGTGGCAGCGGGAAGGGGGAGGGGAGAGAAGGAAGAGCTAATTCTCTGTCACCGACGCGTGAAAAGGCGTTAATCTCGCCGCTTTGAAAGCGGGATCGAGGCTCAGAGGAGATCGTTCAGAAGTTAGCGTTCGACACGAAGCTAGGCTGAAACCCAAGCAGCGAGGGGTCCCCGTGTCAACAGTTAGGAAAACACTACACGGCCCGCAGGCCTTCTGCCGAGGGGATTTGTAAGAACAGCTTGTCAAAGCGGTAATGGGGCATGCTCAGGATGGCTGGCAGAGCATGGGGATGGGGATGGGGCAGGATCAGCAAAAGAATTTCCCATCCATCACCAGTGGGTGTACCTACCTACCTGCTGCCTCGACTCACCTGGAGTTTTCTGCTGACCACTGGGTCCCCAGTGATGTCTGGTTTGTATTGCTTGACGTCCAGCCACAGAAAAAGTGCGTCAGGACGCTTCCTGTGATGTACTGTGGCAAGGAATCGAAGACCTTCGAGAAGAAAGATGCCGAGGCCCCGAAAAGAGCACGGGAGGTCGCAGTGATTGCGTCCCTTTGCCGGGGAATTTCCGCGTACAAACACATTTGTCATGTGATCAGATATGTGACAACTTCAGTCATATAGGCCCTGTTATCCCTGCCGGAAATTCCCAGTTTCTGTTACAGCAAGGGATGGATAACTATAGCGCCATGGTGGGCTTCAAAGTTTGCCTAAGGCTCTAGTTAACGGGGAGGTGAAATGAAAATGATGGGATATATATATAGAGAGAGTGTGTGTGTGTGCGCGCGCGCAGGTGGGTGTATGGCAGGTTCATGTTAATTATTACAACTGATGGAAAATGTGGGTGCCACTGGTGAACATTATGTATCATGGAAGAGTATATATGCACAAAACAAAGCGGTATCTATGTTTTCGAATATCTACCCCAATTGCAAGCCTCAGTGTGGGCGCCTGTGCCAGAGAGCTTGAGTGGGCACGTGCGGAGAGGTAAGCATCAAAAGGTTTGCGACAAACAGTAATTAGGAAGCCTCGCCTGTTATCTCCAAGTGTTTTCCTCCAGACGCTACTCCCTCACCTAACCGGGTGTTGAGCAGGCGACCAACAGGTCTTCAAACTGCTTGTTCGTGCGAGGTATAAACGGACGTGGGTTATGAATCAAAGCCGGACGCAATTTAAAATTCAGGTTTTACAAATGATATTCTTCCATGGTTTTTTTGGGTACACCCATTGTTCGGGGAATGAGAGCAGTAACGGCATGCGGTATGCTAGCGTGAAGAGGCTGCCCAGGTAGGTCCGTGCACATGACAAGTCTAAACGCACACGACTTCTCTGGTTGCCGAGCTGGGCGGCTGTAGCAGCGCACGTGGTGTCGTCATTCAGAGGCTCGTTACTTGTGCTTGACTGCCTCCCTTCACGGCACCTTTCATTGCCAGCCCGTCGTACTCCGGGGTTCACCTAAATGGCCGCGCACCCACCAAATGGCGCCCATACAACGCCGGGCGAAAATTAGAGATGGTTTTGCCGTCATCGCAAGTTTTATCTCGCCGCCTTGGGGGTGGGGGAGTTGGGGGGTAGGGTGGGGGTAAGAAAAGTGTGGGAGAAGGATGGGAGAAAAAGAGAGTTGTTCACCGATGTCGACTGCTTGACATTAAAACTATATTTTCGGTCGGCTGCCCAATTTAATGTCATGCGTTCCCGATGGCTGTAAGGAGCTGACTCAAGTCATCATATTTGCTCTCCCTCTCTGTCACGCACACAACCGTACTATTCTCTCACGCTCTCCCCCCTTCTCTCTCTCTTACACACACCTTTCCATGTACCGTGAAAGGTAGTTTGAACGGCTCCCTAGCAACGCAGTATCTCGAGACCTGAGGAGATAACGTATTAGTTTTCACATCTCAACTCTCGGTCCCTCGTCAGTTCGTGTGGCCTGCCTGCCTGCCTGTCTCTACCTGCCTGCCTACCTGCCTGCCTGCGTTGCACGACCCCTCGCCTATACTTAGCTGGGAGCTACATCATGCCGAATAAGTGCTGCAGTCCACGAACAAAGTGTAGATAAGCTTCGGGCGGACTAGCTTTCTCTCAGATCGCAACAATCGATTCCTACATTTTATCTGCATGTGATGTCCCGTACATGACCTCAAGCCCTGCAACTACAGCCTCCACCCACAACTTTTTTCTCCGACAGACTGCTCCTCAAAAATTGCCCCCTTTGAGACCTTTCAGAAGCCGACAAGTGCGTCCATTAGTGCATGCTTGACTGAACACTACTCCCATTCACGGACTGTACAGACCTTATGTGACGCCAAGCAGAAAACCTCAAAGGAAACATTTATAATGTAGACTGCATCGCCTTGATTGAAGCCAGCTTTGTCGGCTGCTGTTTGTGATGACATATAATATGAATGGCTTTTGTGAAAAATTTAACTGTTTTTCAGACTTTCTAGAAAAACGCAACGTGGATTGTGGTTCCACCAAGCAAATGTATCACAGTGGGAGTGGTATTGCGGTTTGTTTCACGAACATACCGACGTTTCGCTGCTGTCGACATTTTCAGTTGACGAAGAATAAAAAAAAGAGGTCAGTTGAGGATGACAGATTAACAACAGCAACGGGTTTCTTAATCAAAGCGTTTACCAAAACAACTGAACGTGGGAAGAAAATTCAGAGCTGAAGTCGCTTTACAGGCGTCGTGCACATCCTGTCGGAGCCAGAGCCACGGACTGTCGGAGCACGTCTGGGCGTGCGGCGACAGACTGCTGGGGAGAGTGCAGGCGGGTCCCCAGCTCGCATGCGCCGGCTAATTAGGCGCGCGGGTCTCGCGTGTCTCGCGTGTCTTCATCTCGGCGAGACAAGGTGTGAATCCTGGATCCACCACGCGGCGCGTCTATTTGTCTTCGCCCGCACTTCTCAGGGTTCTCTCGGTGCCGGGGTGTTGACGATTGACGATCGCTATGGCAACAAGACTCAGAAGCTGTTTGCCTGCTATCCACTTGTCTCGGCACCCTCGAAAGAAAGCCAATCAACATCACAAAATTAGAACAAGAGTTTGACGTACAGGGTAAGATTACAAATTTGGGATGGAGGAAGATTCTTGATTCATCAGACAACAGACAGTTGATTAGCTGTAAATTTTGCTAATGGTTTTGGTAGCTGCCTACGACTAGCAGAAATTTAACATAACATTTTCCTTCATCTTTATTTCACCATGGAATTCCATAGAACGTCCGATGACCACACTTTAATGAGCAAAATATCAGAGATTAACAACGACAAACCCCTCCTTCTGAACCTTATATGGTTCCTCCACTGCTTTAGAGCTAGGACTTAGAATTCCACATTGAGGTTGACTGAAAAAAAGTTCGTTGTTATTTGGAGCTTCGGGATGTATTACCTAGGAAGCTAAAGTTTATGCTCATATTCAGTCAAGAAAGCTCGTCTGGACACAAGCCAGCCTGCCACAACGTCTGAAGTGCTAAGGCGAGTGTGAAAACTTTGTGCAGAACACCTGTCGTTTATATTGTATGGCCCTCTCAGCATGAGGAAAACCGAACGAGATTGATGGGGAGAAAATATGGGGAAAAGAGACGATATTGAAAGGGCCCATGCTGATTTATTCAAAACATGTTTCGCAGATGTCTCCCATAGCCAGATATCGACAGTCTTGAGAAACCCTGCAAACCAGATGTTGGGATAATCGTAGTCGGAACCAGTCTGACCGCACCGATGCGGAGCGCATACATAAGGTCACCGAAACGCACATGCGCACACGTGCGTGCACATGACCCCCCACCCACGCACGGACAGGGCTATACACACATGGGCATGCACACGCAGCCCTAACCATCCGCTCATATCCGCAAAGATGAATCACAACAGTGTTTCTGTCTGTACGTGCCTCACGTTTGCGCGTGTAAAGCTGTGCGTGTGTGCGGCTGGACGATGTTTTTGGTGGCAGTCAGGGCTAGAACAGACCCTGGGGAGATGTGTGGAGATGAGAGAGATGTGAAGGCGAGTCGTGTAAACAGGGCAGTCTCGTGCCCCGCTAGAGACCAGGCACGGCCCTTGTGACTGATTCCAAGCGGCAGCCGCGGAATTCTCCTAACACCTCCCTGCGACAGTGATGGAGGACTGCTGCCGTGCGCCAGACACGCAGACGGTCGTGCGGGCAGCTACTTGCGGCGCCCTGCTCGTGCAGCATCATGCAGCAGCAGCAGCAGCCTTAGAGGGGCGTGACGGATGGGATGTTTGGGTGCAGCAAGCGCTGGAAGCTATGATTTGATTTTGCTGTAAAATTCGTTTTCATTCTGCTCGGCGTCTTTTTTTTTTTAAATATCATCTGTCTCGACGCACTTTTGTTGGCCTGCGGGTTTGTTTTGGGAGGTCCCCTCCCCCCCCGTAACATTGATCGCCCGCCGCCCTCATAATAGTCCTGATCGTGGTCGCAGTCGTGTACGTCATCAGGGCCATCGTCCTTTTCATCATCGTCGTCGTCGTCGTCGTCGTTGTCGTCATCGTCTCCGCTTCCATTTCATAAAGCTTCCGGCTAAACTTTCTTCCAAAAAATGACTTGGATTGCTTGTCCGCTTTAACAAGTCTATGTGGTCACAGTCCAGAAGAGTGTAGTCAAAGACCCTTTAGCTACACTATATGGTCTTTGGTGTAATTACGACATTGTCAGGTACTCACACGCAACACAGCACTCACACGCAACACAGCACTCACACGCAACACAGCACTCACACGCATATAAAGAGAAAGAGAGAGAGAGGTAGAAGGTGGTAATTTGAAACTCGTGTGGCTGAAATCTTCACGTGCCCTCCACTCTTTTTAAACTCTTGCTCCCACTGCTGTTTACCTTGATATTTACACTTTTCCCAATCGACTTTACAACGCTACTCGCCAAGCCGGCGTTAGCACTTTATCGGCTGTGAGGGGGTCCTACATGGCTGGCGACAACGGTATGCGCAATTTCACGTCTCATTTGCACGCTCTCGACTGCAGTGCCTTGCTGTGCGTGGAGTGGCTGATTAAACTGCTGGTCGGGTACTCGCTGTGAAGCGGCGAACACAAACGATAGTTGCAAATTGTCTTTTGGGTTGCACTTGGTGGGTCAAAGTTCACAGGCAGCATAAGAAGATATGACTAAAATGCCATTGTCGTCTCATTAAACAACTTTGCTTTTGCACGCATCAGTTTCTTTCTTTCTTTCTTTCTTTCTTTCTTTCTTTCTTTCTTTCTTTCTTTCTTTCTTTCTTTCTTTCTTTCTTTCTTTCTTCGCATTCTCCTGCTTCTTTTCTTTCTCCCACACTGCAGGTCAGCGTCTCAGGTACATGTTACCTCTGCATGCAGCTTGACACCCAAAGATCGGAACTGATATTCAAGGGGATGTATGTCGAGTTCTCAGTTCTGCCCATTCCCCCCCCCCAACTTCCCTGATTCTTCTGCTTTAGTTCCTTTTCTTGGTCACATGCTCAAAACACGAGACGATATAAATGTCTAAGATGGGCGACACATTTAACTTAAAACACAACAAA
>SMGT01015421.1:276899-292717 GCA_004794575.1 Lanistes nyassanus | reverse complement strand
CCCCCCCCCCAACTTCCCTGATTCTTCTGCTTTAGTTCCTTTTCTTGGTCACATGCTCAAAACACGAGACGATATAAATGTCTAAGATGGGCGACACATTTAACTTAAAACACAACAAATGCATGAACAAACATAAAGCCAAAGAAGCTTCCTGCATTGCCTTTATGTGTTATTAAATCTAAAGCACACTGAGTCCCGGGTTTGATGTTCCTCCAAGATTCCATAAATTTTCTTTCTATGCAATGAAAGATGTTACATTGTAACAGAGGATTTTACAATGAGATTCTTGCACTTTTTAGTGCAGTTGTTTTTAAACACGTTCTTAATGAAGACTATTGTTTTACTGTTAAATGGAAAAAGATAACGACTTCTCTCAGTGTCCCTGGCCAGGTTTGATTGCTACTTGTGTTATCGCTTAGAGAACAACGCAGACAGCAATCTTTTAATTGAATCAGGAACGCCCTCGCCTTAGAATATCTATTCTATAATCAGTGTAGGGACGATATTCTTTCTTCTGATTTCACTATAGTGATGTTTGCAAAACAACAACCAACTCCTAGGTCCCTCGTAGGTGCACGGGCTGCTGTTAGGGTTTTGTTTATTTTGTTTGATTTTTGTTTGTTTGTTTGTTTTTTAAACCTGTTAGAGGCGTTGGGGAGGTTGGTGTTCCCTTTGATTAGATCATACGCTCGCTCGATTTGGCCATGATCCGAAATTACCTGTCAGCAAAACTTTTTGGTCGGCCAGGGTGATGGCTGTTGATTATTTTCTGGGGTCACTGTCCGCGGAGTCTAGCCGCTATCACCATTTCGTCCCATCTCTAGGAATGAATGAAGTGTCTTACAGAGAGATGTTGGACAGAAACAACAATGGATGTGAACACGATACTGATAACGATATTTACTGTTGAAAGTAGTGACAACCACAGCAAAGACTAGGCTGGTATCAGCGGTTCTGGTTTTCAATCTGTGGAGCAGACAGTGTCAGTCAGGAAGCGACAGCTTATTTCACGCGACTTCTAATGTTTTTTTTAAAATTTGCTTTTGTTTGTTTGTCTGTTTGCTTCGTAACCTGATGTTCCCAAATATCTGAGGCTAACTGACGCTTGTCACTGAACATTTTTTAATTTTTTGACAGGTCCTTGATGCCAAGGTCGCTGGAAGGCCAGCTGACGATGGAGAAAACTCCGGGCTACTTCATCACGCGCGAGGTGCCGAAGCGCGTGCAGAACATGTCGCGTGAAGTCAAGCTGTTGGTGGTTGTGCGAGACCCTATCACGAGGGCCATCTCAGACTACACGCAGACTCACAGCAAATGGGCCGGCAAGCTGCGTTCTTTCGAGAACATGGCCCTCTTGGACCACCGCCTGGGCATCGTCAACACGTCCTGGGGCGCGATCCGCATCGGGCTGTACACCAAACATTTGGAACGCTGGTTTAAGTACTTCCCGCGCCACCAGTTCCACTTTGTCAGCGGCGAGCAGCTAGTGGCTGACCCTGCAGGGGTCATGGCTGACGTGCAAAGCTTCCTGGGCCTCAAGCCGTACATCAGTGATCAGCATTTTTACCTCAACGCCAGCAGGGGCTTCCCCTGCTTGATCAAGGACCCCGCCTCCAACAGCAAGCCCCATTGTCTCGGCAAGACGAAAGGCAGGAAGCACCCCTCCGTGGACTCTCGCGTCCTCGAGAGGCTGCGAGACTTCTATAGACCTTTCAACGCCAAGTTTTATCAGATGGTCGGGCGGGATTTCGGATGGTCATAGCATTTACCAAACCATATTCTCTCTATTCCCTCTCCCCTCCCCCGCCACACTCTCTCTCTCTCTCTCTCTCGTTCGCCCCTATCTTGCCATGGCGATGTGCTTTCGCGAGGGCCTACAATCGGGTTTGTGCTGATCCCCGGGACCCTTATCTCAACAGCAGATCTGTGAGTGTGAATATGAGATCTGTATTACTCCAGCTTAACTGAACCACAAGGGAAACTTTGATTCTTCCTGGGTCGACCTACTAACTGGGTCACCAGGTCTATGCGGTGGGGAACACACCAGATCGGCACAGTGCGCGAGCTGTGTAAACTCCTCATGACGCTTGGTGGGAGACACAGTGTGTATAAAAAAACCTCATCAACCGTGTTCAAGAAAATACAGGGCTACCTGTAAAATAAGGTTAACAAGAATATATGTATATATAATTATATATTATTATACTACAGGTTGCGTTACACAGTGTGCGTGCGGTACCGATCTGTGACAACTTGTCCTCCGTAAAGTGATGTGTGTTCCAGCGTGCGTATGGATGTCTTGGCTGAGACATTATGGTCAGCTATGTGAACTGTGTGAGTGGCTTTGTTTATTTGTTTGATCTTTATTCTCCACACTCCTCTCCTCTAGCAGGCTAGGTACTGGATACATCGCATCACGTTTTACGTTATACTTATCCTTAAAATTGCAAACATTTGGATTGCGCTCTCTAAAGGTAACATCTCTAAGTATATCTATCTGGGTAAGCGAATACATCTTCAGTAGCCTCGTGAAGAACAATATAGTAGGATTCCCAAAGTGATATGCTATTTCATTTTCTTAACCCCCTTTAACTCCTGGTGTAGTTATCAAAATCTCTTTTGTTCGCCAAATAGAAGTGCAGGATTTAAAAAAATAATAATCCTGACTTCTGATCCTGTCGTTTCTCTCCGAATCTTTGAGCCTGACCCAGTAATTACCTCTCGGCAATTGCTGCCCTATAACGACCACATTTTAGAAATTTATGTCACACAGCAAGTGTACTGCTGTTAGAGATATTTCTACAACTGTTCGCAAAAACATATATTAGTTCAAGGATTAAATCGTTACAACCTTGTCTTAGCGAAGTTGTGAGATCTAAGTGCTAACTGACTAAAACGGTTAATTATGAAATTACCTGAAGACACGTGCATGCCACCAGGATATTTATTTTTGATTAACACATGTCCACGTGTAGCCGTCATACATCGCGACCATCCAGTTACACAATGTGAAAAGGAACGAAAATTACAGAACATATAAAAGAAGAAACAAGCGGTACATTTGATAGTGTTGGTTGGGGATGGCTGGGGGTGGCTGGAAGGGGTTGGTGGGCGGGGACTGTTACGACAACCTTGTCCAGTTTAAAAAGATGAGCGGAGTGGGGGACAATTATGTGAATGGGTGAGGATAAAAACAGCAAGAGATTTAGATAGTAATGTGGATGACAAGTCCAACAAACAAGGGAGAAGGATAAAAAGCTATCCCGTGTCTCTTCTGCCAGGCCAGCGTGTGACAGTTGCGCTTGTTCTAGGATTAGCTGGTTGATCAAGCCATTATCCGCCTGCTTATTCACACGCTTGCTGTCGCACGGGCCGACTGCCTTACGTTTGTTTGCCTGGATTCAATGTCAACACCAGAAGCTAAGCTGTCTCAGAAAATCCCAGTGTCTGGCACAAAAGGCACAGCTTTTTGGAAGGGGAAACCACCCGTCAGAGGATACCCGTACAGGGATACAGGGAAGGAAAGAAGACGACCTTCCACGTCACGTGAGCTGAGAATGGCGGGCTTGGTCTGTTTTGACGTAGACACAAGACCGAAAAAATACGCAAAGAGTCAAGAGAAATCCCGATCACACAAGGAAGAGAGGGGAGATGGCATTGCGGCCCATGGATTTTTTTTTGTCCTAAGCAAGAGATCTAGCTGATAGCTCTTGTAGCCCCATTTGTCACAGAGAGATGATTTCGGTAGTAATTATTCTTCATGTACTGTTCACTTGCTTCTGCCGGCGAGTCGACCTGTCTTCGCTGTTAAAATAATAAGGTAGACAATAGCCCACAGATGCCTGGCGGACTTAGTTCCTGAGCTCTGACGTCTGCCTGCCTGCGACCCAGTGCTTAGTGGCGTTTACAGCTTCCTTAATCTCCCCATAATCCCTGGTAATCGGTCGCCGAAAGCTTTTGCCGGAGCCGCGACATATAGATGGGCCGAGTTTGAAAGCGAGGCTTTTGTTTCACCTCGGCGTCGACAGGCTTAAATTTGAGATCGTTGTGAAAGAATCCGCACTGTCTTCGTGGTCTGTGGTGTTGCCCTCTGATTCTAAATTTCAAAACCAGCGTCTAGCGAGATGACTGCGCCCTGATTTTGACTGCTTGAATCACAATGAAGATGGATGCTTATCAACCAGCCCAACTATGTTTATGTTCCTCCAAACACGTTGAACCAAACTCCATAGTTACGCAAGTTGGATGCACGTCGGATTTAATTTTTTAAAATGTAAACACTATTCCACCCCAAGCGACCCGAAATAGTCGCCTATCCAATGGTTACGACAGCTCCAAACAGAGAACTCATATGACATGTTCCGAATGAAATTTTTTGTCGTTTTAAATTCCGCCGGTACATACGCTGTATAGAATCGCCCCATTTCAAATGAGCACCAGTTTATCACGTGCGGAGATAGAGTCCCGCCCACCAGGCGCAGTGACATGTACTCGGCAGCCAATCAGCGCGCGAGTATCAAACACACCAGCAAAAAAACTACCGCGTGCTTTCGACGGCGGTCATTGGTCGGGACAAATGACATCGGCGTCACACTTCACGGTCTCTTCACCTGGGGAAAAAATCCATTGTCCAAATAAGACCAATGAACTTTTTTCATATTTTATTCATCAAGACATTTTTGTGGTGAACATCAATAATAGTTGACATATGATACATTTTTAGTGTGGTATCACTTCAATGGCAACCGTGAACATCGTGAACATACAGATGAAGAACGTCAACACAATAGATAAGGTAGATGCACATACAGCAATGCTGAACTTTTCTACTTGTGGTCGCTGTCTTAATGTCGTTTTGTACGGCAAATATTGCTAACTAAAATCGTCGGCAAGGCAAGATAGCGATATTGCCCAAGCCGTTTGTCTCAAAATTCCTAGGTTATGTTGATTTGAAACAAAATGAGTTTGAACGCGTACGAAAGCACCACTCATATTTTCACAGCTTCAGGTTATCGGAAGCAAGGATTTAATTGCTAGTTTTTGTTTTCAAAATCACTTGCAATAGCTTTCTTCGCGTTTGCTGGTGTCCCTTCTATACATACTCACATTTATACACATTCTGCAGGTATACCCACACTTGCGCGTACATAAATCTACGACGGTGTAGCTTTAAGAATAAAAAGAGAGAATCCTCGTTGTCCTCGCTAGGCTAACTCTGTGGCTCTAACCGCCCTTTATTAATATTTCTTTCAGAAGGTGTGTATAGCACTGATTATAGCGTCTCCTGACTGCGGGCACGGCCATTAACGTGGGCGATGCGGATGTCTCGGTCTTTCAGCGAGTTTTATAGACGCTAGAGAGGAGAAGGACGCGAGTGCTGTTAGGCATCAGAGTCAGAACTCTGTATGAGCTAGCTAGCATCACTCGCATCGATAGAATTGGCCTCGGGAGGCTGATCTTTTGGCTGAAGCAATTTCTAGAACATCGATAAGTTCCTTGAAAGCTGCTACGTTCCACATTACTGTTATCGATAAATGCAGTTTTTTTAGCGTCCATATTTGTGACAAATGTATTTTGGAGGAGTATATTTCTCAAACACTGCCATTCATCCGCCAGACAACCACGACGTAAGTGACTTTGCCGTTCTCAAAGCCAACCGACAGAAGGAGTTTTCAATGAAAAGCTCATCATTTCAGGCTGCTTCAGACCGTCTGACGTATTGGCAGAGAAAGACAGACTAGGAAATAATTGCCAGAAGCACTTAATCAACAACTTCGTCTTGCCCTAATAACTTCACATGGCAATCTATGACAGTCGTAAAATATTTCTAATCTTTCACTATGAAATTCAAAGCGAGATTTCAAAAGGTTTTTATTCGCTTTCATATCTGTACGGTATTTCCTACAGTGACTAGAGACATTATATTCCAATAGGAAATATAACCCGTTTTCAGACATTCAATGCAATAATAGCTCACAGAGAACTGTTTTCGGGTTTACCCAGGAGACGTACGGCTTGTATTCCCAATATTTCTTTAACTCATCTGCAGTATCCGTACCTACATAATCGGCTTCATTCGATGTGTTGCTGTTATGGGTAGTTAGGTAATTTTAGAGGGACGGTGCTTCCACTTCGCGATAATTTCGCACAAAGGTGATTTGGGATAGGGGGTGGGGGATGGGGTCCTATTGCTAAGCTATGCGCCGAAACAACCACCAGGCTGATGGCTGCGGGAAGATGGCCAGTACGGACAGGCAGTTTAATGTCCGGGAGATGGCCAAATGGAGTCTGCTAATGTTTTAACTGCAGGAAACAATCCTTGGACACTCCTGGATTCGAACCATCAGCGTTTCACACGCTAGTCCGTAGCTCTGTTCCCAGACCTATCGAGGCCCCCTAATTCTTTCTAGACGGGGTTCTGTGAGATTTTGTATTGGCTTCCCCGATCCTAAACTTGCCCATACGAGAGTTCACCCCCTACCTATATTGAAGTTCGTCGGCAGAAATACGAACTCATACAGGAGTCGTGCATGACTTTAAGGCATCCAAGCAGCATATCCGAAACCACAACGCCTCGCCAGGAGACGCCACCAGCTGCACGAAGACCCTGTTCGGGTCACGCCAAAGGCACGCAACCGCAAACATATTGTTTCTGTCAGATAAGTTGTGTGTTGGGTACCAGCGGCTGCTTAATCGAGCGGGTTCTCGGCGCAACTGGAAGAGTTGGTCTCCCTTGGACACCTCGTTTCCTCTTTCCGCACCTCAGCACTTCCGGAGTAATTACCCAGCAGCCCATCACCACATGATATTTCCTGTCGTGTGCATGACCAACCAAGCAGTTTGAGTCGGTAGAACGGGCAGACGGGGAAGGGAAGAGCAACATATTTTCCCTTTTTATCAACGTAAGGTTGTTCTCTTATCCTCCTTCAAGGTAGTTTCGCGGGTCGTCAACATTGTCGAAGAAATGGCGAGGAAATATTTATTTATTTGTTTATTTAAAATGGAAAGGAAACTAATACTTTATTAACTAGGTCCAGCCATTCGCAGTCCTCACATCCTAACAGGTCCTCATTACTTGCATCCTCGCTTAGTTTTTGTCTTTGCTTTCTTTTGAATCAAAATGTCATGTACACTGTCAAAATGAACTTGTCTGATATTTTTAAAAACAAAAGCCCCTAAAACCTTTTAGCACTGATGAATGAACTTTAGTATAAAGACTGTAAAGTGCGTCAGAAAATTCATTTGCCATGGCATTATTTACCCGACTGAAATATGTTGGGTTTTTTTCAAGATACGGGGTGTAAATGCAAAGCAGAGGGAAGCCGAGCCAGGCGCATGTACTGCCACGATACAGCTGCGTTCTGACACCCGAAACTAATGTGGATTTTGATATTAGTTACTCGCTGGTTTTATCAGTCTCCACTAGATAATTCGATTCATCATCTCTGAATTCAGAAGGTTTTAATAAGAAAAACAGTAGCGAGTTAGATATTATGAGAGCGTACTGAACGTTGTTTTCATAGATTTTGTGACCATGATGTGTGTTCCAAGTGTAACAATCTTACTGTGCCTTGTTACTGTAATACTTCTTCAGAGGAGGAAGCTGTCACCTTCAGTCGTTAGGACTGGAAACTATTTTGTTAATAGGAAGGGAAGAAAACGAAAAAGAAGAAAGAAAGTGAAATTAATTATGTTTGTAGAAAAAGCATCCAATGTTTTTGTTTCAGCTGTTTATTACTCAAAAACATAAAGGGGGAAAATAGAAACAAGTGAAGTGAGTTACTAAACAAAGCAATTTTGTTAAGATCACAATCTTAATGTGCAGCGTACACAAAAACAAACAGCTGGGAATCACAACAGAGGGAGAGAGTGTGTCTGTGTACTATACAGACCCTAACAGCACAGGAGAATTTGAAAAAAAAGTGTGTGTATCAAGAAATTACTGAAATCGAACCCAGCGAACGATTTCAAGAAATCGATGGGTTTTTTTTTTTTTAAATCCGTACTTCTTTACCATGATTTATGCGAAGGCTGTGCTGCATGTGGGTGGGAAAGTGTGTTTATGTGCGTGTGTAAATGCGTTTGTACGTGCAATGTATATACAATGTATGGATGGAAGAAAGGATGGACAGAGGATAATGGACGGATGCGAGAGCCGTAGGGCGCATCGTGCACGAGAGAGATATTAACTGTAAACGACTGTCATGTGATGTGTTATGAATTTCCATAATAAGGTGCAACATAAATGCCACTTTTCTGAGTTACAGAAGTTCCTCTCTCATTTCCGTTGCATATTCCCACACGTTGCACATCAATTTCACATGTTTATAGTAAGTGTCTACTTATCGATCACGTGACAGGCCTGTGAGTGGCGCAGTACGCTGCCTTTGTTGCACGTGTTGAAACTTTGGCGCAAGTCGTCTGTTCGTTGACTTAAATGTAGTTTATGACGTGTTTATTTGTTCTGAAGCACGCGAAGTGTATGTTATTATCAGCAGAAGTGCAAATGCACATTCTCGCCTCTCCTGTGTCTCACTGATTTTCTGGGCGGGAAAAAACAAAGAGGAAGAATGTTTTGTCAAGTTGTGATTATTAAAGATATTTTATGGAGTAACAATCTTTACGTGTGTGCATCTTATTTAAAGTATTCCGCTGTATATGTATGTATGGGAGCAACCAGGCAATGTGTGTGAAACTAAGGGCCCAAGAGTGAAGCAAGAGGATGGGGAGTGTCAAAAAATAAATAAATAAGAGGGGAAAGAAAGTAAACTCGAAACATTTAAAACGTTTTTTTTTTCTTTCAAGCTGAAGCATTGCGTTCGTGTGTATGCTTGAGTAAAGAGTGTGGTAACTGTGTGAGAATAGGCAAACACTTGGGCCACCAGACTAGCCAACGTAAACCCCGCTTGTCTCCCCTCTCATTAAAAAAAAACAACGCAAAAAAAAGCCCTCGTGCAAACAAAATAAACTTTCTGACTACGTCTCACGGGAAGATAAGTTTCACTTACATATAGCCTCAAAACATAGACATTAACAGTGTTTTTAATTAAGAATCCAGCATAGAATATGTCGGACGATAGTCTCAAGGTGTCGGCGTGAGGTCAGTCGGTATCGGAGTGACGGAATTCTACCATCAGTTGACAACGCTTTTCAGGTTGGGAGCATTCAACAATAACAGGCTTTCAAAGACTGTCCTATGTGCAGGTCCTTTGTTGGATTTCGTTAGAAAGAGAGCTACTGGGTCTACATACCTATCGTACACCACGTCAAAAAAAAAAACTGTTGGTTTTCAGCCAATAAACCCGAAAAAGAAAAAGTATGACCTTCACATTTGGACTGAAAAGTATCATGACTACATAACTCAGTTTGGCGTCACACACAGCTGTTGTCAAGATTTAGCGTTACATGACAACTGCCAGGGTTTTTCTTTCAAGAGTGTGAAAAGAAAAACGTTATATTCATACTAGAAATATGTATGTGCGCGAGTGCGTGTGATCAATAACAGTCACGGCACTTTCTTTTTAAAGAAAGCTTGGCCGCACGCGACGATGGTCGGACACGTACATCTAGGATGCGACACAAATCAGCTGTCGTTTGGTCTCCATCCTGCTGTGTGAACAGGGCGGCAGTAACTCTACACCTGGTGGAAAAGTGGCTTAAAAAAGGTCGCCCCACATTCCTAGCTGCCCTTACGGGGAGGTAAGCAGGTTGGTGAGAGGTCACATGATCTGTCAATGCCACAGGTCGCTTGGTGCGTATGACCCTGCTGTTAAGATTTGTGTGGGTCGCTGCATGGTGATCGCGACCCTCTGCAGCACGCCGCACAGGTGACATCGAGGTGTGAAAACAGACGTAACTGAATTGTATACCAGTGTGTGTGTGTGTGCACGCGGGGGCGCCTCTATGCCTATGCACGTATGCGTGCCTGTCACTTTTATATCTTAACGGACTACACCACTTATAGTAGCAAACAGGTCGCCATATTTGTTTTTGTTTCCGTGCGTTTTTCAGTAACGCACCCCAGCAGTGTGTCTGCCACCCGAACGAGCCCCAAGCGAAAGGTCTCAACATTTGTGGCAAACATGCGAACAAACAAAGCGCGTAAATGTCGCCAGAAGTCGCGTCCCCCTGGAGACAGCCTGTGCGCATGCCCAGGTTACGACGCACCGAGAAGCGACCCTCCCCCACCACCAAACATCGACAACAACAGACCTATGGGAACAGGCCGGCAAACGGAGTAGCAGCTGGAGCAGAGGTGTAGAATCCCTTGAGAAAGTAACGCGAGCTGTTATCACAGACTTTCATGCTGAAACAGAATTCTAGACGGAGGAGGAAGAGATTCACACATTATCGAGTCTTTGCTTTCGGGCTGCTGTGTGATGTGGGATTCTCTAGCAGTCGCCATGTTTCGATGTTTTACTTCAAGAGGAGGGATATGCGCAGCATCAAATTCAGGACCGCGATGATGCAGGCTAACCCAAATTTCGAACCAAATTGGTTAGGTATATACAACCTGAACTTACATGAAAAAAGTATACTCACTTGAAAGAAACTGGAAAAATCTTAAATGAGATCCTAAATATTTCTGACATCCGTACAACGAAAAAGTCACTGAGGTTTGAAGACATGTAGAAGGTTGTGTTGGAATATTACATGAATACAAAATGTGCAGTTCATTTACATGTTGAGTTCGCTCAGTTCAAGAATACTTAACTTAAAAGATCCCCAGTACCAATACTTACATCAATTATTAAAGGATACATAATATCTGGAAACCGACGTAATGAAATCGTTAATAGTGGTGATGGAATAATAATAGAAGATATAAGAACAAAAAACTGAGGAGAGTCAGAAATTAAAACAGCAAGCAAAATAGCGACAGAAAATGGTCAGAGGAAATACCTGGCGGAAGCAAAGTGATACGTATTACAAACTACATTTCATTTTCTTAAATGACAACCAGGCATGGTGACAGGGTACAGAAAAAAAGCGAAAAGAGAGAACAGCAAAGTACATCAATACATGTATAGGAATAATAGAAGCCTACAACACAAGTAATGTCGTAATATTAAACAGCAATTACCAAGCCCAGCAAAAAGAAGGCGTAACTCTGGAGTACAGGGCTTGGAGGCTGTTCCCCCCCCCCCACATACTCTCGGCCTGGCGTCTAACAGGAAAATACGGAGAGAAAACAACACAACCTACAGAAGTGACAGCAGGCTACAGCACAAAGAAGAGACGATGATAACAATGGAAGATGAGCCGAGCTGCATAACAAACATACAGTTACTTTTCGGGGCACTGCCCCGTCGTCGGGACCATATCACAGGGCGCTGGGAGACCCTCACACAGCCAGTCGCTGCGCGGCAAATGTTCTTACCATCGCCATGCATCGGGGATACTCTACAGCGGTTCGTATGTTTTAGAAAAATGAGTTCGACATGAATAGTTTTACTGAGTTTCTGATATCAGATATAAAAGTCGACAAGCTAATGGCTTCGTGCAAAGTGTGGAACACCCACTTGGTGCCTCTTTTCTCACACACGTCCACCATCACCGCGTGTAGTACCGCCTACCGGGACTTGAGCCGGTGAATGGGTTTTCCACTCCGCTTCCTTCAAGCACTTTTTTTAACGTTTCCTCCACCTAAATATGCTTAATGCTGCTTCGTACACCTGCCTTTTCTTGTTTGCCCGCTAGGCGGCGCTGGAACTGACATCGTGGAAAGCTGCGCACTGTGCTATCAAGTGCATCCGGGTCAAAGGGCAGGCGACCTCCCTATGATGAAATGAGCATGGGTGGAACAACTAACCAAGTGACGAGATTCAAGAAATTGCTTTCCAGAGAAACTCCTATCTCCCCTTCCTCCAGTGACCCCTATTTTCCCTGACGGTGATTTAATTTGTGTAAAACTTGTTTACGGGCTTCTGCTTTGATTACCGGAGACGTATTCATGAGGCGTTAACGTTTTCTTTTTAATCGGACTGGAAATAGTGAACAGTTGAAAGAACATCCACGGCAGGGATCCTCGGGGGCTTGCCGTCAAACCAGGGAGCGCCACTGAGGCGAGAGACAAGCACAATGGTCTTGGGCTGACTAAGGGACGCAAGAGAGTGGTAATCGGCAGATAAAGATATCAATATAAAGGTCTCTATACACTGGGCGAGATGAAGCTGTCAGGCATCTCACACTGATGTGAGAAGCCAAAAGGTCCGTGGTGAAGTGAAACAGGTGGGAAATGACCTGGAAAGGACTGAAAGTGACAGGCCGTGAGACAGAGGGAGGGAGGGAGAGAGGGAAGGGAAAGAGAAGGAGGGAAAAAGAGGAGAGAAAATGCGGAGAAAATTTAAAGATTGCTTGCATCCCCTTGTCCAAACGTAAATCCTGCTAACTCTCTGAACTTTGTGTGCAGGTTTATGTAGGGAAATAAGATGCCCTGTCCTGCTTAGCGCTGGGTTGCATGGGGGTTCGTATCTCCTGCCTACACAAACCATTCGCGCAGTTAGATCCGATTATCGACTACCGTGAGCCTTACAGTGTAAAGCAAACTGATGAATAAAGCTCACCAGTGGGACCCGTCCCCCTCTCGCCTTTCCCCACCCCAGCTACCACCAGCTTGCCTTTCACTGTCGCCCGAAACACAGACAGTAATAATATCCATTCCTGTATATCCGAGATCCTGATAATCGCTAGTACCCGAGAGTACCTCTCTGTTTCGATAGGTCTTTTCCTGGCCTCGTGAGAGGCTTATAAAAGAATTTCATCACACATTTTAAAGCCTTTAAACTTTCTTTTGTAAAACTCCTAAGAATAGGGGAAGGAATATTTAGTCTTCTCCTCAATCAGCAGCTATCTTCTGACCTGAAGAAAAAATAACTGAAGTGTTGACCCGAGTTACCAGGCCCCTACAGACCTGCAGACGGAGTTTGGACAACCTGGGCCAGAGCGGGGCCCGACACATACCGTGTGGTGAGCAGTGTAAGAGTCGGGTGCCAGCAAAAACCGTGCTAGAGATGGGGACACGAGCAACAGCGCGTCGACAGAAGGAAGGGTAGAAGTAGTTCATCACTTTTTAAAAATAAAAAGAGACCACAATAACACGTGATGGTGATTGCATCTGCAGGGATGAAGAGGTGGGAGGGGAAGCGGAACTCTGGCTGCGAGGGGGTGCGTAACACGGACGAAGGGTTTAAAATGGGCAGCAAACTCCATGAAAAATCGCTTCTCTGTCAAGCGGGCAGGTTTCGCTCTTCACGCTTCCATTGCAGAGAACGAGCCGTCCGCCGGGGGAAAAAGCAGAGCAGCAAATGGGAAAAAAGCGTTGTTAGGATGAATTTCCATTCCTGCTCGCGGCCCCAGGAGCCGAATCTGAGAACTATTGGCGTTTGGGGAGCTGTTGATGCGTCCATGTCGAGTCGTCTGCCACTGAATAACTCAGCGTTTTCTCGCTCTAGTTAAACTACCAGGAGATCGAAAGCTTTCCGACTGCTCATGCTTTTATTAGTCACCAATACTGGAAAAGCTGTTACTCTTCTCTTGTACTTGCTTTTTTATGTGATCGAAACGCAGAAGCCGATGCACTTCGCTTGACATACTACTGTGGCAACAGTCAGAGCCTGTCTCGTTTGTCGTCAACCCCCATGCCTACCTCACAAAGAAAATCCACCCACAGACCATCGACAATATTTCCCAAGGTCAGCTGCCCTTTTTCGTAACAGCTACACCGGCTTTAAGCAAACGCGATACCTCTATCAGAATACTGTAACCAAACCTGGCACAAACCTGCGGATGAGAGAATTATTTTTTAAACTTACACATCAGGCAGAACTTCATATGTAGCTATCTTGCTTGTTGCAATGTCCATGCAACATGATTAGGCGCCAGAGCGTCTGAATGCTTGCAGACCGTGCCAAAATAGGAGGGAATAAGGCGGAGAGGTCTGGTCTAAACACTACCTGAACACTACCTGAAAACACAGTCAGGTATCAGCAGTTCCCGGACCTTAATGATCCGATGATTACGGGGAAGAAGTTGCCACTAAACATGGCGTATGTGGCACTCGAATCCGCCTACTCCCCAATCAGAGTCAATTTATATTGCTCGAAATATTTGTAATTGGAAATTGAGGCACCAGAACTTTTAAAAAGTTCGTTTTTGCGTCGGATTTTGCCGCCGATGTGGCCATGGATGTAACATTGCCTGCCTTAGGAGTCAATTTTGTAGGGATAATATCAGTTTGAAGTATTCGGGGTTTTTTTCTCCCCCGAAAACTTTCATTCCTTAGAGGTTGTGTTTTAGGATCCACTGTGCTTGAAAACCGCTTTATCTTTGATGCTGTTCTTCACGGAGAAATTCTGTTACCACAAAACATCTGTATATGGACGATCTGAATGTTCGGCTCAGAAAATGACCCGAGGTCGTCTGTGGTCGTCATGAGGATAGGTCACGCGGAGCATGTTGCTCGGCGTGTGACCCAGTCTCCTCCTCTCGCCTCCTGGATGTCACGCGACCAGGTCACGCGCAAACAGTCCACGCTTCATGGTGGCTTCACGCTCAAAGTTCCACGCTGGACAACACTTTAACATTCCTTTACATCCGGCGGTCCCATGCTCTCTCAGATTTCAAATTTTCAAACTCTTCGTTGTGTTCCACATGTGATTTCTACACTACACCATGCTTCATTTCTGTTTGAAAGTCACAGATCTGATGCTTCAAATCTTCAGGTTCCAGGTTGGGTGCTCTAGGAGGAACGTTCTACCCAGCATCCATGTTCCACGCTCAGTTCAGAGTTCACGCTGGACTTCGAGGGCTTTAGGTGAAGTGCTCCATGCCCCCGATGGGGACTGGTGATGTGCGATCTCATTCGCCCTCCAGCCAGTTAAAAAGGTCATTGAAAATGTACAGCAAATGCCTATTTCAGGGTCTCGCCATGATTGCTCTGGCTGTGATGTCGCCAGGCCACGGGTAGCTTAACGGGTGGATATAGTCGGCAGTCATACGGGTGGATACAGTCGGCGGCCATACGGGTGAATATAGTTGGCAGTCATACGGGTGGATACAGTCGGCGGTCATACGGGTGAATATAGTTGGCAGTCATACGGGTGAATATAGTCGGCAGTCATAGGTGAATATATAGTCGGCAGTCATACGGGTGAATATAGTCGGCGGTCATACGGGTGAATATAGTCGGCAGTCATACGGGTGAATATAGTCGGTAGTCATACGGGGGGATATAGCTGGCAGTCATACGGGGGAATATGTGATTTGCTCGGAGACAGGTATTACTACAATGCCTAACGAGATTACAGACAAGGTAAAGTGTGTTTGTTTTTATGTCTAGGGCTATACTTTAAGATTGTATGCAAGATGGTGCTACTCTGTGAGCAAACACTTCTCTTCATATCGCGCTAATTTACATGCTTCCATACAACTCAATACAGTGTGTGACCGGAGCAAACACATACTCAGCAACACAAATATTACCACATGTAGTCCAAGATAATACATCCGTCTCCACTTCACAGTTACACGCAATTCTCGTTCTTACAAGTGAGTTTTTTTTTCCCCGGAGGCAGCCCAGATTCCGAAACACAACTGTCTATGCTAGATCTGGTGATGTCGCCTCAAGCACCAGACGAAACGAAACGGAACAACGAGAGCAGAGAGAAATGAATGAATAAATCTGATGAGGTTGCTGTTAGGTGACTTCCCCTTTCAGTCTCCCCCCCCCCCCAACACCTCCTACCACTTCTCTTCTCGGCTTTCACGCCGCATCTACAGGTCGGTGATAAGGAAGAATAAAAAAGGGGGAAAACGCG
>SMGT01015421.1:245353-276671 GCA_004794575.1 Lanistes nyassanus | reverse complement strand
CCCCCCCCCCCCCCCGCTCTCGCCCTGCTTCCTAACGACCAAGCCAAACGGAGAGATCGGCTGGAAAGTTGCAAGAGCGTGCTTACATCCATTAATCGAAAAAAACGTGGAATTATTCAAGTAGAATCTCATGGATAAAAGGTCTATGACGTCATCAAAAGAAAAAGTTCAAACATGAAAAAGAAAGATAGGACGGAAGAAAGAATACATGTCACTGTAAGTACGCCAGTGAACATGTCGTTAACAATAAAAAGCGTGACGACGACGACGACGACGGCGGGGATGATGAAGACGATGAAGATGATCGCTGATGATGAAGAAGAAGAGGAGGAAGCTGGTGGTTTAACGATAATGATGGTAAAAAAAAATGATGGCGACGCAGATGATTAAAAAATGTTAACGGCGACGAGGATGATGGCTAAAACGACGATGATGATAATGAAAAGAACGAGCCTTCACCTTGATCAGAAGGTGGGGGCAATGTTGAAATAGTGTACAAGACTTTCAATCCAGCTTCGTTCCTTCATAACAGCCCTGGTCGGCTTCACGAAGAACTAAAGCGACTATAAACAATTAGTAGTTCAATCCGAGTGAAGATAGCTTGGGACGCTGGCTTGGCAGACGTCCCTTTCTATGCTGGGAGAGTTTCTGGCGACACAAGCTATTAATACTATCGTCCTTCAATGAAACTCTGTTTACTGCGGAACAGACAGAAAAAAGGGAAACGCAAAGCGAAGCGATGGTGAGACATTCCTCTTGTCGATTGCGAGATATGCGATGTTGGGGGAAACATGGGACAGCTGCAGAGTTCTATTCGATCATTTTCGAATCCTTATTGAATTGTGTTGAGAGGAAGACTGTTCATTTATCTGTTCGATCAGCAAATTAAGCCTTTATTGTCTGTAATGCAATCACACAGCGCTTCCTGGAAAAGGGGTAGGGGAGACGGGAAGCATCATCCTTGCTTCTTGTTTGGACCACAGTTCCAGTGCTCCTGGTAATGAGCAAAGAACGTGGTCGTGTCTTAAACGTCAAACCGCCCTCAACAACCCCTAACCTGTTAGTCCCCTTTCTCCCACAGCCCCCTGGGGTTCCTCTTTCCTTGGTCCACTTCCACTTTTTTCGAAGACCTAGAAAAGCGCTTCCACAGAGAACTCCCAAAAGGGAAGCTGCTTGCACGGTCGCCAAGAGAACTGGAGAGTGTTATCGCCCTAAAAGTCTCGCGGTTCACCAGAGTAGCGTCCCTTTGTTCTTCAGGGGCCTGTTGTCAGATATTGATGAGATTGCGCAGAACCGAGGGTCTGGCTGTACCAGCCGCCAACCTCTGACCCCGGGCCTGTGCGTAAGTAGCGGAAGGCGAGGATGGAGGCGTCGGGAGATGTCAATCAAATCGACATCAACTCCCTCTGCGCCTGCTGCTGTTGGTGCTCCTGTGCGGGCGAGTGGAATCTCGACTTCGTTTTCAAGACAGAAGCAGTAGAACTGGAACAGACCCACGGTTATTGTAAAGTCCGCGAAATTAAGTCGCTGTGGAGAAGGAGAAACAGTAGGAGACAATCACGGGGTGGGGGGGGGGCGGGAGAGCCGGAGAGCTGGAGAGAAGGGTAACGTGGTAGGGCAGGAGGGGTCTCAGGGCGTGAAGAAAGTCGAAGGTGAAGTGGGGGCACTGAGTTGTTCGGAAAATGGGTTGTTTGGCGTCAGCTGTCAAGGCGTACACAGCAACTATGGGCTAAGACTGGGTCGTAAAAAAAAGTCTGACTCTTTTCTGTCGCCACCTAGCGTCATTTTCTGTAGAATTCTACCTGCAGTCTCTGTGAACTCCCTATCTCCACCCCTCACCTCTAGCTCCTTTGTGACCATTGTTGTCTCCTCTTGTGCACGTGAAATGTTGTACTGGACGCACCGGTGATGAGTGAAGCGCTCAAGATGGCGTCGTTAATATCTTTTATGCTCCATCCAGATCTTAATCTCGTTTCACGCTACAAGTCCCTGAAAACCAATCAAAGGACTGCTACGTGTTTCAAAGACTGTAGCAGGAGAAACTCCAAAGGGTAAACGCAGTACAACTTCCACCCCTTCACAATAATTCCCTGCCTACTCACCAGAGTCCGGAATTGATTTTGTCTTTCTTTCTTTTTCTTTCTTTGCTTTCCCATCATCCCACATCCATCTCACCGGAAGATATGAGACAAAAACGTGAAGCAGCTAAGCCAAGGCACGAAGCCCGTATTGGACCATTCACGCCACCGACTAGAGTTCATCGAAGCAAAATTTTCTGCTCAAAAAATACCTTTTATTTCCTTTAACAAGCGCTTGATGGCGACGGCAACTGCGGCAGAAATGAAGCTAAAACTAATCAGTAGAGTCGGCGAACCGCCTGGTCTTTCAGCAAATCAAAGTGAGGAACAATATTCTTGAAGTTCTGAGAGCTGGCGATGGAGGCGCGACGCCATAGCGCCTTGTACAGGCGTAGTGCGACTAGATGGCGTCTCTCTGCACACGCTTCCCTAGCTTTTCCCTTTTTAATGGGTAAAAATAAGCGGCATGGATCTCGAAAACACCGGCAAAAATGTTACTTCGCGAAGGATTTAAAGATTCTTTAATTGCAGTAAAATATACAGTTTTATTCCAGGGATTTCTTGCAGTAAATTATATATATTATATGCTAGGTTTTCTCTGTGTCAAAAACGCATATAAGAAAGGACGAGAAACGCCAGGGGCTGGGAGAAGGAGAGGGGAAGGAGCGATAAAGAGAGAGGGGCGAACGAGAAAGGCAAGGGAATAGAGAGGAGACTGACTGACTGACTGACTGACTGACTGACTGACTGACTGACTGACTAGTTGGCTGGCTGGCTGGCTGGCTGGCTGGCTGGCTAGCTGGCAGACAGACAGACAGACAGACAGACAGACAGACAGACAGACAGACAGACATACAGACAGACAGACAGACAGACAGACAGACAGACAGACAAGCAGAAAACTGGTAGAAAAAAAATAAAGAATGAAAATGGATGCTGGTAAAAACATCGAAACCTCACACACATGAAACAGATTTAACATAAACTGGGCAAGTCGTTCCACATGACATCCCCATTATACCACGCGCCTGAGTTAAATATGTCACTTTATGGCTGGGCACAAATATAAATCTTCTTTGCAAGTCAAAAACTGGCTTCAGAACGAGCTTAACAGTAGGGAGAGATAATTTTGATTTATAGCTTCCTGATTTACACCTGAAGAGGTATTTACTGTGGTTTAGCTGCCGCAAAGGACGACCAAATTCCTGTTACTGTACTTTTCCAGCTGTTTGTAGGGGTTGTGTAAGACAACCTTTGCCGAAGTAATTGTTTATGTCAAGAAAAATATGTCCCCTTGTCAGTAAGTATTGAAGTCGTACAACACGGTAAACAGATACCTTTATAAGGATTATCCGCCTCATTGTGCGAGATCTGCTTTTTTCCTGTAGGACTGCGTTTCGCCAACGATAATAAATGGGTTTCGCGAACAGTGTTTACACGCATCCTGTGTCGTGTTCACGCACCGTGGTCAAAACAGAATTGCTAGTTGGATATCAAAGGGTTTTCACATTCACAGTGATTGAGAACCACCGACGCTCAAGTTCCCGAACCTTTTTGTGCCCAAGTGCACCGTTATTAAGACAAGTATTTTCAGGATTCGTATGTCGTGACCCCTGCCTGTTTATTTTGCAGATGCACGTTGACCCCGTCCAAACAGTTCTCACACTTCCACGTGTGTTCCAGCTCAAAGATCTCTCAGATCTCCAGTGATCACAGACGAATGGTCCTCAGATCCTAAAGGGGTATCAGCCATATAGTAATTGAAAACGAGCAGCTCCCCTCCCCTGCCACTTTCCCACACCCCTGCTTTTCAGTGGCTGTCAAACACAGACTAATGAGATCAAAAATATTTGTGCAGGCTAATTAGATCAGAAATGATCATATAGAATAACTGGATCAGTAGTGCCACGGTTCCAGCAGTGACGAGTTTGCAGATCCACAGTGACCCGGGCAACGTACACTTCTCAAACAGTTCTCATATCTCCACCGATCACAAACAGCCCTCGGACCCTGTCAGAAGACGTCAAGAGTCCCTCAAAGGGCTTGTTGATGACTGCAGCCACTGACGACAGAAAATTATATAAACATGCTGTCTGTGCTACAGCGAAGGGACTATTAAAAATAAGTTGGATAATATATATGGGGATTTGAAACTGGCTTACACATGTACAAAAGAAATAATCCTGAAAGAATTATCTTGGGGACTGGATAATATTTTAAGTTATGAGGCAAGGGAGGGAATGAACATAAAAGCAAGGTCAGTGTAAAAGCAACGAAGAGAAAGTAATTCGCTGGATAATGAATGATACAAAACTTTTGCTCGCTTGGTCAAAGAGTGTAATCCACAGGCCCCATAGGACCTAACAAAGCAAACTTCGTGCGCCAGCACCTCACTCTTAGCGTACATCTGCACCGCAGAAGTCGGTACGCAGTTGCAAGGGGAGAGAACAACGTTTGAGGCTCCCACTGAGCTGTAAGTACCGACAACGGCTTCAGTGCTGTTCCGAAACTGGAGAACACAAGGATTTCAGATACATTCACCATGGAAACAGAGAAAGCAGAGGCAGGCTGCTTTCGCGTCTTAAAGAAGATAAATCTCAGGAAATAGTCCCCAGTTGCAAAACTGCCTCGCATTCATTTTCCTGCAAGGCATATAGCGTTTATCATTTTCTCCACTGAATAAATTTTCAGCAACTTTAAGACAGGCGTGAAATACATAAAACTGCTGCAGGCTTTTTTAAAAGCTCCCGAAAATGCTAAATGCACCAATGGGCGAGTGGGAATGGCGATGGAGAGATTACCGTTGTTCTGATTTCTGTATAACAGATTTTTTCTATGCAACAGAGGATGCTGTTTTCTGTATAACAGAAGGTGTTTTCTATATAAAAAAGATGTTGTTTTCTGTATAATAAAAGACGATGTTTTCTACATAACAGAAGATGTTTTACTTTTTGGGTAAACTAATTTTTTTTTAAAGTTTGGATTTTTCCATACTCTGGGATTCGTAGAAAGGGAGAGGCAATGGTCTGTCTGTGGCAGGAAGTGGACAAACTCCAGTTGGTGAGGTGTGACGTACTTTGTGGAGTGAAGTAAACTTATCACAGCATATTTATCACAGAGTATGCTAATCACTGGTGTATCACTAGCATATGCATGTTATCGTTAGCGTATGATTATATCGCTGATGTGTGTTTATCACTGACATATGCTTATCGCCAGAGTATGTTTATCACTAGTTTATGTTTATGTAAGTTGGTGGTTAGTGTACAGTACATACGCATGGGCCGTCTTGTGTCAGTGAGAGGCTCGTTTCACGCCGAACAGTTCAGCCACCAGAAACAAGATCTCACTTCGAGGTGGAGCTGACCTCACACAATGTTCAGTTAGTTCGCTTGCACTGGCAGCAGCCTGTTACTTCTTCACGAAAGAGAAGACGTGAGTGGAGAAGGAAGGGAGAATAGAGAGAAGTGAGAGAAAGAATGAACGAATCAAAGATTGAGTGAAAAGGGACTGAGAACGAAGACAGACAGAAGAGGAAAAATTAGGAAGGCTGGAAAGAAAGAACAAGAAAAATACTAGTCTTTATCCTTTCCCCCACCCGTCCTCATTGCTCCACCACGCGTAATCGTTTTTCTTACAATCTAGCTTGTTCCTACCGTCTTTGTTTCGGAGGGTCTGTTGCCCTCGACAATACATTTTCTTTGATCAGCCTTTTGGCAAGCGCGCCCAGACACCTTTCATTTCTTTTTTCGTTTGCGTTACAAAGCCAGCAAATTTCTCAATTTCTTTGGTCTCCGGAACCACCTGACAAGAATGCGTAGTGAATCATTCATCTTGAAATGCAAAGAAAGATCGGAGTAATTTCAGTAGAAGCACATTTCACCTGTAGTCTCCGATCACATCTTCTCTCCCGGCTTAACAGTGTTCGGTTCCCTACCACTCACCTAGTGAGAGAGGTATCTGCAGCGGGTCGGTGAATTTATGTTAGGTGAAGAGTGTAGTCTTCTTTTTAACGAGACCTCCCGTACGACGGAACTGTTTGAGTACAGTTATTTTCTCCCCACCTCCTTTTTTTTTGGGGGGGGGGGGGGTCATCTACTGTATCGCACTGCACAAAAAAAACTGAACTGTAATTATTTAAGCTCCGTTATTTGCAGTTATTCCCCCAACCCCAGGTCTATGGGTATTTTATTTTGAAATTGTTTAAGCCACATTTTAAAAAAAAAAGTTATAAGAAACTGCAATGTTATTCTTGAAAAGTCGTTAGATTTCCTACTTTACTTCTGTAACATAAGGATTTTCCTAGAATGATAATCTGACAAATACAAGTGGCTGTGATGAAAGGAAAGGAAATTGTTTCATCTTTCCGAGTGTTTGCTGGCGACTTTTGTCTCACTTAAGATGCAGTCAGGTAGCTGAAAAACCTATGAGAACCGACAATCTCAAAAGCACTGGTCCAAAAAACGGAAATTCGTGATGACAGAAAAAGGAAATAAATATCATCCCAGAAGTAAAAACACTTGAACGGATTTTTGCGCTATGCAGACATGGGCGTGCGAATGCGTGTGTATATGTACACGTGTAGATGACAACGTGTGAACGAGAGTGCAAGAAGTTGCGCGTTCGTCTATGAATGTGTGTGTGTGTGTGTGTGTGTGACTATAGCATAAATATAATCAACAGCGTGGGTGTGTAGATCTTTTGTCAACAAGTCACACGACTATCAACATTATTCCCATTAACTTGCATTACAGAAGCTTATATCCATCTTTGATGGTTGCACTGAACGTAATTCAAGAGAAATATAGTTCCGCTGAGCAGCAGCCAAGACAAGTACCGCTGCATGTAGTATAGAAGAGCATGTGTAAAAGAACCTTTAAGCGCCAAAATGACCTTACATGAGATTAAGATGTTATTGAACTCAGCTTCGAGCAATCTACCAAATGTTAATTCTACCCTCCCCCACAGAAACTACCTAGCGTGCAAGGCGTTGATGGCAGATATTTCAAAATTGTCTGGAATTGGACAATAACGCCCTACTGTTTTACACAATCGACATGCATTGCCTTGCATTGTGTGAATACATTTATATACAAATAGGTAGACATACACACACTAATGTAGTTACGATTTGACTTTGTCCTAGAAACAAACCTGTCCACGAGCTGGTACCCGCTTTGCAAACTGCAGACTGTGAAATTAACACGCCAGATTTCGAAACAGGTGCAACATTGGTACTACTGCACTGAGTAAGCTTACATGGTTCTAGCTTTGCCATCTGACTCTGGCATTTAGCAGCGGACGCCGAGAACTGATGGGGGACAAGTGTTTTGCAACAAAGCGGTTCCAAACCAGGTCCTAGTTAGTGCAGGCCGTTTGTCATGACGGCATTGCCTACCCGACGTGTACCCCCACTTCCTGCCACGCCAGCAGCAGACCTACAGCAACAGTCTGCCAGCAATTCATTACCGAAGTTTCTTATCTACCTGAGTTAAAACCATTAACTATTTTAATTAGTAACAGCGTTATGCTCAAGCTGCGTACAGAGTTTGTTTGTAGCACAGTGCGAGTAACACCAGTAGTAAGGACCTTTTTGTTTCGGTCAAATAGTAGTGGCAGGTTCGGCGAACAAGGACGCAGAGGCATGGAAAACTCAACACACGCGCGCGCGCACGTGCGCAGACAGGCATGCATGATAAATAGACAAGTTGAAAAAGCAAACGAGAGGAAAAAGTAGTTCAAACGGGAGAGAAAGCCGGCTACCGCACTCATCAACTTACACGCCGAAGCGAACAAGTGTGGCGCGAAGTTTGGTGATGTTAGTTACAGCTCGCTGACCATGTCTCCAGTGCTGACAGCGCGCTATTCCCCGAGTCCGGACCACGCCGGAAGACATTTGTTGGCTGAAATTGCTGCATCGCTCGCCGGCATTCATTCTCTGGCTTTATCGCCATACAGCTGCTGTGTTTATGGCCCCTTCCAAGTTTGAAAAAAAAAACCCACTGCACGCGTCCCTGCTACCCAATCGTCTTCCCCCAGTGATATTTGACAGCATTGCAGCAAACTTCATCTCTTGCGGTTCACCTGTAAAACACTTCCTATAAATAACAACAACATTAACAATAATCATTCCTCTTGACGTGCTGACAGACGGGGTACAGTCGTTTCTTGGTTCTCGCCCTCAAAGCACGGGAGAGTGGGGGGTGGTTGGAGGGAGGATGGCTGGGAGGTGGGTGGGACTAGTTTGAGTGGAACACAAAATATTTCCTCTAAGAACCCTATTTATCCAGGAGAAAGATTCAGAAAATGCAACATCTGTCAACCAACCCACTGACCGACCAATCAGCCAGCCAGCCATCATAGTTGTTGCAAGTGAAATACTAACAACATAGTCACTTTAATTTATATATAACAACTGAGGTACAAGACCTACCATGTCGTTACATGGTCATTATGTTCAATGGACATGTTGCCTGCAGTTTGAGGCACAATTCTAAAAAGCAGTAATTTTAGCATGCTAACTTAGCAATGCATGAAGGCAGATACACAGGCATGTTGCTTAAAAAGAGTCAGGCCACTTAGCATCTAACAAAGGGGTATTAATTTTATGAAAAAATACCTTATTCTTTGACTTAACAATATCTTAAATGTCTTGTCTTAAAAAAAATTAGTTCCCTTGTTTTACATTTAATTTGGGCTTATCCTCCAAGCGGCAGTCACTTGTTTTTCTTTTATATTTAAAAAAATAATGTCCGTGTGGTTGTGTATATTACGGTATCTCCTCTTTTGCTGCAGCCTGGTACAAAGACGGGGAGAGATCACAGAATGAACTAGCTCTTTTCGCTGATGACGTCATCCCAGAAACATTGGCAGTTTCTGGATCTGTGCAGTTTCCGGATCTGTGCTGTTTCTGCAGGCTTGAAAGAAGCATAGCTGAAAGCGCAGAACTTTCGAGAATTTAAATCTTTCGCTAGACTTTGGTTTTTTAGTTCTCGTCTTTGAAAAAAACACCCCCCCCTCCTTTCTGGAATACTATTCAGAGTGCAAAGAGGAAAAATGAGATGCAGAAATTGTTCGCTATAAAAAAATTTCCAGTTAACACAGTTACTCTCTATAAAAGACATCAGTAGCACTTGCCAACATCAGTAGTTTTGATTTAAATTAGTTTACACACACAAATGAACTTCATGTTAAAAGATGCCATAAATTATGCCCAAGTGACGACACCTCCCTACCGCCACTGATACAAAAATCTGAGGCTCATGAGTGACACTTGACATTATTCTTACACCTCCCCAGCGCAGCCACCAAATCGAAGTGAAATTCGACATTGTCCTCATACGATCGGAAAACAGAAGTAACCTTCTTGAACGTTTGACTTAGTGTAGCCTTCTTGAGCGTTTGACAGTGTAGCCTTCTTGAACGTTTGACTTAGTGTAGCCTCCTTGAGCGTTTGACAGTGTAGCCTTCTTGAACGTTTGACTTAGTGTAGCCTTCCTGAACGTTTGACTTAGTGTAGCCTTCTTGAACGTTTGACTTAGTGAAGCCTTCTTGAACGTTTGACTTGGCTTATTCACAAAAGTTTGACTTAGTGTAGCCTTATTAAACGTTTGACAGTGTGCCCTTCCTGAAATATGACTTGCACTATCGATCTGTCACTGTGACGAGGAAGATCCGTAATCGTCCCTTTCGTTTGCCCATTCATTTTCCTGCCACCAGGGAGCTCATATTCGGCACTTTCCCCTTTCCTTTATACTCCAGCGCTAGCTTGGTACCGCTGACCGACTGGCCGCCAATATGCCAACGCACATTAGACAAACACCTGGTTTTTCTTTAGAATACTTCGCGTCTCGAAACCCTAGATGTAGTTTGAAAATCATCCAGTCAGCAACCCTTTCAGCATGTGGCTGAAACGACTTATTCAGCGTTTCTCTCTAGTGGCTAACGCAGGCCTAGACGATGGCCAGAGAAATTTTTTTCCATGAGCTTTGTGATCTGCGTGACAAGTGCACCCATGCACCCATGCACCCATACCCATATCCATACCCATACCCATGCCTGTCAAATGAAGACGGGTAATATTCTTTGCGTGCCACCCTTCCTTCGAAAAGAAGCCCGTAGCTTTGAAAGGGCACATTTCTTCCATATACGCCATTAGCTACCAGCTAGTGGAGAGAAATGTTCCCAGGCAAATGGAGTATCTTAAATGCCAATGTTTCATATGTAGCACTGGCATCTGGCGAGTGAGATAATAATCGTACTTGTCAACTATACAGAAGACAAACAGATGGGGGGGGGGGTGGATAAAGGGGACAGAAATGGAGCAGAAACAGAAAGCCCCGGAATATTTATCAGCAGCTGGAGGGCGGGAAATATTTAGACGAAACCAGCCTGACAGTGATTAACAATCTGTCTTTTCATCATTGAAGAGAAAAGATCCTTCCACTAGAGTCATCCGCAAGCCACGTGCGTCTGTGTGCGCAGGGAGGTGAAAGGAAGGGCCACGGAACAAACCCGAAACTTGCAAGTAGGCTTGCGGCGTCAGCAGGTCTGCAAAATTTGTGTATCTTTTCTGATCTTGTTTATGGGGTTGGCGATGGCATCATTAACCTGAAGATCCTGTTGTAGAGCTCATTTGCAAGCAGAGCCGGTCTACCCGTCCCACGTCCTTCTGCCTGCGTACGCACTCATGCGCGCGAATGCACACACACAGGCAACTGCGCGTGCACGCACGTTCCTCCTCTGCAGGCACAGCCCCCTGTTCTGAAATAGCGGAGAATTGTCTCTAGGGTGTTTACTGTTTTCAACTTCAATACCGTAGTTGCTGATAGAGGCACAGACACGCACATTACCCCATGAAGGTATTACTGGGCGCCTATCTCTGGCAGGTTGTCTGGGTGGCGGTAAGCGGGCAGACGAAGTCTTTATTCGCTGAACCTGTCGTAAGGGGTTGGGTTTTGACATTAATTTGACAATCCACTTACAGCTTTCTTGTTTGGCTCTGCTCGCTGGCAGGACTTGTTTCGAAGGTCTCGGAAAGTTGTCTAACCAAAACATTGCGTTCTTCTTCACATTTCTGGTGCAAGGCGACCACATCGGTGTCAGACGCACGACGATGTGAGGGGCTGGAGAATTACGTAAAGTTTGACGCAAGCACAGACACGAACAGTCTACAGGACCAGGGCGCTTCTGTGTAGGGTTAATTAATTTGCAGAAAACTTTCTCATTTCTGTGTGCGCATTCATTTATTTATAACAGGTTCGGGTTTCTGTGTTCTATTTCCCCACCTGGGCACACATATATGCCTATCAAGACCAGGATATTTACTTGCTCCCAACTAAGCCTACAGCATACCAGGATTGCTAGAAAACTTAATCTTTTTCGTTGATTAACGAGATTTTACTTTGTTTGTATCATACACGAGAAAATGAAATTATTTATTTCCCTGTTAAAGTAGTTAAAAATGCAATGAAATCAGATCAAAACAAGTGATCGGTCACTCCGTTTCTTATGAATGCAAATATGTCTACATAAATAGACACAAATAAACACCAACAAATAGACTGAAGTGTACTGAGGATACGAGAGCAATTCAAACAAATCTGGTGCCGTTCTGGAACGCCATCTGGCGCCAAAGAGCTTGCGCGAAGACCATCCATTTCCGAAAATGGCCGCAGTATGCATCTAGATGGAGGAAAGATCAAAGAACACTGCAGCTCTTGAACACATCAAAACAGTTCTCAATCTCTGGCGAGGTTAAAGCAAGGTAAAAGGGTTTCGTGGTTTCCAGTGTGGAGATGGAAAAGTCGTATATTCTCTCCGTGTCAACAGTGTGGTAATGACGCCAGTTAGTGTCAGGGAAATGATAGGAAATGACGTATGCATTCCCAGCGTGCTCCGCATGTTGCTATGGCAACAAGGATGTATCTGCATCCGAACTTCATTTTTAGGACAAGGTGTCAAAAGGTTTGGGAGATAGCGGCATCTGAGACGTGCCCAGTCCAACGGGACTCATGTGACAGGTTGCTTCGGTTTATTAAAACTTGGGTTACGTGAGCGCGCGTGCGTGCTTGCGTGAAAGTAATCTCTTTGCAGAAGCTAACTGTTCACCACTCTTCAATACTAAATAAAAACTGCACTGTCTCGGAATACGGTCGTTTAATCGATAAAACAAAGAAAGACACACGACAAACAAAAACAAAGAAAGAGAGAGAGCTGGAGGTGGGCGTTAGCAGAAGGGAGAAACTGAGATTGACATTGGTTTTTTGCGGTTGGCTTTCTAGCTCCACGGCAATGTGTGATACATTCAGAACTAAATCCTAAATATAAAATACAGCAATCACGTACTACTGACAAGTACATGTTAGGATATTAAGAGTATCAATAAAAGGTTTTACGTCATTGTGTTTTCTTTTACTAGGTTGAGACAACAACGTGATTACTCTCTCGCAAAACCACAAACTCGTACAGACAGTATACACTCTATCTGTCACACTTACACATATGTTTGTTTTTAGATACGACATCCGAAGACATAAGCTGTCTATAACACTGAAACAGGATAATTCACTTTCATTCACTTGATGTTTCTAATTTTCAGAACGTTCACAATGAGTTTAGCTGGTTTTAAAAAAAACGACATAATTATTAGATGTTAGCAGTTTGACTACACTTCTTTGAGGTGGCAGGGTAGTGTTCAACAAGGTTTTACAATCATGGCGTTTATCAGCGTATACTGGGCATTCAAAAAGTAAAATGACATTCGTTGTCATAATCACGTCCATACAATGGACAAGCTGTATGTTGGTTACTATCGTCTATATACCATCTCCAATTATTTAATCCCCATACTCCGAGTCTGAATCCGGCGAACTATCTTAGAGAAACCATGGATACTGACTGCTTCCTTCAAAGGACGACTGCCAGCATTGTTTATAACAGGAAATACGTCTGCCCTGTAATTCCGCAAAAAAAAAAAAACTTCTAATGTCCTACTCCCTTCTTCTGCCAGATAACTGCAAACCTGTTTTTTATGAGTTAATTTTGCGTATCTTTTCTTATCTTGCGTACGAGGCTGACTTCGGCATCATTAACCTGAAGATCCTGTAGAAGGGCTCATTTGCAAATAAATACACAACTGGAAACCCAATTATTTTGACTTTAGCTTGATGTTGTGCAAGCAACATCTCATAAACTTGTCTATTTAATCAATTCATTGGTTGCTGAACTAGTTAATTAATTAAATATTGAATGGACTTAATAGTTGTTTTGATATATAATCTTGATCTACCCCTCTCTCTCCACAAATTAATTTATCACAAGCATGTCGGGGAACGTTCAGGACAAGTTTCGTGACAACACATGCATTTTTTCGATTTCTTTTGCTTCTTCTTCAAGACCCCATACTTCACCTGCTTACGTAAGTACAGGTTCTGGGAATCAAAGAGTTTCCACCAGAGATGGTGATCACTTGAACCAAGTTTTTGCAAATTTTCAGTATCTCGATTATTTTTAATTTCGCTTTTTATTTTTAGTCAGTTAATGGCGTTGTGATGCTTATTTTGGTAGTGAAAATCCTTCCGGGGTATTTTTTACGTATTTGTTACACTCATTGGGTCACCGCCATACCACCACTTTCCTTTTTCTGATATTTATCCTCTCATTCTTAATTTACTTGATCATGAAGATGATGTAGTGATACTTGAAGCAAATGCGCAGATACTAAAGACGATAAGTAAATCCTAATCTACGGGGACAACGCTGTATCTGAAATGAACAGCCTCTAACAGACTACACTTTAGAGTGCTTCATTGACGATTGACAACTCTGAATAAACTTGCCTTTAAAATTAGATGGTATATTTTAATGGTTTCTTAAAGGTAATACCGTTAGTGGTTTCATTTTTGTTTTTCCAAATAGTTGCACATTATTTACTGTTCAAAACAATTATATGAGCAGTGCCAACTGCAAGCTCTATGTGATGCCAAGACACAAACCGATAGTCAAAAAGAAGATAAGTGTGAACCTTATTCATTAATATAAGGACCAACGACAGCCAACAGAAATCTATTTTGGTCGCTTTAAAAAATGGTGTTTAGTGTTAGATACACCCTACACTTAAAGAGATAATCAAATATGTATCAGCCCGTGAAAGGGGCATGTGCTCTAATTTATTCAGCTGTCTCGCGCAGTCAAACAAAGATGTATCTTAAGCCATCTTTTATTCTGTTTTTAATAATGAATTAGCTGTAGAAGTCTCTCTTAAAGGCAAGCGTGGAATCCAGATGATACCAAAAGCGACTGAGATATTGTTGTTGCTGTTTGCTGACGATGTTGCACTGATATCCAGTCCAGTGAGGAGGATGAAATCCCAGTTAGGCAATCTGCGCAGAGAAACAGACAAACTGCGACTAACAGCCTAGCAAAAACTAATGTCACGGAGATAATAGAAGGGAGAGAGATAGGGGAGAGACAAATGAGTAAGCGAGAGAGAGAGAGAGAGAGAGAGAGGGTGGAGAGAGAACAGTTCGAACTAAATTTTCCCCCTTGACCTCTGCTCGTTTCAGCTGAGAGCAGATCATGTCATGTATTTACATTTATAACCGTCTGCCACAGGCTGTTCCTGTTGCCGCTTATTGGACAAATGACAGCCTAAGGCATCAAGTTTTTTCTCTTCTTTAATATTTTGTTCGTTCGTTCGTTCGTTCGTTCGTTCGTTCGTTCGTTCGTTCGTTCGTTTTTCTGTCCTTACTCCCTCCTTTCTTCCTTCCTTTTTCTTTCTTGTTCTTCCTTTCTGTCCTTTCTTCCTTCTGTCGTTTTTAAAAATTTCCTGTAGTCCTACCTTCTTGCTTGAGTGAATATTTTCTCCAGACCTCTACTCCTAACCACTGCCAGTTAGGGGCAAGGAGTCTAACAGATCTGGCTACAACGGTCTCGCATTCCAGACACGCTAACTGGTGATCACTCCAGCGAGCAGGAAGGACAAGTTCTGTCTTGCGCTGCGCATGACTGACACGAACACGCGGACTGAGTCCTGCTCAGCATTCCAGCAGAGTTTTCTGTCGAAGGATGGGATGCCATAGAGAGTGCAGCAGTGCACTTCAGATGTACCAGATCAGTACGTGTGGAGCCAGTGCCCGCTTCAAGACAGTTGTGGTCAGGTCGGGTGCCACATCTGATTGCTGACTATATAGAAGATGCCCTTAACAGACTAAACGGCAGCGGGTCTGTCGAGTGGGTGGGTACTTTGCCAGCTGATGCCCGGATAGAAGGATGTTGGTTCAACATCCGAAGCAGCTTGCACCCAAGGTAATGATTAAACTTTCTTAAAATGCAGGAAAAGCTCACCCCAACCCCCATTCCCCAAGGAAAAAGGGGGGAAATAGAAAGATAAGAGGGGGAAAGTTATACTGGACTATCGTTCCGCCCAGTCCAACAAACCATTTTGATGTTTGCCTGAATATTGCTCAGTTTTGAACCTCTCAGCCCAGCTGGCTATTTTAATGTTCACCCCCAACTTGTTCAGTTTTGAATAGAGCCAGGTGGGCTTGGATTCTATGTGCGCACAACGACTGTTAGCTTAATACTTTCATAAATTCACGCTTCGCTTCCTGGCAGTCGCATAGTACTTTCATCATTTCACACTTCGCTTCCTGCCTTGTCTTGTTTAATAGCATTTCTGGCCCCACGGGCGGTTTTGCAAGCGATTTTATGTTACAGGTAAAGGACGCAACATGGGTTGCCAAGAACGGGAAATGCCCCGAGTCCTGAAAGGTGCTCTGACAACGAAAAGCTTGATCGAAGTGGTCTGCAAGTGCACTGACCCTATTCCCTCTCACCTTCCCTCCTTCTCCCCCTTTGACCCTCCCTCTCGCTCTAACCCTTCCCGTCACCCAAGAAAAGAGACTCAATCAAGTCGGAACAAAGAAGCAGCTCAACAAAACAAACATAAGGAAGGCATCACTGGGATTCCCAGCAGGCGGGAAATTGCAGTGTCCTTAGCTTTTTCAACCTTTAAAGTGGATTACACAATATCACAGGAAGCAGCTTTCTAACAGTTGGCAGCCGGCTTTTAAATTAAAATTTAAAAAACCGAAAGCTCGCCTTATCCAAGCCTAACCAGGAAAGCTTGAGAGGCAGAGGGCTCGGCGTTCAATTTATGTTCACTTGAACACGTCTGTTGCTTGAAGCAATGCAAGAAAACAGTTTGTCCTTTGGGTGATAACCCTTGACCCGTCACTTTTTGCTAAGTGCCTGTCTGTCTAAGTGCCCCGACAAAAAAGCAAGAGCCAATCTGACCACCTGCGCTTGCATTAACGGCGAAACAAGGGCTGTGGTGGAAGGGTGAGTGCGCGTCGAGTTTAATTGTAGATTTTAAAAAATAAACACCAGTTTGGTCTATCTTTTTTAACTACATGCAATGCTGATTGTAGCCCCACAGTGATGAACCCACATTGTACACAAAAGATACTGAATATGGCAGAAGCGACAAGAAGAAGAAGAAGCTTGTATTCTCACTCGCACACTCAAAAAAGAACTCCAGCCTCAATGAGATATCGCATGGCGGCACACGTTCCTGCACTGTATGATTGCCGACGTTTACAGCTGCTGGGTGCCAGTGAGTTGTTTGTGTACACGTGCTTACACTGCTCTGCCGACTTCTAAGGGGCGGCTGCCTCTAGCAGACTGCAAGGCGAGGCCATCCCGCAACTAAGTGAGAATAAACCTTTAGCCCCGCCAACTAGAGATGATGACAAATGGTTTGCTCGTTGCAAGGGCTAGACTAGCACATGTTTCTCCCCCCTTCGAGCCAGTCCTTTTCTACTCCACCCCAGTTTGTTCTTGATGTGCTCGTGATTTAAACCAGCATCGGTATCTTAAATACAGCAGACGGGAAAAAGTATGTGAAGTACAGACAGTGTAAAGAGGAGATAGATAACAGGACAGGGAACCAGAGAGGAAACCGGAATCACGAGAAGAGTAGCATAGATTGTTGACACATACTGCAGATCACGCGGTTGTATCACAAGCCCATACCTTGATAAATTGATGTCACAGCTAATGCAAATACGGCAAATCAGTGCAAAAGTTGAATAATGTGTTTTGTTGTGCTCACTTTTTCAATTGCGAGTCGGCAAGTAATTAAGCCATTCATTAAATAGTGCTAATGACAAGAATAATGCTCTTCCACTTCACTTTCAGAAACAACTTTGCTTTCCTTATAAATATTGACTTCAACAACAGATAAAGACCTGCTGCAAGTCTGTTTTAAAAGTCTGGGAAACTCAGTGACCAAGGGCGGCTTGCTGGAGCGCTCTTATCTGCATTTCCGGTCATAAGAGTGGTCATAAGCCCTTGCCCTGTGTATTTTATGTTCACCTGTACGCATGAACAGGAGATAAGAACGCCCATGCTAGCCACATCAGGAATCCTCAGTCACTTTGAGACTGTTGTGAGTCAAACAATCGATGAATTAAGTCAAAGAGCTGTCAGAGAGATCGGTTGTTGCTGGACAGGATAGTGAAGCATGTTGAGAAGGGTGGTGAGGAAGAGAGATGAAACTGGAGTGCGTGTAGGAAAATGACACCCTTGACAGTGACAGGGTCCACATGTAGAGAAGTACGTGTGCGAGACAAGAGATCCGATCCCATAACCCTCTGCATTTGTAGCAAACAGTCGTTACTGGTATGCTACGCCTCCCTATCGCAATCAGAAGGACAGACAGAATCTTTCATTGCATCAACAGATCTAAATAGTTTTAGCAAAGGACAGCATTTAGGGTTGTTTTTTTTTTTGATCCAGAATAGTAGCGCTAGCATGAAACAAATGAAAACCATTGCTTTTCTTTAGAGCAGCAGCGTCTTTTGTTAGGGAGAAATACTGTTCCACTATCCAGACTTGAATAAATATACGAACGAACGAGTAAATAAAAGAATGATTTAAGAGAAGCAATTTCAGCGGAGAGCCCTCGACATTCTGTTTTATCCATTGACAGAAGACGCAGGGGAGATAGGATCACATCTACACGGCCATGCGAAAAGGCGGATGTAAGGTCTGGGCTTGTAAAAGGAGGCCCCGGCAATTAACATACCAATCGATAGGCTTTGGCACCAGTCGTACCATCTACACACACTTTCCTAGCACGTCACTTGCTGCCTACCTCCACGCACTTAACATTCCCACCCCCAACCCCCTTCCACATCTGTCTGTGCAACCCTCCCCATCCACCTCCAAAACCGTTTCGTGCTGGCTACGAGTTGGTCTATAAGGGAAGTCAAATAAAAACAAAACACACACAGCGCCCTCTGGTAGCCATTATCCAGGCGAACAGGAACCTTAACTGATCCATCATTGTCACCGTTCCACGAACTTTGTGCAACGGACGTGATTCCTGTGCAGACGCGCGCTGCGTCGCCGAAATGGAGAGGGTTGAGGGTGCGGGGTGTAGAGTATGCTAGTGCCCGTGGGGGGAAGAGTGGTGGTGGCGAAAAGTAATGGTTGCGAGTCCCGAGGTTTTCTCAAAATGAGCCTGCCTACTGTTAACGACATACACGTGTCGCCAGCCCGGACTGTATTTAGAGCTGGATTTGGATCTTGTGTTGCTTGCAAGGAGAGCGGTGAGTGTGCTTGTTTATGAAGAGGTGGGGAAAACACACGAAGTGGACCCAAAACATATTCCTCGTTATTCAAGACTATGATAGCAAAGACAGATTGACTATAATATGCGCCCCTTCTCTCCTGCGTGTGAGGGCTTGCTCGCCCTCAACTCAGTGGTAGGGTAGTTAAGACTCCCGCCATATGAAAATTTACATAGAAGGCACCCACTCACCCCCACTCACACCACCTCACTTCCATACTGAAAACAAAAAATGTGCGAGATTCTGCCTGCCTGCCTGCTTGGCTGACTAACTGGCTGGCTGCCTGGCTGGCTGGCTGGTTGGTTAGCTGGCTGGCTGGCTGACGGACTAACTGACCGAATCACTGGCTGACTGGCTGACGGATTCACTGGCTAAATCACTGACTTCCTGACTCACTAACTGCACACTCACACAGAAAAATAAAGAGAAGAGAGAGAGAAAAAAAAACTAAAATACTGGAACTAGCCTAAGTTGTCTGATAGTAACCACGAAACACGTTGCACGTTCTGACTACAGATTATGTCTTACCATCCGAAACCTGAGGAATAACAGTCTAATCTTGTACAGTTTTATTTCGGAGGCCTTTTAGGTAGCTGAATCACGGGAGTGAATCCAGCAAGTGGAGGAGAAAACCCGCCCCCTCCCTTCCCCGGGTGGCCCCAATGTTATGGTTTTCGCGGATCGCTGCCCTAGCCAATCGGGAGAGAGGGCTGTGGAGCGAGGGAGGTGGTCGGGCGAGAGCCGAGGGTAACCTGCCCCCATCCCCCGGTTGACCCGTCACCCTGAGGGATGGCCGGCGGGACGTGGGGGTGAACAACCCTCCTGGCTACAGCTCACCACCCCGAACGGGTACACAGCCTATTCGCGTTTTTCTTGCAAGTCCGAGTTCATATAAAGGCAGCCGACCGCCAACTACGAATGCCTACAGTTTATTTGGTGTTTTTTTAAAAATGATTTTTACCCCTTTTTATTTAATGTTTTAAATTTTTTATTATAGGACAAGCGTAAACTGTACAGCACTAAAAAGTAAAAGGTGAACACAGAGGTAGAGATAAACAGAATGTAGGAATAGGCCGACAGTAGGGTCGACCAGCAAGCGCTCCACCACTCAAGCCACAGGCAGCCACCTTCCTCCAGCAGCGACAGTGCGCCAGGAAAGCGACCACATAGCCACACCAGTCCAGAGCACCAAGCCACGGCTGTCTTCCCTCCCCCTTCCTCCTCCAAGGCCACTGGCCGCCCAGTTCTGGGGTGGTTACTACAGACGAGTTCGACCGTTACCGCGACGTGGACACAGAGAACCAGCAGGCTGCTGCAACAGGGTGACTCTTGTCAGTCGGGAAAGGAACTCGGGCATTCGGAAAGGTGCTGAGACTGTGAAGATGAGAGACGTGGTGTCTGCTGCAGTCCTCTCCAGCATCGTGAAAGTGAGTGTATGTACCGTGTCGGGACGTAAGACACGAGCGGAACTAGGAGATAGTTGTTAGACTTGAACGTCATTAGTAAACTGATTAAGGAAAAGCATATCTCATAACTGTTGATTTGTCGGTTGTCCGATCGGGACTAATAGAAGTTAGCGAAAGTACGGTTAATTCATGGTGATCGTCGGTTGATCATATTGTGTGTAAAGACGTCGGCGTGACGTCATTTTCTGAGTGGATTTAGCACGTTGTACCCAAGACAAACGAATTGTCTTCGGAAAGGGAACGGTTTTCCCTTGTGTTCACCGATGTGAATTATCGGACGGTAGTTGATTCATAACCCTGTAAATAATGTGTGCGTGTAGATAGGTGTAGCGTAGTTGTGGTGAATATGAGAGTGCGAGTGATTGATCTAGATGTGTCGGTAGATGTATAGTGGAGCATCATTCATTGTGTAGGGAATATTCTATAATGTAACTGTAAAATACATAGAATAGTATATTATCGCTGCCCTCTTTTATTAAGTTGTGCACGTGACAAGCAAGGGGGTGGGGGCTTGAGCCGGTTTGGAAGTTGACGAAATAAGGCAGCGATCGCATTGTTAGTGTCCCCCTTCTTGACACATATTTATGTTGTGATAACTCTAGTTAAAGAGCAGGCTAGTGGAACACATAAACGCAATACCCCTAGACACACGACAGAGTAATACCACAACACTTACCACTATTACGACGTCTCGTTTTGAAAATAGGCTTTGTAACCAAAATTAAAATTCAAACAGTGGAAGCACAAGCACTATGCTACTAATCTTTGTCGTCATAATTATCGTCAACATCACTATCATGAAGAAATGAGGATCCCAGAACAGGAAGCCGTGTGAATGAACCTGTTTTGACCTGAAGCCGTCTCCAGTGAAAGTGGGAATAAAGTTCAAATCTTGTCACGTCTTGTCACGTCGCCAGGGTCATACGTCAGCCAACCAGCCGGACGTGGTTGTATGGCGAGGGCCTTAGTATAATTGCCCTGAGGGACGAGTGTCTTTTTCATTCTTGACTTTTTTGTGCACACCAAACTTCACAATGTGTTTGTTTTCTGGCTCCTTGCGGAGGTTCGCTGCCTGACTAGCGCTGCCAATTTTTAAAATGCGCATTAACGTGATATTTTTCTGCATGATGCATTCTCTTTTTTCCGATTTCTGGCTCTGTTCCCGTTCTACTGGGGCTGGGTGGGGGTCCTTTGGGAATGGAATACCGGAAGATTAGACTAGGAGGAGGCGTAAGCCCGTAAGGTTAACAAAAGAGAAATGTTCAGGAAAATATGTGAAAGAAGTGGAGGAGGAAGAAGGAAAGAAAAAGGAGGGAGAATGAATGAAGAAGGAAGAAGAACAAAGGAGGAAAGAAGAAACAGAAGGAAAGAGGAAGAGGAAAAAGAGAAGAGGCAGCCAGAGAATTAACGTTTCCGTATTAAAAGGACATGACGATCTCTCCGGTTTGACAATTATCGTGTAACATCACTTAATTTCTTGCTAAAGAAAAGATTTGCGAGGAACATACACTCTTATACTACTGATATTTCAGTTTAAATTTCTGAGAGTGATCATCTGATTTGTAAGTAATCGCACTTTCATTTTTTCATGATCAATTACCACAAAATTTATTAAAGTGATCATTTGATTAATAAGTATAATCACTCTTCTCTCGTTCCGTAATCCCTGACCACGACATGGTCATCTGATCTGCAGTGGGGTGAAAAGGGGAAGTAACTCTATCGGCGGCGAAAGCAGCACAGGCCTGACTAAATGCTCCTTTGACCTACCAACAGAGCCAGACAGAGGCAACGTTCTTTCCTTATTACCCTCGACTCTCAAGCCATCTCAGCCCATCTGCCGCTGGATGTAGTGCCAGCCTCCCTGTGGGCATCGTGAGAGACCTTGCCCTACTCCCTTTGGTACTCGGCGAAGTCTCCAATCTTCCTAATAGTTTCATTACCGAGCTTAGCTCCCCTTTGGGCCCAGTCTGAAAACATCCAATCCCCAGACAACTTGGAGTTAATGACTCACTCCAGCAACTACGCAGGTTCATCTAGGTACTTCCTCTAGGAGCTTCGTGTTTTCCTTTCCGACACGTGGGTTTGAAATTCGAATAGAAACAAGATATTAAATGGTTATAGTGTAATAGCGGAAGTGAGAGGACAGCTTTGCTCAAGAACCAAACCTAGGTGAAGACGGACCGAAAACGCAAGGCGAAAAGAGAATCTACAGGGAGAAGGCCGCATGGCAAGCATATCCACGTATATGTATTGTGAACACTCCTCTCTACCCATCTCTTCACCCTTTCTTCCCTGCCTCCTATCTTTTCTCCCTCCGTCCTTCCCTCTCTCTCTCTCTCTCTCTATCTACCGTCCCGTCCTCCCAATCCCAAATACTTTTTCTTCACGAAAGTACATACGCAGCACACACGCGCGCAAAGACACACACGTATGAGCGCGCCAAGACGTAACGCAGCCATACGCACATCAATGACTCCCCCCCCCAACACACACACGCACGGACAGCCGCGTGTACCTCCCCGCACGCACGCACGTATCCACCCACGCCCGCACGAACACAAAAGTCCCACAGCGGTCAGTTTCAGTTTTTCTGGAGACAAAATCACACGCACTTTGCCTTCAAAAGCGAAATCACAAGTGGTAGACGTACTTTGTTTTTTTTAAAGCTGGGCATCGTATTTCAATTCTGGAATCCAAATCTGTTATATTAAGACTATATTTTATGTTTAAAGCTTCGCCTTTCATGTACAAACAGGAGAAGGGGGGGACTGTAATCATGACGTCATGCTGACGTATCTCTAGCCCCGTGTGACACGTCAGTTCACGAGAAGACTCGGAGAGTCTTATTTTACTTCCTGCATCTAAATCACCTGCGGAATTCAGAACACCCGTTCCAGATCTCCCCATATGTTGTCTTCTGAAATTAAATTAGTTTGAAATGAACGAGTATATGTAAATGAGATGTCATTGCCCGGAGTATCTGAGTTCGTTTGTATGCGTGGAATAGACTGTCGATCATAGTTCAGGACCCAGATCTGCAAAGCGGAGGGAGCAATGGATGATTTTCTCGTGCATGCACGTGTCGGAGACACGCCTAAATTAGCCGGTCAGAACAGCTATTGTTTATTGTTTAATGTCGTAAACAACCGTGATTATCTTATGTCGACCGTGAGATTGGACAGGATGATGGAGCGTGGTGGGGGGGGGGGGAAGAGAAATGCTGAAGCAACAGAAGTACCCGGAGACCCCGCCCCCACCCCCCCACCCCCAGCCAACCCAGGAAACAGATGTCACGTGCAGAAAAGTACATGTGCTGGACGAGGGGCACGAACCGACGACCCTCTACATCGGTGATAAACACTTGAAACAGCAATGCTAAGGGCTGCCCTTTCGCAGTCAGAGAAAATCGTTTCTGGAGGATGCAGTACAGCCCTGCAGCCTGTCACAATCAGTAAGGTCTGGTGGGAACAAGAGTCGGTCCACTAGCCAGCTTAGCCGGTTGCTGGGGGCGTTTGCTGCCCAGCCACGCGACTCCCAGTCCATCGACGTCCACAACCACTGTCATGGTAACCTTAGACCTTCGCGATGATTGTCCTTTATAGGAGTATGCAGCGGCCTATCGAACCGCGAAGACTCATTCAAAGGGAACTGTCGCGATACAAACATTTCCGCTGGGCGACGCTTGGTGAGGTGGTTCCAGGTAACAAGGTCGTGGTTGACTGAAAAAAGGTTGATACGGCACTTTTCGAATGTCTGCCATGTTTCTTCTTTGTTTAACTTCTACTGTTTTTGTCTTGAGGGGGCAGTTCACTGTAGGTCCGTATAGGGGTGGCTGGGTGCTGCGTGATACATGCAGGATCGGGCCTGAAAGCCTAGTGTTCAACAACAGATGGGCGATTGAATCACACTAACAAGGAGGGAAGAGGAAAGAAGGGGACTGACGATAGAGGAGGAGAAGGAAAATGTGGTCGACGCGTACGAAGAAAGACAGACAGGAGAGTTCGGAGAGAGTGAGACAGACAGAAGGGGGGGGGGGAGAGTGACAGGGAGACGGAGAGGGGAGAGTGACAGACAGATTGGGAGAGCGACAGACATAAGGGGGGGGGGGAGAGTTACAGACAGACGGACGGGGAAGAGAGTGACAGACAGACGGACGGGGAAGAGAGTGACAGACAGATGGAGGGGGAAGAGAGTAACATACGGACGGAGGGGGGAGAGTGACAGACAGACGAAGGAGGAGAGACAGACGGACAGGAGAGAGAGAGAGAGGAGGCGGAGGGGGAGAGAGCAGTGAAGATGGGTTGGGGGTGAAGACCTGACACGAACGCATGGCCCTGCGTGAGTGGAAAGTGAAAGCTAGGCGTGAGTCTGATCACCACCGTCATACTCCGCTGCTTCTCATAAAACCGAGGTCTCCACGCCCCCTTCTACCCCACCCCAGTTTCACTGCGATAGGCAAACATCTTAGCAGGGCTGTCTTGGTGTCTAGAATGGACGAACGAACTAAATACCACGGATTAGAACTGTCGTCAGGCTCATTACCTGTGATTTTCCTTCTTTGATGTCTAAGGCCGCAGTGAAGTGTCCTCCGCCACAGCTCAAGCAATGTAATCCGACCAATCAGGCGAATGTGAGATTTTGAGCCGGTGCGCCGGACAGGTGGGGGCGGGTCTTTCATCTTGTCTTGGGTTTTTTTTCGTTTGTTTTTGTTCCGCGCCATGTCAGTACATAATAGAAGACGAAAGAACCAAACAAAAAGCAAAGACAGAACAGGCACGGAGTTATAAGCCGGACACGGCGACAAACACGCTGTCACGTTTTGGGGTCTGGTGGGTCAAGGAGATTGCACCCTAGATTCCAGGTGTGATCCATCCACGACCCTCAGGCCCTAATTAAGGTCAAGCCGCCATCTAGCTGGTCACGTCATCACCAGCCCAGGTAAGGTTCATGTTCACACTTCTGATCAGGGGTGCAGGCCCTAGAAGCAAGGGGTAAGGCGTTACTCGCCCTGAGGCACAGCTGGGAAGGGACCATTGCCAGGCCAGGTGGGGGTTACTTGGGCAGGGGAGGATTACGTATCTGGAGGAATCCAGTGACGCGTAGTATCGAGCACCAGGGGCTTTGATGTAGCCGATGGGTGTAAACAACCAGGAAGGGGAGGGGGTAGTTATGTCCACACTAGGTGTCCACTTAGGGGCGTGTTCTAGTAGCTGACTAGGGGTGTGGCTTCTGCTGTCTCTGGCCTGATTGGTTGATACATGTAACCGCCTTGTTGACCACGTGCGTGTGAATGAAAGAAAACTATGGACGAATGTCGAGAATAAAAGGACTAGTTTAGACCGTCAAATCATCTTCCGCCCAAATTTCCTGTGAGAGGGCATCTTCTGCCCAAGAGAGCATCTTCAGCGAAATATACAGTGAGGGCATCTTAAGCCTGAACTCCTATGAAGAAAGCTGCTGTGGTGAGACGTACGTGTCTTGCGGTACAACTCTGCTGAAGGCTGAAGGATTCAGCTGCAGAATTGAGGTGTCTCGTTCTGCTAGACGTGTGGAAGTCTAGTAGCGACAGCACGTGGCTTGAGTAGACCAGTTGCGTAGCGCAAGGGACTCTGCGAGGGTGTTGGAAACCTCCAGCCTGGGGTGAGACTCTAGCACGTGCTCCTCTGCTGTGGGAAACCTCTACGCTGACGGGCGGGAGAGGACTGCAGAACGTAAAGGAGGGAGACCGAAGAACGCGGACAAGACAACCGTCTGAAGCAGGGGGCGAAGGTCCAGCCTTACAAGGAGGCTGCCTGTAACCGAGCTCTTGGGGTGAGCTCAAGGGGCTGTGTGTCGGCCTTTGGAAAACGTCATATCCTCTGTGGCGTGTGTGATCGTCAGCATCGAAGTCTGCTGTTACGTGGAGGTGTTCAAGAGGTCTTCAGGATATCTACTGGTGAACATATCCAAGGAAAGAGCGCTCCAACGTACAGACTGCCGTGCGGACTGTAAGAAGCATTCGAGAACGAGTGTTGTGTTCTGTGAGTGTTGTGCATCACGTGGTCATTTCTTTTCTCGTAAGCAAAGGCGAGATTGAGGTACGTGGTTTGTCATTGTGTTTAATGGCGAGGCGGGTGATGTAGGTAGGTATTAGATGTTATAGTAGACCTAGCTCAAACAGAAGGAAATTGCGGGACCCCTAGAGCTGAAACGAGTTGTAACATATATTGATTGTAAATACTCGCTGTTTATATCAACAATACATTCTTGTTTTTTTGTGTTCACTGTATTACGGTCTTTTGTTGTTCTTTATGGGAGACTGTAGGTGGTGGGGGCTCGGCCATATGATTAAGAAATCATATTAATTACCTTTAGTAATACAGTAATAGTTCCACCTAAGAATATGTCACACTCTTGACGGTGGTCGTGAGAGCGAGCAGAGCAGACGACCCGTCAAGAGCAAAAGAAATCTCCCAGTTGTGACACACGGCATGAAAATCCTGTGCGCATCTGTTGAGTGTCGCATCTTCCTGGTGTCCGTCCGTCCGTCCGTCTGGTTGTCTGGCTAATACTTTGTGAAACGTTAGTACTCTGTTGTAGATTTTCGTCTTTGTTTCTAGCGTGGGTACCATATCTGGCAACCTATGTTGCGCGTACCAAATCTCCCAATCCACCCTTATTAAAATGGTAGCTATCTGGCAGTCCGCCATGATCTGTGGAGATGAAAGTGTTGGATGTGAAATTTCCCTTGGGCCACAAATGTCTGCGGGTCTGCGTGCGAAGAGACAGCGAACGAAGAAAGATTTTTTTTACAAAGCTTTTGTCTTTTCGCCATTGCGCATCATAACTCCGATGCTTAACCCACGCTGATAAGTTGCACGAGAAGACTGAATGCAGACCCATTAAAAATTATTTCCTTGGTGACAGAATGATCTGCCAGACGACATGAAAAACCTTTTTTAAGCCAGGACGAACTGCAGTAATGACAGGACTGTAGACGTGGGCTCAGGAAGGTGAACGTTTGTGTCAAGCCCACTCGCTTAGTGGCTGCAGTTCCGAAAGTCTGCTCGAAGACATAAAGCTTTAATTTAACAGCCAGATGTAATTTTCGAACCTTTCTGTTGTCATTTGAGTGGAACACACGACTGGGATACGATTACACACAGAGAAAGTGTTTTTGTATTGCACAGACATGAAGGGAAATGAAAAATGGAGGACATCTTCAGATATTCAGATTAATTTTCTAGGAGGAATGACACTTTTTTTCTCTTACTGCGTTGTATCTGAGAACTAGCTGAAATATAGACTTTCGAATCAGTGCGTGAGGTGGACAGCTTCTTATGAAGAAATTACTGTCTTCATTCCTTTTGCGTCATTTCAAAGCCTCTTGTACGTGCGAGACTGTTGTCTGTTGTTTTGTTTTTTCAATACAGTTTCACAGAATCGAAAATAAATAGAACTAATTCAACCCACTGCTGTAAACATCTCAACCACGTTCGTTTGGCCAGGCCATCCCCAGCAACTTTTAAAGGAGACTGTGAAAACGTCATTATACGTCTGCAGAGGATTGATCCATTTCTGAGACTTGGAGAGAATCTCGAGAAACCAAGCTGCTTGAAATACACACTAAAAAAAAAAAATCTTTGAAACCAAAGAGGGACTTTTTTCTCGTCGCAAAGTTACTTTTTTAAATTAAACTTCCCACTTTCAATTTGCAATGTTAATAAAAGTAAAACAGAAACATGTGAGGACTAGTAAGAATGCTTTTCTTGCTAATCCTAAAGTAATGTTTTTCTTGCTAATGCTAAACGTGCATCTGCCTCCAATATTGCTTTCAAACAAACCATACATTTCTTGTTGGTCTGAAGATTGCGAGACAATACTTAACGTCAGGAAATGTTTACAGACAGAAATAATAATATTAATGAAACATTTGGAAATAACAGTTAAAACCCAAATGAACAAAAACGCTGATGCGATATATGTTTTCGAAAGAAGGAATAAGCTTTCTCTTGGGGCCCTACGATCGGGGAACGCGCCAATGAACAATTTGGAACGAAGAGATGTTCGGTGTTCTGTTGATGATCTATGATTTCTCTTTCGTTTCTATGTTCTGCTCGTGCACTCATGTAAACATGCACAAAGGAAAAAGAGATCGAAAGAGAAATAAAAGGGGACAGGTAGAGATTAGCAGATGCGCATAAAGACAAACATATACTTATAAATAAACTGGTATTTAAAATGTTTTTTAATTGTTATAGCTTAATCTAGTAATAGTATTCGTTGCATTCCTTCCTGTTCAAGTAAATTAGAGCTATAGACATCGAGTTACGTACTGATTGGTTATCGGAATAACCAGAGCATCGACAGTTCATACACAAGCCATGCATCCATTCACTGTCTTTATTCTTGTAGAAGGAACGACGCACCACGTAGTCAAAATTTCTTATCCGCAAGTTCTACTCAGTGATCCTATGACCTTTAACCCTCTAACCCACCATCTGGGTCTCTGGACGACAAACTTTCTCCTCGAGCTTTGCTGAGGCGACAGGTCGGTTTGACATAAGTGGAAGTCTCTCCCACATGCATTATTTATGACACCTCACTATCGGACACCCTGGTGGGGGGAAGGGTCCTCACTCTGGTGTGAAAAGGACGGGTGTTGTGGTGGTCACGCACGCGCAGTCCACGGGCAACATTTCGCCATTCTCTCAGTCAGACCACAGCCGTCCTTTGTCTGTGTGGAGGGGTCTGTGAGTGCTCTGATGACAGATCGGCCTACCCAACTGGAATAGTTCACTTTTTAAAATTATAGTTTATACTGTATAATGTTATTTGTATGATCAATGTGGATTCTGTAACGCATGTTTTCTATAATAACCTTACTTCTAGTTGCACAAGTTGTTACAGCCACAGTAATTGTCACTGTCTACATCTGTGGAAGGATTTCCTAACGACTCTTCTGTTTTTTCCCAGCACCGACAATGATGATGATGGTACAGATGGAAATAAAGGGCGAGGAGATGAACTGTAGCACGGAAAAGTTATCTGCCGCCGCCAAGACCAGAGATCAACAAAACAGACATTCCTGACCTGACGACGACATGCAGCTAGCTACCCGTGTCGCAAAAAGCCTTGCAGTAGCAGTCCTTTATCCAATCGAAGAAATTGTTCCAAACGGAGCTGTCATGATACACTAGTTCCGGGTACGGTTGCTCCGTGACGCGACAAAAGGCCAGACAAAAGTGTTAGCTCCCATGAAAGTCTGATGTGAAGTGTTAGATCCCATAAAAGGCTGATGTGACGGGTTAGATCCCATTAAAGGCTGGTGTGACGGGTTAGATCCCATTAAAGACTGATGTGACGGGTTAGATCCCATTAAAGAATGATGTGAAGTGTTAGATCCCATAAAAGGCTGATGTGACGGGTTAGATCCCATTAAAGGCTGATGTGACGGGTTAGATCCCATGAAAGGCTGATGTGACGGGTTAGATCCCTTTAAAGGCTGATGTGACGGGTTAGATCCCTTTAAAGACTGATGTGAAGTGTTAGATCCCATAAAAGGCTGATGTGACGGGTTAGATCCCATTAAAGGCTGATGTGACGGGTTAGATCCCATTAAAGACTGATGTGACGTGTTAGATCCCATTAAAGGCTGATGTGACGTGTTAGATCCCATGAAAGGCTGATGTGACGGGTTAGATCCCATTAAAGGCTGATGTGACGGGTTAGATCCCATTAAAGACTGATGTGAAGTGTTAGATCCCATTAAAGGCTGATGTGACGTGTTAGATCCCATTAAAGACTGATGTGACGGGTTAGATCCCTTTAAAGGCTGATGTGACGTGTTAGATCCCATTAAAGGGTGATGTGACGTGTTAGATCCCATTAAAGGGTGATGTGACGGGTTAGATCCCATTAAAGGCTGATGTGACGTGTTAGATCCCATAAAAGGCTGATGTGACGGGTTAGATCCCATTAAAGGCTGATGTGACGGGTTAGATCCCATTAAAGGCTGATGTGACGTGTTAGATCCCATTAAAGGCTGATGTGACGTGTTAGATCCCATGAAAGGCTGATGTGACGGGTTAGATCCCTTTAAAGGCTGATGTGACGGGTTAGATCCCATTAAAGACTGATGTGAAGTGTTAGATCCCATTAAAGACTGATGTGACGTGTTAGATCCCATTAAAGGGTGATGTGACGTGTTAGATCCCATTAAAGGGTGATGTGACGTGTTAGATCCCATTAAAGGCTGATGTGACGGGTTAGATCCCTTTAAAGGCTGATGTGACGGGTTAGATCCCATTAAAGACTGATGTGAAGTGTTAGATCCCATTAAAGGCTGATGTGATGTGTTAGATCCCATTAAAGGGTGATGTGACGTGTTAGATCCCATTAAAGGGTGATGTGACGGGTTAGATCCCATAAAAGGCTGATGTGACGGGTTAGATCCCATTAAAGACTGATGTGAAGTGTTAGATCCCATTAAAGACTGATGTGAAGTGTTAGATCCCATTAAAGACTGATGTGAAGTGTTAGATCCCATTAAAGGCTGATGTGAAGTGTTAGATCCCATTAAAGACTGATGTGAAGTGTTAGATCCCATTAAAGACTGATGTGAAGTGTTAGATCCCATTAAAGGCTGATGTGACGTGTTAGATCCCATTAAAGACTGATGTGAAGTGTTAGATCCCATTAAAGACTGATGTGAAGTGTTAGATCCCATTAAAGGCTGATGTGAAGTGTTAGCTCCCATTAAAGGCTGATGTGACGTTTAGGAATTCTACGTGGCAATTTCTTCTATTTTCTAAATTCCATCAGCACATGGGATCTATTTTGTCTCGCGGTAGAGACAAGTGCAGTTCAGTCACGTACTGTTGAGGAAAACAGATGACTGCTAGGAAGCTGTTAGTTTCAAAACTACAACAAAAGGGTTGGAGGACGGGGAGAGATAATGCGCTGAGTTCACCACCCCTGCTGTTCATAGATGTAGAAGCTAGCGGCAATGCCTAGTAGCAAGGAATGCAGCCACTGCTGACTTCTGTCGTCAACTTCGGGTTAGTGCTATGCACAGCAGGAACACAGGATTCGAACCACTGTCTAAAGGTGAGGGCAGGAAATGTCAAAAACAGGTGTTTCTGCTCATCTCCGG
>SMGT01015421.1:232853-242853 GCA_004794575.1 Lanistes nyassanus | reverse complement strand
CACCCTGACACATGCTCCACATTCTGGCCTCCACTTGTACTAACCGACAGCCCTTAGGTAGCGGGCGCTCGCGGCCTTCCTGCCCTGCAAGAAACTTTGTGTATCCAAGTGCAGAACACGGAAAATGTAGGGCCAGAACTCGAGGCACTTTGCATCCTGCAGACACACTCGTTTTGGCATCGTGTGTCGCCTTTTGAAACACAAAGACTCAAGTTTGGACGGAAGCTATTGTCTCGGCTCCGTAGCTGCTACAAACGCTTGTAGAGAAAATACTGGAAGTGGTTTTCAAATGGTTTTCCGCTTGGTCAAAATCTGGCTATACGAGGTGACGATTGGCTAGCGAGTTGCTCACTTGTGAAGACTATGTGCCGAAATGATTGCCTGGGACAAAGTCAGAAAAACAAATAAAGGACCAGCGGAATAAAACCCGAATACAATCAAAGGAACCAGTGAAACAACGAACCAGCGGATCTTTCTGTCACGTACACGCAGCACGGACAAACGTTCTCTTGGCCTTCCTCACGTCCACTCTCAGGACAAGACACCAACACAGGGAACCTCCAACTCCTCTAGCCACAACACTGAGTGTTTACAACAAAGAGCCACACACATAAATGTATCCAAATAAAATCTTGTTCTAGCCAATGTCTTTTTACTCAGGCAAGAATTCTCAAAGAAATTCCAGGTTATTTCTCCACGTCTAACTACAGGGAGACAATTTCAACCGACTCAAATCAATGCACATGTAGCGCAACAAAGGTAAGAGATCCAAATTCTACGCAAGATCAACGAATCATTTCACTTGTAAAACTATCTTTAATTTTCCATACACATCGTACATCGTACATCGTACATTTCTAATGTTATTTTCCAATGTCATTACTAAAGTTATTGTTCTTTTTGGATGTGCTAGTAACTTTACACAGGATGCATTACTCGATCTAATACTGCTACTAGTGAAGTCATATGTATAGCTATAAAATCAAGTGATTGGTAGCGTCTTGCTACTTTCTTAAAAGAATCACACAGTACAGGTATCAAATAGGAAAATACATTGCATGGATACTAATGAAATATGACAGCTTTTGTGACCATTGGGGTCCATGTGAAAAATGACAATCCATAAGGTTTCAATGTTTTTCACTTCTTACTGACCTTTTAAAATTCATATTATAGAACAGTTTTCTTTATAAATGTATGTCTTTATATATCGTTATTGGTAATGTGCTGGTGTATCAATAAACAATTTATTTTAAAAAATGCGCAGTTCAAAATATGCTGATTACAAAATATATTGTATATATATCCAAGGTTTCTGGCAGTGACTGCATAAGAAATATCAACATTCCCTACATGGATAGAATCTGGGAAGGGGTCGTAAATGAATTTTCTTAACAATACTGCTTCCGTTTCAGAAAACACGCATAGAGCAGGGATTAACACTATCCCTTTTGTCTGGACATTTTTCTCTTGCCTTGTCCTGAAGGTCAGCACGAAATGCAATTGCCAGACACAACACTTTTGCTTTGAAAATACTGAAATTATTGTAAATTATTTACTTTGCCTAGTCAGGACAACTGAATTTACTGACAATTAAATTTACTTGTCCAGAGGGATATCAGGAAAGAGTTAGTGTCATGTCTTGACGTGTGTATTTTTTGTTTAATATAAAGTGAGACAGAAAAAAGATGGAAAAAGTAAAAAATACATAAAGAATAAAAAAACAATGACATGGAGGAAGTGGGGAAGAGAGAGAGAGAACAGAGAGAGAGAGAGAAGACGGACATAGTAAGAGCAGGCAGTCTTGGAAGAAGTACATAATTGCCCAAGTATGCTGTCTGTCGTGTTGACGCTGACCGAGAGTTCAGTCTAACCAATTATCGAACCGAACGAGTCTCCCGTTCACTCTTCTCACTAATGCCAATCTTTGCATGTCGTCTGCGTGCAGATTCGAGGGATCAAGCAATCTCTGACAACGATGCACGCACGGTATCCATTCTTTTGTCACGCAACCTTTTTGTTGGAAAAAGCACACCTGTAGCAGCTGCATTAAAACTCGTTAACAGAAAGGTGGTTAAAGCTACCAAACAGAGCACCGTGCAAATTAGGTGTCGGGCGCCGATTGGAGTGATTGATGGTAAATACCGTCCTCTGGCAGTATTAAGTGTACTGTGATGGAGGTTTTTTCCCCGCTGGGCCTTTGCAATGACTGAGACAGAAGTTTCGTTTATTATAGCTAACTAAAGATTTTTATTATTAATAGCGAAATGCACACGAGATCCAAGTGAAAAGAAGGTGCGATTAATGGAGATTCTTAATTTGGTTATTTTGTAGGAAATTAGGATTAAAAATAGTATTTCCTGACTAGAATACCATTGCACGTGGACGTGTTCATCGAATCATTTACATTTAATGCTGACATTGAAATAATTTAAAAGCTTGATCTTTTTGATGAATTATTTATTTATTAATAAAACCACTGAAATTTGAATTGTTCTTCCACCAAAAAACTCTAAAAGTATACTATGCTTACATCAAAATCGTCGATTTTGTGTTCTGACATGGAAATTAGTAACTTTTCACTTTACAGTGAAGTCATTGAAAGTTTCGCGCTTATCACTGACAAACACTTATACAAATGCTATGTGCGTGTTCGCTGTAGAATGCACGCAGAAACTTCCGAATCCTGCCTCTTATCTGTCTCTTGTTTCTCATTCCCAGCTAGCCGTGGTGTCGAAACACTTACTTGACATGCTGCGTATCGTTGTCAGTGTTTACGCAGGTGGCGCTGTTAATCTTGCGAGGACTGATGGAGGTGTTAATTTTCAACATGCGAAGCAATGTCGGGCGATAGGGGACCGACAAGTTAGACCCTCAACCAACATATCGGTGCATGCTGGGACGCTCCCGCATCCCACCCTTTTCCCTTCAGACTAATCTGTCTTTGCATGTCTGAGACCAACCGGATAAGAGTTATCGTAACTGTCGGCCGACATAAAGATGCCAGACATCCATCTTTTCCACATCGTTAGCTACATGTTCCTCACTTGTGTCCACTTTCTCGGCCAGCAGAAGCAGTTCAACTTTTTCGATGAGTAAATTAGTAGAGATGTTTACGAAACAGTGAACGGACTAAAACAAGCGTGAGAAAAACAGGCTACAATCAATAACATTGTTAGGTCAAGAGGTTATGGAGCTGGAGAGTTCTCAGAGCTTTCTGCAGCTTCTATAAAATTAACCACAATTTGACTCTTTCCTAAAATTCCTGTAAAACTGTTGTATCCAATGGTGTCGAAAAGATTGGAGAAACTATCATGTGTGTAGAAGTCTACTTGTCAGGAGTTCCTTCGGGGGAAAATTACTTTTGACCCGCTTTACCAGACCTGTCAGTTCAAAATTCTATCGCTCAGTCGTTCCACACTCAGATGTTTTCATGACAGATCGCAGGCGAACAGACGACAGGACTGGCAAGACGCGCCTCATTTCCACTTTTTCCAGTAGCTATTATGCTTCCACACTCAGCTCGCCCGTGACAGATGTCGCGATCCTGCATGAAGGGGAAGCTAGCCAACAATCATTTGCCACAACCTTCAAACATACAAACACCCCAAAAAAGCTAATCGAATGAAGGTCACAGGGTACAAAAGCAGCAAATCATCATGGGAAAATGCTATCATACAGTCCAAAAAGGTCTGCTCTATTCTTACAAACCTTTCTTGAAGGGGGAGAGGGAGGCATTTCCCTAATCTACGTTCGTCCTGACCACAGAACACAGCCAACCCGTACCTGGCCATCACGAGCGTTAGCGGCTTATGCTCTTGACGTCTGCACTGCTGTATGTCGTCTAAGCTCTGTCTCTCGGAAATTCCGGTGCCTATCGTTAAAGCAGCAGAAAGAATTAAGAAAATGTCTTTTTAAGGAAAAGGGGAGAGAAGAAAAGCAAAAGAATTTGTTAAACGCGAGTAAATAAAAATGGAGTGTGCACATAAGATGATATAGATATATAGGCCTACATGAATCGAAAATGGAGAGAGAGAGAGAGCTTCATCCTTCTTGCCTGACTGCGTAAAGAAAAAAGTCAAATACCCAAGCTGCCTTAAGTACGAAAAAACACCCCTACAGCAACATACAACCCAACCCAACACTCACCCACATGTCTGTGTGCGAAAAAAATGCATGTAGTTAAAAGTCTAGCCTACAGGGTCTATCTGTTACACCCACTCTTTGCCACTCTAATGCAGATTTACGATACTGGTAGTACATCACTCTCACACTATGCGTACTTTTTTCGCCTACGAAAAGTAGAAACATCATGCTTGCTATCATTATCAGACCTTTGCTTCGAGTCAGATCGAGCCGACATAAGCCGTCTTCCCGCCCTCTTGTAGTGTATTTTATGCACATAACTCGCTGCGACTCTAGCATTGTTGCCTACCCTTAACAAAGTGTATCAAGCCAAAGCGCTCGGCCACGGACTTGCCCGTGATCTAATGAGATCTTGACGTCGATGCGACGGGACGGGTGACCATTCAAACAGCGGAGAAATGGAGTTCTGGAGCAAACACATCAAGACCAGGCATTTGAAAGGCTTTGTGTAAGGTTATATAGGGGCTGGTTTTTCTGGCAGCGATCCGCTGGCAGAGCACTGAAGATTACCTTGCACTCTGCGTGTTTTCGGGAAAGCCTGGGCGCTTATGAAGACTTCTGAGTTTGCAAGGATCTTGGAAAGGTTGTACGGCAATGTCTCTGTCACAAGTCGGATATAAAATAAAACTTTCTCCGTCATTCATCTACGGAAATGTCTCCGTCACAGAGGAAAGAATACATCTTTCTCCTGTACGCACTTTCCATCTCAGCTTCTGGCTGTTTGTACACTCGCGAAGAAAGACAGTTCTTGAAATATATTCGCTATGCTGCTCTGAGATATGACTTTTGTGACGCTATTCCAGAGCTCATTTCCTGCTCTGGTGGATGGCAATTTCCTGCAGGTTGTCAATTATCCTTGATATGGGCTGTGCAAGACGAGTCAAAGTGGAAAACCCAGAAGATCCTGAAGCTTCCTCTCTGCTTTCCCTCCCGATCTCCTGAGAATCACTTGGTGTTCTATAAGTACCCCTTACATCAGGTCCATTCCACTAGCCGAGTCTCAGAAGGTTTGAAGGTAACTCTCTGCGTTCCTGGCCGTCTGCTTTACCTTAGGGCTATGCATTCTTAATGAAGACTGTGTATGTGTGTGCGTATGCGTATGTGTCATGGGCATGCGTGTGTGCGTGTAGCTGCAGACAACAGGTTTGAGAAGCAGCTTAGTACCTTCTGTTTTAGGGTTCGACTTTCCCGCAGGATGGACTCGCTTGTGTGTGGAATCTGTATACAGGCAAGGATAGCGAGGAAGGCTAGATGGCGACTTCACGGACAATCGACAACAAAGCCTCTGACCTCACTTCCCGCTCTTTTCACCTTCCTGGCATGCAGCATGCAGCAAGCATGCACGTGTTCATGGGGAGGTTTCCCGCTAATGTTGATCGTTCCTGAACTCACGTGCATGACACAGTAACCGTATATCTTCACAACGGGTGATCACATTTGGGAGTTAGATTTTTACTCCAGGGTTTAATAGGTGCATTTGCGACGAATGGCTGCACAGTAATCAGAAAGGCTTGAAAGTACCCACGGGGCACAGCAATTATAAGGTTCTATATCCTCAGTGATGATGAGTAGGTGACATAAAAGGAAACAGTTTCTTTGAAATTTGTAATTTTAAAAGCTCTTTCAAAATGTTATTTTACTACCGTGGTGTAGGCCTACACTAGAATTTAGTTGGCTGTATCCTAGGCCTGTTCACATATATTTCCTAAAAGTAACAAGTTAAAGTATATAAAGGATGCACACTTGTAGCCTTTATATCCTCCTAAGCTGCCAGAAAGCGAAATGTTTAGATGGTGGCCGATCTTCACGCAGAGCGTGTCGCGTTGACAACTAATATGCTCAGCGCTTTTATCGCTTCCTCGCATCTCCACGCCGCCTGTATTCTCACAGCTTAGAATGCTCTCCCCTTTTGATTGCGGATGTAAGTGCGAAAGATTTATAAAGGCTGACGATGGACTCTTTTCGCAGCGCGTGGCGGAGCGAGAGAAGTTGGCCAGTCATTAGGAAAACTGCAGACGATAATGTTCAGCATACCGACAGCGACTTGATTCTTTCAAGGTTAGTCGGTCAGAACCACAGTGGGGGATGCCGCATGCGAGTCTGCTTTTCCCACTGACTTAGGGGACGCACGCGCAGACCATCCTTCATCCAGTTTAGCGTATACATTAAAACAGAAGCCCTACCTGAGACCAAAATACCATAACCCTACCCATACCATCCACCCCCCCCCCAAAAAATCAAGCCTGCGACTTTTAACGTTGAATCCCAATGTCTTTCTCACTCAACTACAGACCATTGACTGGTCTCTTCGCTGTAGCTATTAGAAGTGACACTGTGTACAGGTCATGATTTGACCTATAATAATCCGTTGTTGTGGCTAGCAACCAGCACGCGCATGCTCATCGATGTTTTTCTGTTAGTAGTAGGTGCAGAGGCCACTATAAAGCGGCGCTGCTAACAAAAATATCGTACTCCCTGACCCCGTCTCTCATTTCTTTGTCGTAGATATCAGGTGACAAGAAACAAACTTATGCAAACAAAATATATAATGGCTATGCCACACGGATGTGATTCGTTTTGAAGTAAAACCATAATCACGATGATTTAGTGAAGTTTCAATGTGTTTCACTTGTAGCATGGCACGTGAAACTTATTCGTGGAATTATGATTCTCTCTGATTCCAATTCGATTCGAGCCTAGCGCCTGCTCTAGACTCGGCTGTACTGCCTGATTCGCGTTTCGTGATTCAGAGCGCGCCAGCCAATGAAATATACGATCAAGATCATGTGATGCATCGACCTCGACCTTAATAAATGAGTACGTCAAAACAACTGGTCCGCTTGGAAACTTCTGATTTAAAATACCCTTATTTTGATTTATATGTCAAGCTCGTGAGGCTTCATGATGTGATAGGCATAAACCTTATCGAGATCAGCTAGTGAAGAAAGAGCAGTGGACCATGATTAAATGCGCGCATTCTGACCACTGACCTATGCATACCTTAATAGTTGCGAAGAAGGGGAACAACTCGTGGATCTTGATAGCTGAAGGGAGAGAACCTGTGTACTGTTTCGCCGTGTCCGTGGGCTGCCCACGGATTTCGATCGTGTGGCATAACATTGCAGCAAAGCAGGTTTCGCACGGCAAGAAGCGATCCTGGGCGGGTTGCATGAGCGTTCGTAGCCGCTCTTCCGGTTATAAGGGTGGTCGTAAGGCCCATTCGCCCTGTGTATTTTATGTGCAGGTATACAAATGAACAGGATGTAAGAACGCTCTTGCAAGGCAACCCAGATTCGTAAAATCATGATTAATATCAAAACAGCGATTCATGTTTCTCGTGTGGCATACCCTTAACGAGGACACGTATGCGTTTCGGGGCATTACCCGTTCATCAGGACGACAAAACGAATAACACAAATCAATACCAGCTAAAACTAGACAATTTACATGGGAGAGGAAATGTGTAGATATGTAGACATGGAGATGTAGATATTGTTTCCTTTCGCTGTTCGGGACGCATATACAGTGGTAGCCCAATTAACGACGGCGATCCGTTCCAAGATGGCCGTCGTTATTCCAATTTATTGTTAATCAAAGCACGATTTCCCATAGGTTACCATAGGTTTAATGGGCTGTTCTTGCAGAGTTGCGGGGCTTTGGTCCTGCCACCAGGTGGCGGAGCCGCTCGAAAGCATAACAAGTGACGGCTTCCTCTTGTGACAGTTGTAACTGAGCACAAAAGTAATGTCGATATTTTCTTTCTCGTAACATTGAGTCGGTGTGAACTATGCCAGGCGAGACTGAACCCACACTTTACGACCGCTTCAAGGAACAAAACAAAGAGAAACACTCAGTTGCAAGACACTTCAACATTCCACCACACACTCCAGACAACATGAAAATCTGTGCATTCTGGAAAAATTCCGGAGACTCCATAAACCGCAAGAACATGGAATCTTATTTTATTTCCCTTTTCGGCACTAGGACCCCACAGGACTTAAAACACTAACCTCTCTTCCACCCACTTTTTCTCTCCCTTCCCCTTCTTCTGTTTTCTCTTGTAACTACCCCCACACCTCTTTTCCCTTACCCTCTCCCCCCTCCTCTTTCACTAGCCCCGATTAGACACGCCTTTCTATTGGCTGTAGTACTCCTCCCCACTGGTTGGCTTCACACACTCTACTTCCTACGCTCTGTCTCTCTTCCCCACACTTTCCTCCTGTCCATTGACCGTGCATGACCAGAGTCCTTGTCAGCGATGTGATCTTTTATTTGTTGTTTGTTATCTGTCTGTATCTGTTTGTACCGTCCTGAAGAAGGGGCCATGCCCCGAAACGTCGACTTCCTGTCTAAGTCTCGGTTTGCCAAGTTCTTTTTCTTCTACCTTTAGTACCCCAAGCCGCAGTCACCTGTTCGTCTTCTCTCTAACTTGAGCATAGAAAAGAGTTCTATAACTCGAATACATCGGCAAAATAGGCTCAATTCTAATATTTTAAAATTCAAATTAGAAACCAGCTTTGTTTGATTATATCTTAAACATGATCATATGTGGCGACACGTTTTATTAAGCAATAATTTCATGATGTCGCAGACTTTCCTGTTTGGTCCTTTTGTGACGAGAATCGATAGTAAACACTGTAGTGCACGTCACAAGTCCGGGGTCAGCCGCGCAAGCGGAAGGCGAGTGAGCAGCAAGAATGGGACCTACACTGAGAGGTGTTGTCCGCTGAGGTCTGTTTGATAATCCCCCGCTATAAACTTACGGTTGTAAAATTATATTAAAGATTGTCACTAGGGCGCATGCTACATGTAAATGTAAGAGAGGACCATCATAAACAGAACTGAACAAGTTTACGGTTTACCCAGTCTGAACAGAAGTCGCAAGGGCGAGCGACGGAAACTGTCTGCTACAGTGTCGGCGCAAGATCTTAAACCCAAGTTGGACGGAACTGCATTCTTGGCGCGTCCGACAGAGGTGCTATTCCAGCGAAGTCGACCTACGGTCTACGAAACTTAAAAAAAAAACAAATCCCAAGGCCATAAACCAACAAGTATCCAACTGTTTTAAAGTTGCCAAGCAACAATTATTACAAATTCTTCAAGGTTCGTTTGCACTACAGCGCGATTCTCCTTCTCCTCCCCCTTCCTCCTCTCCCTTCCGCTTGTTCTCTGTACTCCCCCTCCCCCTCCTCTTTCCATTCTCCTGCTGCCACATTCTGCCAGAAGTCACGTGGGGTGTCGTGATTTATTAGCCTTGTCTTCGAGAACGTCTTCGCTTGTCACTATACCGTACAGATCCGTGAACAAGCCGGTACCTCCATCTTGGTGCCCCGCACCCACCCCATCCCCCGCAACCTGCTGTTCGACACCAGCCCTGTTGTTGCTGTTGATTGACAGATGGCTAATTAGAGGCAGATAGAGGCTCGCCTTGACGCCGACTGAGGTTCGTCACGGCCTCAGCCTGGCATCAAAGGTATGCAACAGTCGTTGTCTGCGGGGGGGGGGGGTGAGTTGGGGGCTGGAGGGGGCGGGGAGGCGGGATGGAGTTTGAGGCCGGGGTAGTTGAGCTGCTGTTCAGGCAATGATGTAGGTATCTGCTGCTGGTTATAAGAATCGGGCGCAGCGGTGGTAGCTCTATTGTGGCTGTTGCCAAGGAGCAGCGGACAGTCAAACCCTTGAGACGGGGGAGCCGCTTGCAGCCTCGTTTTGATTTCGGGCGCTGGAAGTCAAAAGCTTGAAGCGTTCAGCGACGGGAGGTTTCAGAGAAAGAGGACTGCGCGGGTGGTGGTGTGGGTGGGGGGGAACATACCTTGGCTGGTGCCGTGGTTTTATGTGCAGATTGGGGGGGGGGGGG
>SMGT01015421.1:215353-232837 GCA_004794575.1 Lanistes nyassanus | reverse complement strand
GGGGGGGGGGGGGGGGGGGGGCGGTGAAAGCAGAAATGGCTGCGCCGACTAGGACTACACAGGACGGGGCTAGGTGCGTTTGGTTAACTACAATCAACGTCCTATCCCAAGTTTTTCATTTGACACACTCACGATGGTGGTCAGTATCGTCGTGAAAGGGCATGTGAACTTCGCTTTCTAATTGGATGGAAGAACGGAAAAACAGATGAACGAACTGCCCACACATGCAAAAGCACACCAACAAAAAATTCTGTCCTCGTTTAGGACGTCAGAGAACCCGTAGCTACACAGGACTGAGGAAAACACGGGTGCTGCAATCGTACCTTTCAGCCACTGGTGTCTCCTCACTCCCCGCGATGCAGGCACGGCTACCTGTTAAAGATATGAGCGCCATTAGTCCTGCGCGACAGGACGTCGGATCTGCCTCAACAACTGCCGTCTGCACCACAGCGAAGTGCATCCCGGGTGGTGTTGAGGAACAATGAAGTCCTCCCTGGGGGGGGGGGGACATCCGGGTAATGAGGCGTAACAGACGGCTGGCGGTAGGTTTACGCAACCCGGACTTGGTTACTGGTGGTCTGGCCTGACTAGATCTAGCTGGGTGGGACTAGGCAGGCTTTAGGACAGGAAGATATCCTCACTATCAATCAGCTACAGCTTGACTGAATGTGGAGGGTGGGGATACTTTCCGCTGCGAACAGTTAGCACCTAGGTGACCGGCTCTAAGAATTCTCATACTGTGAAAAACCACTTATATATTCGCACTGAACTAGTTTTGTTCTGTCAAACGAACTGTAAGTCATACTGCGATGAAAAAAATAATATACACACTGACAGAACTGTAGACTTAATTTTTATTGCAAACTATCAATTATTTTTACTTTAAAACTTCAGGGTTTCATACCAGTCTTATACATTATCAAAAATAGACATGATAGAGAGCTATGGATATTTTACTGACCATAGTTGTCGAGAAGATTCTAAACCATAAGCTTTTTTTCGGTCGTTATAATGTTTGTAAAAAGGTAAAACCTTCATGCTATAAGACAGGTACCCCACAACTGTCGTTGTCAATACTCGCTATGTATAACTAAGATTCTATGTGCTGTTCAAGCAACTTTTTAATATATAACCACGAGAAGGATACAGAAAAAAGTTCTTTCAACTAGGCAGACTAGACAAAACAATTTCATTTTTCCTTCTTTCTTTCTTTTTCTTTCTTTCTGCTAGGATTTGGGGCAGGATTGATAACTGGATATCACAAGGGGAAAGAAGAAGAGTTTGTTTGATCAATGGATAGGTAAACGATACTGAACAGGCCATGGCGATGACGACGATGAGAACAATGATGATGAGAAGGACGGCGAGGATGACGATGACGACGACAACGGCCTGCAGGAAAACATTGTAAGGCATAAGGGTGGGCTGGAAGGAAGTGGGGAGACGCCGAGATTACAGTATGCTCACTGCGAGTATCAGTTCAGTCAGGTAGCGCGCCAGCCGTGATTTTATCCACATGTCAATCTTCTCGGCTAAGTGGACAGGGCCAGGCTGCACTTGGCCGTAGGCTTGACGCCAGACGTCGGCAGGCCGTCGACATTGTAAACTGCACACAGCCCCACAGCGGCTTCCCATAAACACATTTTCAGGTGGTGACAACAGGCTGACAAGACAACGGGCGGAAGACATGGCAGCTTGGCGAGTTCCCATGACCCACTAGAATGGAGACCTGCGCGCATGCGCACGCTCGTGGTTCTGTACGTGGGCGGTTTCACGGAATATCATCCGATTTGCGTATACTGGGGCGTGCACAGCAACTATTTAAATAACGAAGAAATTCAGAGAATTGCCATAATCACCATTTGTTTAAGCAATTGTAAATAAGGAGACTCTGAGACACTTCAATGACTGACTTATTTTCTTTTCCGAAAGTACCTTGACTGACGTCCCGATTGCCTGTCTGCATTAACTTACAACTTTCTCTGTTCATCGTCTCTTATGATACTTTTCCACCCATCTGTGACTGAAGGACGATCTGTTTCCCAACCTGTTGGTCAGTGGTGGGTTCATCTCTCCCTCTGTGTGTGTTCGTTGTTTTCACTAGCGTGTCTGTGTCCATCGTCCTCGCGAAGTGTGGATGAAATGTGTTCTCGCGCGTTAAAAATCCACATTTTATTTTATTATTTTATTTTATTATTATTTATTATGATGATGATGATGATGATTATTATTATTATTATTATTATTATTCGTATAACTTTCACTCGCAAAATGACCACGGAAATCATGTCTGGGTCAATTTTAACAGATTTTTTTAAATGTTTTGTTCAGTTGTGAAACTGCAGTAAAACAAACCCGAACAAAATCGATGGTGTTGTCTCTCACGACTGAGTGCACTTGTAATTTCAAACTGAAATTAAATCCTTTGCCTTGGCTAACACGCGGATAGCATCTGTTTAGCGGAAATGAACTAGCAAATTGCGGAAATGACCTATGCGCATCATGCGTGCGCACGGCGAAGATCCGACTAGGGGACGTGAGCCATGTCAGTCTCCGACATCGTGTGTTTGCTGTCGGACACGAGGTGCATTTGAAATGGGAAGAGGACGGGGGCTTGGGGCTTGGGGTCAGTCACTGTTTGTGTACCTGCGTTCGTTTATCTTTTGTTTTTCAATGTCGATCTGTCCCGCCGATCGCCAGTTCAGATCTCTAGCAAAACTGATCCATACTACCAGGTACAAAAAGAACTTTGTATTGATAAATCTTACAATTTACCCTTTAATTTGAATTTTAAATACTTTCACGTTATCAGAAAAAACATGCTCGCGTTATCAGTCTCGACTGCAGCACCTGCACTTGTGGTCACACACTGCCCAAAAATGTACATTCACACGATACACACTTTTAATACCCGTAAATACCTCATTTTGCGATTAGCGATAACGAATTAAAGTTTTGTTTGTTTGTTTGTTAAGTTAAAGTATATGGGATCTGGAAAGTAGAAGCATAAGAAGGGAGACGCAATAAAAAACAGCAGCTGATAATTAGACTTCACCTGATATCTATGGCGTCTCGTGTTCATGATAATTTGCTGCCACGCCAAATACCACAGTAGCCAGTCATTCCAGCTAGTCATTCCAGCCAGTCATTCCAGCCAGTCATTCCAGCCAGTCATTCCAGCCAGTCATTCCAGCTGTCAAACAGGACAGGTGGCTTTTGAAACAATTTGCTGCTGCCGGGGCTAATACGATCAAAAGATTTCTATTTCAGCTTGAAAAATCAGTTTAAACAACTAAATCTCGAGTTTATTGCTATAAGGCTCAGTCACCTTTGATAGCCGACCACGGGCTTCCTAACGTCAACGTTTTTCGATGTTACCACAGGGTGTGTAAAAGTGGAAAAAGCAATGCTTGGGGTGCCGCCAACCCTATTATACTATTCGATCACGTGATGACTACATCCCATAATATTTGTCTTTTCGAGAACCTTCTAGAAGGTAGCCGTTTCTACTGATTCAGCGATGTGTGTGTGCACCTATTGTTCTTAGAGCTGAAGTGAACAAAGGCGCGATTGAGACTCGTCACTCTTGACAGTTTGATTGGTCGCTGACCTGCGGGTCGAACAAGATACTTTAATTCTCTCTCTCGGTACTTCTTTAACAATGGCGGTACTGTGCACCCCTGAAACAATGGCGGTACTGTGGCTCCTGACATCCCATCCCCCCTTAAGACCATAGCGGTACTATGCGTTCCTGACAAACTGGGCGGAAAGTCCGAAACACCTGGAGCCGTATTCATGGCCGCTGGTTAAGACTAAACCAATCGTGATCACAAGACAAACCACCGGTTAGCGACCATTGTTGGCCAATGGAAACGATGGTTTGTCACGTGATCACGATCAGTTCAGGGTTATAGCCAACGGGCCATGAATACGGCTCCAGTAGAAGGAATAATAAGCCCATAGCAATGAAGCACTTACGCTTCATCTAGCGTGGAAGGCAATATTTACACCTTATCGCGTGTGGCTTTGGCATCCATGTTTATAAACCTGACACTGAAGAGAAAATGGAAGACATGTATTTTATTAAGAGGACAGCTACGACAGTGTGGAATGCCTCCGAAAACAAGTGAATGATATTCCTGAAAATGCGAACCAACCAAACCTTGCCGTACATTCTATCAGCCTCTCGTCATGGTCACCAGCAAATCGTGCTTTTCTTTTTATTGCGTGTGGGGATTGATCGGGCTGTTTAGTGATCATATTTGTACCCGAACAAAAATATGTGAAAACATTTTCCATTATAATCCATTTTTTGGAGCTAGCCACATACCCTTTCTTGATTTTATACCCAAACATTTTTGAAAAGCTGTGTCAGCATTCATCATCAGATGTGAAGGGCTCTATGTCCTAGATGTCCTTGTGGTTTCGCGTACAATCTTTGAACTCTCCATTTTAATCAGCAAAACATGTGCTGAATCTACAGATAATTATAACTCTCTAGTTTTTGGTGGTAAGCTGGCTGGCTCCGTTTTAGTGCTTTGGGCTTCGAATCCAGCAGCGGCAAAGGATTACATCCTGGAGTCAAAACATTAGACGCCATGACCATCCTGCGAACATTAAACTGTCTTCCCGCACTAGCTATTGTTCCGGTGGCTGCTGCAGTGAATGTCATAGTAATAAGACCTACCCAGCACATCCCTCATAATGCAAAATCATCACGGTGTGTAAGCAACGTCCCTCTAAAATGACAAACAATTTACTGTTTTCGCTGTCCTAAATCTAAAGTACGTGCGGTTTATCCGCATGCCCGCCTAAAGAGACATAAAACCAAACTGGAAAAAAAATCGAGCTAAAAAATACTACAAAAATAGATAGTGGCGTGTCAGGACGGCGCACACAAGGTCAGGGCATGTGCCGCTGCGTGAGTCCAGACGCGTATACTTGGCCCCTGTGTGTGGGACTTTAATCCGGCCCGACACCTGAGTTACGGCACCTATATGGAGCCAATGTGGTTTGATGCAGCAGGCTGTCGTAAATCAACGGGCGCCGACTGAGAACGACACCCGTCCCTGTGCACAGCCATTAGTGCCGACAGTTATGGCCCCTTCATAGCGGCGACTCTATTTCTCAGGTAGCAATCCACCGGCCGGCGCCGTGTACCCGAGATTTACGTGAGAACTAAATACGGGTAGATCTTTGGCGATAAGGTGTTATTGTTCAGGATGGAGCTGATGTTCTGAACACTTCAGGCTAGAGCAGCGAAGCGTGATTTACAGGGAGAACGTTAAGATATGTTTGGTCCACCATGAGAATGTCTGTACAATCAAATAACGTCCTTGGCAAGTGCTGCCATCGCCCGCCACAACCCAGAAGTCTGCACTTACACCAAGAGGACGCACATAATATCACAGATAAATGCCTTGCGACTTAAAACGTTATGTAACAACACACAAGCCCCTGCACGCATGCACACTTCACGCACGCGTGCACACTCACACAGAAGCGCTAGACTAAAAACCCGCCGCTCACGTGTATCAGAGGTCTGTGAACATGCTCTCTTTTAAACAGAAAACAAGCTCCAGAATATGTTTGGATATATGCTAATATGCTAATACTAATCTCGAGTCTTACGCTTACGTCATAATTTGTTCACTACAGTGCTTGAGTGAAGTCGCAGAAAATCCGGCAAAAGAAAAAGTAAAACTATGAACCGGACAATTACTGTATGAACATTGTCTAACTCATGCCCTGTGACCATTTAATGAAAATTATTTCATATGCCTACAATTGTTCTGGTGTAGGGAGTGGCATCTATTATCATCCAATTAAAATCGTAGAGCAGAGTTTCTCAGGGGAGCGTCTGTATGGAAATAAATTGTTCTCGGCAAATCGACAACTTTCTCAAGCTGTCACTTCGGTGATCTATTGATGAATAAAGCGGACGGACGGACAGACAATGGCAAATTGTTAAAGCTTTATAAACTGAAGTGTAATACCAGCGTGTTTGCCCCTAGTCCTCCCCCGAAAATCCTCAAAAATTAGTTATATTCCATTATATTTGCATGAGTATATATAGTTATTTGTTAGTAGCAGGGGTAAGTCAAACCTAGCATCTTTTTTTAAAATTTCATGTCAACCTCAAAGAGAACAAGCCTGTCTGATAAAGTAAATTTATTTACATCTCTACACTTCTCTTCCACCCATTCTTTAAAACAGTCTAAAAAATGTTTAACACTCTCACACCTCCAGAAAATTTGAACAATATTTTCTGTTTCACTTCCTCAGAAAGTACACGTCAGTTTCACACTCCCCCCACTACTGATTGCAGCTACACGGTGTACTAAACTAATCTGGAACCATTTTAATTTGATAAAGTACCATTTATTTTCTGTATTATATAGAAGCATTTTCCACTTCATACAGAAAGTAGGTGTATGGCTGGTTTTAGCCAGTATCCTGTAGTACTCTTTACTTCACTAGGTGACCGAGGTCAATTTTTGGATTGCCACTGATATATTGTTTTCGTAAACTGCTTTATTGCCCTTTTGTAGCCATTGAATGTTAAGAAGTCGACCCTTAAGTTGTATTTTCGTTAAACTCATCCTGTTTATTTTATTCTATTTTATCTTATTATTTCAAAATTCACCCCGCTCATAAAACAGCACAAAAACAAAGTTGTCATTTATACCAAGTCTGACAGTTAAGAATAAGGAAAAAAATCCATGCAAAAAAATTGCACCATTCACTAATAGATGCATGACTCGCAAACTGTTAGTGTTTGCTTGTCTTGCCGCAAAATATCCTGTGACGCAAAACAAAACATGTTTCACTGGATGCACATCTAACCGAGGTTTTGATATGAAAATCCCATTTGCTATGTTCTGCAGTGTTTATCTGTCCTCAGACTGACAATCGGACAGGAGCTGAGTGAACGGTGAAGCCAAGTGAAGCGTGCAAGAAAGTGAAAGAGTGTGCATGTTGTGTATAAGTGAAAGCGCGCTGGTGTCCGGGCTGCAGGAAGGGCAGAGGTTGGGGCACCTTAGGGAAGATGCGTGAACGCGTTGAGGTGGTGACGTCAGACGCTGGAGATCAGGGGCAGGATTGCACAAACCTTCATCTCACCTTTCCGTACATAAGTCTGCATAAATTTTGAAAGGAATGATCGAGTGGGATGTACGGACCCTTAAGTTTTTGTAAGAAACTTAAGCAACACATAACCCTAAGCCCCATGCAGTTATTGTTGGCCGTAACTGTGGTTGACCTTTTTGCTGGACGCTTTATGTTCGTGCGCATTAGCAGAAGTAAAATGCACATTTTTCGCGTTGGCACTGAAACAGCGTCAAAGATTTTTTATTATTATGAAGCGATCTCGGCAAAGTGTCGCAGCAGTGGACATACCAAACGTAAACTTTCTCAAGAATTTTTTGGGGAGTTTGGAACGACTGAGAAAAAATCTAGTCTGTAGATGCATGCTTCTAATGACGGCCCCTTTGGCGTGTCGCTACCTTATCTCGCGCAGGCAACGAGTGCGTGTTGACTCTCGTCATGCGCGCCAAATGCAAATGTCGAGAATCCCAAACAGTGCTTCCTTTGTCAGCTTCGACTGGCTGTTGTGCCCTAATTACTGATTTCAACCCATTTCTGCACTGGCTCGACTCCCTCCTAGAATGGTGTGTGGGGGTGGGGGGGACCAATAGCCGTGTTGTCATCCGCCGCTAATGGCTCTAAGCGGTTAGGCCCCTGCGTCAGGCTGCAGTCCGCTCGTTAGGCACTTTTGTGGTGACTTCATGCCTGACTTGCTACATAATACGGACAAGTTTGTTAGTTTTTCTGCAAGCTGCTACACGAGGGCGGTTTCTGTGCGCCACGTCACCTCTGTAGAAGTCTCCATTATTGTCCGTACATGAAGCGTTGCTCAGATATTCCGATTTCTGGCACCCATCACGTTTTCCTGGTTTGCATGCTTTTATTTTTTGCATCACGTGCTGAATAGTCACGTGACTAATGTTTGCCTACGTTACAGTCCATTAGGCCCATTTATGGTAATCGGCACTGCAAGCTGGAAGTTAGGGTTGGGAGGGGACTTAATCTGATGACAATCACAACGCCACCGACGTTTTTCTATCCCTGGTGTACAATTTCCTGGTCAAAAGGAGAAAAACGCGCGCGCACGTCATAGATTAAGCTTCACTCATGCGGAACGGTAGCTGTTTAGTAAGCAGATCGAAACAGTTTAATTACTCACGCTTCGTCTGCCAGCACTGGCTCGCAGACGACACGACTTTGGCTTGGCAATGGAACGCCCATGAAGTAATAATAGGCAAGTAACTTCAAAGAACCTGTGATTAATTGTGCTTCTTCAAATTAATTACCCGAGTAAGGTATGGATAAAAATGAACAATGAACAAATCCCGGTCCTTGCTTCCAATCACTAAGTGCAAAAGAAATCTGCGTCGATCAATAAAGCTAATACAGGTGACGTACACATACCTTGGCTAAAGGAGTGCGTGTTTAACCGGGCAAATAGTTCGTCTAAGAGATCTTGCGCTTTTCCTGAACCAGCCAATCAGATTGAAGATTTTTCAATTTGGGCAATCTTCGACTAACATTTCATCCGGTGTGGCCTGTTAACATACGCCTTAAGGCAATGTCTTTTAACTCTCTTACAATCTGCTTGCAGTGAACGAAGTCTGTGTTCTATCTGTGTAAGCCTTGCTGAATCTCAGACTAAAATGATGTCCACTAAGAACAATTTCGTTTGCCCCTCCACACGAATCAAATTAGTTATGCTTGTTAAGGAACGAACGTGAACGACAGGCTTAAGAAAACTGCCCGACTAGTAAAGGTAAAGAGTATGGCGAGAGGTGAGTTTGAGATCAGAAAAGTGGTCACACGAGGCAAACGAAACTAGTCAAATATTTTAGAAAGGGCAACGTTTTGTTGAAATATTAAAAATATTCAGAAATTTGTATACAGCTATGCCCAATTTTATTTTAGGAAGCTATTTCTTTCTCATTGGACAACAATATCTAGGCGAAACAGTTTTATATATTTTAAGCAATCTTGTATTGATTCACAGTTGTTGACGATATTGGTTGTGACAAGGGAGCGATTAAGAGCGCCCTTGCCAAGGAAATATAATTTCAGCTGGATGAAGGGAAAAGCGAGAACAGGAGGGCAGGTCGGAAAGTGCTGATCTGAATATAGATTATACGTAAGCTAATTTGTGGGAAATTACTGACTGAACCACGCGGGGTGTTCTGGAGCTCCCACACAATTGTCCGAATTCGCAAACCTAGAGATAATCGGCTTTGACATCTTGGAAGTCTACAGTTATGCCTGTTTCTGAACTTGTTTCATCTCTTTATTAGCCAAAGAGCGTGTCTAGCCGGACGAAAATGCCTTCTATTTCTCCAGACCTAGCCGTGTATATTTACACACAGCCAGGTTCAGCGAAGGAAGATATATATTCATCCGATGAAAAAAGGCCCGAACAGTCGCAGGTTAGCTGTTCCAGTACACTCTTATACACTAAAGCTAGAGGGAATTATCTTATTGACAAAAAGTCACGTATACAGCCACTTTAACCGACTTCTGAGTGAGCACTTGCTGATTCTAAATCTTTGTCTTAACTGCTATGGATTTATCGCAATAGCAAATCCGTTTGTTGTTTAGGCTAAGGTATGTTTAGGTATGACTCGGCGGGGATGCGAACCATCAAACCCCCACCTCGGAAGCGGACGCTTTAACGACCGAGGCAGTCACGTAAACATGTTACTCAGCTGTAGGTTCTCCAACGACTTCATACAATCGGCTTATAACTCACTCAGACTAAATGAAAGTAGACACTTCTCTGATAATTCAGTTTACGTGGAAGCCGCTTGATGCGAAAACTGAGCTTATTGGGTGACGAGGGTCCAACAAAGCTCTCAGTGCCGACCATTGGCTTGCAGACTGCTCCCAGCATTAACTTCTGATGAAGACAATGAAAACTTGCATACCTTGATCTCTTGATGTGTTTATTCTGCAAACTTTTTATTATCATTTTTTTTTCTTCTGGCGATAAGGGGAGGTCTTACCATGTCAATAGCAGGAGCTCCTAATCAAGGATTCTGTGCTTCCTATTATTGAACGTTCAAAGATTAATTTAATTGGTTTTGCTTCAGTAGCAATTGAGGTAATCAAACCTGAATGGCTTGCCTCCACCACGATTTAGATCGTTAACTCCTCGTCTTCTCTGTTTGGCCTGCAATGACCCGTGATCCCTGGCGCGCGGTCACCAAGTGTTAACTGTAACGAAGCACAACAGGTTAGGCCTGGCATCACCCTGGCTTGGCGGAGCTCCACAATGAAAGCAAATATTTCCGTTGGGCATCGGCCAAATCTCCTGTCATCTCGCCACGTGATTCCGTGCCATGATCGAACCAGCAGAAGAAATCTGTGCCTTTAGAGAATGTTTAAGCACAGGTTTAAAGAGGCGGTCTCTTTCTTTCTACTCACAGGACTGAGCCTACAATTTCGTGCAGCTGTAGGTGAGAGTCGCTCTGCCTCGGTCGGCAGTCAACTGCTTCCCCTTGAAGATTATTAGTTTCTTAGTATAAACGTAGTCTAGAATTTAGTTTGTTGCTTTTCTTCCCTTCCCTGGCATCTTAATCCGCGCTCTTATCAGGTCACCAATGCTCTTTACGGTGGCAGGTTTCCGTGTTTATGCGCCATGCAATGTAATAAACTAACTGATGTCGGTGGGCCCACACCTGTCTCTTCCATCCCGAAGCGACAGCGGCAGTCCTTTCGTTTTGATTTTTGTTTTTACTTGAGGGCGCATATAAGTGGTAGCACACCCGTAGGCACAGAGATGCATACATTACTCGTGGGTACACAGCTCAAGCAGGTTTTCTTTCTTTCTTTCTTTCTTTCTTTCTTTCTTTCTTTCTTTCTTTCTTTCTTTCTTTCTTTCTTTCTTTCTAGTTGCAATTAATACTTCACACTTCTTCCACTAAACGCGTCCCAAGGACGCTCTAAAGCTTGAGACTTTACATAGTGACCAAGTGAAGCTGGGAAGGATGGGGGCGGGGTAAAAACTGCATAGGGAATGTTGTCTTTTTGACGTTTCAGTTCAAAACCACGAACCTAAGGAATATCTTGTAGATAGTATTCACGAAGGGAAAGACTTACAGATTGTGATGATTTTTTAAGTAACAATATGTACTAAACGATGGAGGGTGTGGCGGGTGTTCGTTTTTATGTTTTGTTCTTTGTAGTTATATGTAGTAGAAAAATGTAACGAACAAAAATGCAAAGACTGCCTAGTGTACTTGTGACACCAGTTGGGTGTCAAGAATTTGCGCCAGGAACTGTAACTCGGTCCTTTTCATAGGAACCCGGTAGTAAATCTCGGCATGTGTTCCCTTGTCGGCCCTGCATTCGTGTGTTGTCTATGTCCGTAGCACAATTTGTCCCAAGTGTTTAGCAATCATCTCGGGGGAAGGAACTTGTTTGCGAAGTATTTTCTTGACACAGAGCCAGCCTTCAGGGAGGTCTTCTTTACGAACGGCAAACTTCTTTTAAGACTAACTTTCTGCAAATCGGGTTTAGCTTATCGCAGGCACCTGTGAAACATCAGTACTGCTTTTCTTGTTTTGATTTTCTATCCACACACAAACAGGCTGTTTTCATGCCAAGGATCCCTTGATAACTGTACCTAACTGATGAACGTTTTTTAAACCGTATTTATTAGTTTTGTTCACTGAGCACGTCTGTCTGTCAGTAAAGAAGCCCACGTGAAAACATTTCTTTGCCGTCTAGAAGTGTTTGCATGGTATTTGAGCATTTTCTTGTCATTAATGACATTATACTACGTACAGACCATTTACCTTCTGATGTTGTTTGACAGAAAGGAGCAGTGAGCTGTAATGTATATTTCATAATTATTAAAGCTGTGCATTATGAGGCTGTTTGTCTTGCGAGAGAGAACTAGCCTAAATGCAGGACAGCTGCATCGCCTTGGAAGCCCTGGGTGGACACAGGAAGGTTGCACGACAGAAGGCATGTGCCAGGTGCAGACCAATGTGTGGGAAATAGTACCCTGACGACTTCAAGTACTAGCTACGATCCAGTTTTTCACACACGCGAGCAGGTCCCCCCAGCTTCCATAGAGAGAGAGAGAGAAAGAGGGATGGGTGACCCTGAAAGTGTAGACAAGTGGGAGAATTTGCCAGAGATTTGCCATCAGTGATGATAATGTTGTAGTCTCCATCGTCTGCTCCTTCACCCTATTCTGGATGCGTGCGTGCGTGCGTGCGCACACGTGTAGAGACATCTGTCCTGATTTGTGTATGGTTGGAACAAGTTATCTGTAAATCATTTTTGTCTCGGCGAGCAAATCTCGTTAATTCTCAATTATTCTTAAGGGAAATAAGATAGTGAAGAAAATTACACCTCTCCCCATCCAACCCCATCCAACCCCACCCCAACCTCCCCCCTCCCCACCAAAAAACAAGCATTGTGAACATTACAGCCTACAGCAAGTAAATTACTAAAATGCCAGTAAATAAATCAAAAATAATTACAACAAAAATGCTTGACACCATTGAAAAAAATGTTAACTGATCTCCTAACAAGTGTAAAATATCATTTTTTAAAAATTGCATCTTTTTAAATTTCTTGTCATATAGCCTTGAATTGCGCAAGCTTTTTTTCGCCGATCTGTCAGCCAGGATTTGCATCAGTTGCTATCAGATAAAAAAATAAGAGATAAAGCTTTTCCTCTTACCTACAGCAGGAAAAATACTTCATCGTCTTTCCCCAGAGCATATTTTTATGGTCAGAAGTACAGACAGTTCAAAAGTTACATTTTAAACAAAAGCTTGCCTTGGGCTCGATTAACATTAACCCGTCCTTGAGTCATAGCTTTATAACAGCACGTCAGTCAGCTGTGACCATACTCAGGGCGTAGTGATCAGTGGTAATTATTACATAATGTCGTGTTGGTTCTCACCTTTGACTACAGCCGCCTTCGTTGGCTGCTTGCTTGAATGCTTTTTAAAACAAGACAGATTTCGTGCGTGTGCCCTTCGAAACGATGAGCGCAAGTGCGAAGAACCTATTGCAGTGCCCGACACTGGTTTTCAACATCCAGCCCCGACTATCGAAGAAGAAAAAGATTTCTCAGAGAAAATCAGGAAGAGTGCGCATCTTTCAAGAGGCGCCACGCGGCTGCGGCTCATTCAGTTGTTTTTTTTTTATCTGCAGCCGATTTCGACATGATTTTTTTCTGGACGAGTGTAATAGGATCTGTAGCCGTTTTATTCCAGGATACGTTTTACGTGCAAGCCTCAGACCGAAAGCAGGGATTTCGTGTTCACTCTTCCGCTCAGTGTTCACAGTCCACACGGCCGACCAGCCTGTCGCCTGTACGCTTGGATAGGCAAATAAAAATCCTCTCCACATGGCTGTTGAAAAAAGTTCCCTTTCAACTCTTCAAGACCTCTAGATTCCGGTCAAGTCTCTACAGAAAAGGGATTGAAAAAGTTAACGGGTTAGAATTTCTTCCAAAAAAATGTACTGCGTGCGTGCGTGCGTGCGTGGGTGCGTGCGTGCGTGCGTGCGTGCGTGCGTGCGTGCGTGGTGGGGGTTGCTGTGCCTTAGAAATTCCGATCAGCTCACTTAAGGATCTACAGTCAAAGCTTCCCAGTTAATCTCAGATACTTTCTAGCTTGACATATTGCCAAGAAAAGGGACGTTACTAGTAGGAGTCCACAAGAAAATAGTGATCATCTTTGTTTTGGGAGGACTGGGGTTTTTTATGCAGTCGTTCGGCAGCAGAGGATAACATTATCAGAGGCTCCAAGCAGCGAACAGAGACACGATCAAATCAAGCTAGTGCAGTGCTGATGAAGGAGAAGGCGAAACAGCGGCTATCTCTTCAAAGCGCATGCGCCGGGCTAGTATAAAGCGCTGCAGGTGCAACGACATAGCCCGAGGCGAGCGTTAGAGATGCGAAGAACGCGAGTAAGGCTAGGCTGCGATCCCAGATCTACAATGGTCGACGTGAGGAAAACTTTGACCTCTCTACCTTCCACATTTTTGTCTTTAAAACTCGCCTCAGTTTTCAACAATGTTTTTGGTGTGATGTCACGGCAAAGCACGCAGTCTTCACAACTCCACTGTTGACGAACATCGGTGTAAATGGGGAATTTGCGTAATTCCACGGAGGCCTACATAACTCTACACCGAACGCGATCTAGAGTCCTAGGAGTGCAGTAGACTGAATAGTATAGAATGAGTAAGTAAACACACCTTTGTCACCTATAATAGAAGTCTTTGGCGACAATATAATCGGTTGGTTGGTTGGTTGGTTGGTTGGTTGGTTGGTTGGTTGGTTGGTTGGTTGGTTGGTTGGTTGGTTGGTTGGTTGGTTGGTTGGTTGGTTGGTTGGTTGGTTGGTTGGTTTCACACACATTCCTGGCACTTTATACCCCTGTACCATTCCTACGTCACTACGTATATATACCGCCTTTAACCTCTTCAACCCCCTCCCCCCCACACACACACTTTTCTCTCTCGAGAGAGAGAGACTGCACACTGTAGGTCGCAGTGACCGGTTGGTGACCCGGAAATGTTCGTGTGATGTATGATTCGCAAACATTTGCCAAACGAGATGATATTCTGATTTCACGAAGGACATCGGGTCTGTGCGCACTGAGAGGTTATTTTTTTCCAGCACGATCTGTTTTTAGTGGCTTTTTATGGCGAGAGAGTAATTTTCCGAGGACAATTTGAAACTCGTTTCATTAACGCGCGCTGTTCTGGCAAGCACACACTATGAGCAAGGTGCTTGAAGAAAAGAAAATTACCATTTTCATGGAACACGATTTGCTTCAACACCCGCTGTTCGTCCTCGGAGGTCCCACTTTGCCCTCCCTTCCTTCTCGTAACCAGTACTAACCCTGCCAGTGCCACGGTATTAGTTAACCTCTACTTCTATTTGCATGTTTTAGCTGTTTTGTGATACGCCACTTAAGTAGTTAATCTACATTGCATGTGGAGCATCTGACATGAAATTAGCATCTGTAGTAGTTAAACTTCAGTGACTGGAAACAGATCAAACATTTACGACTTCCAGCTGCATTCTTTAAGGACAATTTTAAAAGTACAGTCTGCTGAAATATCCTCTCTATATTACAGGCCGCTACTAATATACCATAAAATGTCTTCCCTTTTGAAAAAAAGTGTTAATCTTAGGTTTGTTGGTAGGGAGTGGGGAAGCACGCACGCACGCACGCACACACACAATTTCAAATAGCAAAGGAGGAGCTTGCTTGCTAAATGAATTAAAACTTCATAAAGCAATGTCCCATCCCATGGCCGCTCTCTTCAAGAAAGAGTCACGGCGGTAGTTTCAAAGAAGCCGTGGCAGGTTTCTAATGGTTTTGGCAGATAATGCAAAGCTGCTACAGGCCTTCCGTGCAACACGATCGCTCCCCTTTGTTGGATGGTGATTGCATTTTACTCCTACGTAAGCATCGAAATATCCTCTCAGGGGCAACAACCGACTATTTCTGCAACACCCCAGGCTCTTTGAGCTCCTTGGCTGTGGCCCCGGGGACTAGTTACCTGCCCCTGATCCACGACGGCAGCAGACGACAATAGCACATTTCAGCACGAAGCAGGAAGCAAAGGGAGCCAACTGCTGTCTGTGTCGACTCGTCTCGCGAGGCGTGCCGTTGGCGAAGGAACATCATCAGAAATCATTCTAGTGATGTTTATGTAGGCCGACTGTTTCCTAGCTGTTTAAAAAGGGAGAGAAGGAGAAAGAGAGGATGAAATGAAGAAAGGAGAGAAAGATTTCACAATGATTTTTTATAAACAACACAGCTATTTCAGTAAAGCACAGATATCATCCGGAATGAATTTGACAGTTGTACAGGCCGCTGATCAGACAGACAATGCACAGTAATAATAATGCTTCATGTAGAAGGCGGTTTTCGGTTAAACTCATAATTTTTTTTCTCTGGAAAAGACGCGACAAAAAAAAACGAAGAAGAAAATTAAGGCGCCAGGGAGGAGGACAAGCGACCTGAACTTAACCTCAAATGATGATGAGTAAGATGACAGAGGAAACAACAGAACCAGTTGAAGGCATATGTGTCAAGGAGGGGGGGTGGCAGGGTGCAGCAACACTGAGAAACTAGACAACCAAGAGAGGGTTAGAAGCCAAGAAGGTGCAAAGGAAGACAACATGGCGTATTGGATTTCTGCGTCTGTAATTCTAGCCAGCTCGTTTCGCCGCTTCAGTTATTTCCCTTGTAAATGACTTGTGCCGGGCGAGCTGTGCACTCTGCAGCTGTTTTGGCCGTCTGTCATCGTCAACATTAAGATCCCAAACATCAGAGGCGCACGCGCAGTGAGTGGCGGGGATCGTTTTGGTCAGGGATCCTTCCGCTGAAGAAAGAAGAAAACAAACCATCTGCTCGATATATTGAGTTTGGTGCCATTGCTGCATGTTGTGAACTGCAGTTTCATTTACAAAAGAGGAACATTTTCTCCCCATACAGCGCTCCACCAATGAGAACCTGCTCTACAGCACACGTTCTTGGATGGTTTGGCTTTAACAACAGCTTCGGAAACCTTGTATGTTACCTTATGTGTATGTTACCTTATGTGTATGTAACCTTATGTGTATGTAGCCTTATGTGTATGTAGCCTTATGTGTATGTTACCTTATGTGTATGTAGCCTTATGTGTATGTTACCTTATGTGTATGTTACTTTATGTGTATGTAGCCTTATGTGTATGTTACCTTATGTGCATGTTACCTTATGTGTATGTAGCCTTATGTGTATGTAGCCTTATGTGTATGTAGCCTTATGTGTATGTAGCCTTATGTGTATGTAGCCTTATGTGTATGTTACCTTATGTGTATGTTTCCTTCTGCTGACCTCTTCTTGTACAGCCAAAACCTGTTGTTATGTACGTTTCTTCCCACCCGCGTAACAATGTATGAGGCTTAGTTTTATTTGTTTCTTCCCACAGGGGAAGCTTTTCACAAACCAACCAAATGTAAAGGGAAAAAATACCCTGCAAAGATTAGAATCAACATGCAGTTCGAGAAAAATTAGGATGTCATGCATATGGATGCCATGCACCAATACACACAAAATACACTCCTCTTCGTTCGTTCGTTCGTTCGTTCGTTCGTTCGTTCGTTCGTTCGTTCGTTCGTTCGTTCGTTCGTTCGTTCGTTCGTTCGTTCGTTCGTTCGTTCGTTCGTTCGTTCGTTCAAATGAATAGCAAAGACAAAAGAAATGTTTCAGGAAAGATTTAGTAAAAAAATAAAAGGGTTCAATAATCGCATTGAATTTTTTATTAAATTGAACGTTTCATTTTAACGTTCTCTCCCTTGCTCTTTCCTCCCCTTCAGTCTTTGTCTCCCTCCTACTCGCGCCCTTCTGTTCCAAATGTCGAGTGCTAAGGTTGGGGGGG
>SMGT01015421.1:194965-215026 GCA_004794575.1 Lanistes nyassanus | reverse complement strand
AAAATAAAAGGGTTCAATAATCGCATTGAATTTTTTATTAAATTGAACGTTTCATTTTAACGTTCTCTCCCTTGCTCTTTCCTCCCCTTCAGTCTTTGTCTCCCTCCTACTCGCGCCCTTCTGTTCCAAATGTCGAGTGCTAAGGTTGGGGGGGGGGGAGAGGGTTCGGCCCCAACACCTGCACTTTCATTTTCCGCGAAAAAATCCTTTGTTAGTTTTGCCAAATGGCTCGAACTATAATACCTGCGGCACCTCGGCTAGGTCTGAAACTTGTAAGAAAATGAAGAAAGTATCGGATTATCTTCATTTCTGGTGTGCAGTCTCCATCTTTCAGTCACAAAACTCCCCATTCCCAAGCCAATACCCCCTTCCTTTCGTTCCTGCCTGCTCCTCCTTCGTGCTGGCCTTTCTCTGTCGACGTGGCAGGCGTAAATTCAATTAGAAATGTGTTTGAGGTGTGCTACGCCATCAAACTGCAATTTGTAGCATCAACATCCTTCTGAATATGAAGCCAGCAAGAGGCTAATACGTCTAGAACATCAGTCAGACGCGACGGGCAGAAGTGACCTTTCCTGACCTCTCATCCGAGCCCAGCCAATCAGAGGAGAGTGCGCGAAAACGAGGCTGTAGTTCCTTTGCACGTTCTCTTGAGCCCCATCTGTTCCTTTCCAGCTTTTCGGCTAAATTACTCTTTCGAATGCTTGTGAGCACTGCCTGTCCTCTCTCTCTCTCTTAAAAAAAAGTACCTTCGTGAAACATGGCTTTTCTTTTAATTCTGCCGAAATAGAAATCTGATACTGGCAGACACACACACACACGTTCGCGCAGTACGTACAGGCGGAATAATTTAAACATTAGATTAATTTTTTTATTAAGTTAGATCATGCTGTTCTCAGTTATAGCAGCTTATTGCAGTATCTGCACACTTCATGTGGCTATCCACCTAACACAATCTTCGGTTTTACAAGTTCACAGAAGCCTACGAAAAGCCCTTAAATGGGTTTATAAATCGTGTGCAGATGTTCGCGCGTGCTTGTAACTTGTTTTCTGCGATCGTTTCGCTCCGTATTTTCCTAAACAGTGCCAGCGGCCACGTTGTTCAATCTTCGCTGACGTGCGATGATAGTGGAAAGCCAAGTAAGAGCACGACCGTATCAGCCATTTTCAAAGGGAGCAGACTGTCATCAAAGGGACGCAACCTCACAGCCTGGGGTCCGTGGGCGTGGCGCCTAAGATCAAAAGCTCCCCTGCCTCGCTGCAGACCTGCTGACACCAGTGGGGTGGTCTTCAGGTGCGAAAGAGGGGCGTCGGTGTCAACAGCAACCACAGCTACATAACAGTTGGTGCCAGGTTGTGATGGAGGTCTTACTGCGCAGACCAGAAGCACTGGCGAGCGGGCGATGAAATCTTTCTTGCCCAGCTTCCTCTTCTGGCAGACACGCAGGAACTGATGAACCCAACAGGGGCCGCGTTCTCATCAGGTGTTTGAAAACCGGCCGTCATGAGCCACGTAGTCCTGGCAATAACGACTGGTTTAGCGGACTTGGCGCCATTCGCCTTTTCGGAGAACTATGGGAGTTTGTGACCTTGAGCCCACTCAGTTTTCTTTTTCCGAATTTCTTGTTCGTGAATACCATGACATGAACAGCATGACATGAACAGCGTGATATGAACAGCATGACATGAACAGCATGACATGAACAACATGACATGAACAACATGACATGAACAGCATGACGTGAACAGCATGATATGAACAACATGACATGAACAGCATGATATGAACAGCATGACATGAACAGCATGACATGAACAGCATGACATGAACAGCATGACGTGTTCGCAAGTCGCGGCAACATGTCCGCACTCAGTATATAAAAAGAAGCCTTTGGAACCTGTTGGGTACCCCTGCACTGACGTTAGATATAAATCTCTAACATTATCCATGTGGTTTTCTCATGGGGAAAAAACAAGAAACTGTGCCTTGCAAAAATTGTTATAATAATAATTTTTAAAGGAGTTTTATACAACGCTATTCCCCCAAAGGGCTCGACGCGCTTAACGCATACAACGAAAGCGGTCACAATGCGAATAGGTTATCTTCACACAACACCCAACCACAAAAAAGATACACAAAAAAGCATCTTCTTCCTCACTCATACACTCGCAGTCTCTTTCTCTCTCTCTCTCTCTCTCTCTCTCTCTCTCTCTCTCTCTCTCTCGTAGTGATAAAGGGCCCCTCATTCTTTATTCATTCCCGCTTTACCCCAGACATGGAAACTGCATATTCGATTGTTTACGTTTTTTATTATAAAACACTCATCAACACACGCGTGCATGAGCATGCACACCTGCGCACGTACAGAAACCACACACCTCCTCGCCCTACCACCCCACCCCTCTCAAACAAAAGGAGGATTCAGACAGGCACACACCCGCTATTTATAAACCCACACCAACATTCTTGTGCAGGTCAAGTTACATGCACGCACACGAACACAAAATAACCACACACATGCACACGCGCTTGCACACACACTCAAGCAGACAAACACACCATGTATCTATCAAATATTATACATGTAATACAATCATAATACAATCATCTGACCTTAGGTAATTGTAGGTGCCATACGTCTGTCAAACATAACTTTTAACCTGCCTCTCTCTCTTTGTCTGTAACTTTTTAACCTGTGGGATTTTTCGGAATTTGTTTTTCAATTTCCTGTGACTCTTTTCTGACCTTTACACATCCCCTACCCGTTCAATAACAATGGATGGAATATTGATTCTATGCACATGGCTCTATTTGTTACTGACTTTTGAAATCTAAAGCCTTACAGTAAGTTATAGCCTACAAAAATTACTTGTGCCATAACGAAACGGCTTCTAGGTTTTGTGCTTTCCATAATCATTAGTGTAGATAAAACGCGATGCACCAACAGTATAGTAATAAACATATAACGACCATTCTCAGTCCATTATGGGTTAGACGTCACTGTAAAGCAACCGTTGAGCATGGAGCGTGACTTTCTGTTTAATGTCTACACTCTGTGTATTAAAAAGAAAACAAAAGTACACATAAAGTTAATTTGGAAACTCCACACTAATCGCTTGATATGCTTGGAGTTAACTCTAAACTATGGCCACAACACGTGGGATTTAGACATGAAGATACAAGACGGTGACCGGAAGTTTCCACACAGCTAGATACACTCTCCCCCCCACCCCACCTGCCCCCTTCTCCCCACACACAATGCGCACAGTTCATACGAAACTAGGCTATCGTCTGCTGCTTCGTCAGGAACCTATGAAAGAGTTCAGGGATGTGACAAAACGCTTTATCATCGGTCAGATACATGTAATACCAAAGAACGATCTGATTTCGTGCATTTAGTTCCTGATCGTTTTTAAAGAAATGCCTTGAAAAAAACTCAGTGCGGAGGAATGCGAACAGCTTAGTCTAAAGATAAATTCTTGAAACAAATAAAAGAAAAGAATGTGCGAAGGGACGGACAGATGGATGAACGGAGGGCGGACGAAGGGAGGGACCGGAGGAATGCAGGTTGGGGTTGGATGTGTGCACTTGTGCATGTAGTCTTTGTGTGCGTGCGTGCGTATGTGCTGCGGGTATGGGGTTTGGGGGTGGGTTGGGGGTAAAGAGCGGATGGAGGCACGTGTGTGAGTGAGTGGTTCTGTCAGACGACAGGCGCTTGCCCACAAAATGTGGCTTCCTTATCGAGAGCCGTCTGGACTGTTCCTCCACGTTCCTCCTCACCGCTCCTCGAACAGGTCTGAGAAGCTCGTGCCAGGACAGCGCAGCTTTCTTGTGGGCGTGTGTGCGTCATACTGCCATAAGCCGATCAGTCATAGAAAAGAAAGAATTATTGGCAAGATTTTCTGTGAGGACTCAATGAAGCATTGAGCAATCGAACAATCAAACCACATAACCACTTTGCTATTCAAGAGAGCAGGGTGTCAGTCTGTACGTGAAAGTGATCAATTTAGAGAAATTAGAATAGGGAAATTAGAGCGAGAATATTTCATTGCCGTAATCCACTTTCTCCATCATCCAACATCGTAACATCCTCACGAGCAGCACTGCAACCACCGCCGCCGCCTCCGTTGTCGTCGTCGTCGTCATCATCATCGTCGTCGTCGTCGTTGTCGTCGTCGTCACCATCTTCTTCTTCTTCTCCCTCTATTTTCTATAAGCTTGGCTGAGGCACCAAATTACAAGGAAAAAAGCCCCGACAGCCCTTCTGACTCTCTCGGCAAGCCGGTATTTGTATCCCCACCAGAACTCGAACTTCAGTCTGTTCTGTCTTACCTATGTTCCTCTCCGTCACCACAAGCAATCGATTCTCGTCTTCGCTGTAGCAGGATCCATTAGACCCTAAACGACATCGGAAGGAACATTCTGGTTTTTTATACATACTTTTTTATTTTCCTTTTTCTTAGAGATATATTAATGCTCTCAGAATTTGCTGTTGTCTAAGTTTAAATGTCACGATGTTGGGAAATCTTTTTTCAGAGGAGAGAAGAATGGGATTTGCTGTTGCAAAATCTCTCTGACACAGGATGAAACAACTGAGTGTGTTGGTGGGCAGAAGTACAACAGTCCGCGCGCACACACACACACACATGGGAACACACATGCGCATACACGCATGCATATACCATGCATACACGCACGCAGACACACGTAGGTGCAAGCAAGCACAAACACTGTTCGTTCATTTTAAGAGTATCAGAATGCTGTATAGAAATAAGAATGTCTGAGATCAGATCGACTGTCTCCCATTATTCCTGTGATCTGAGAGGCGGAGATCAAAACAGACGCGCGCCTCAGGTCGAACTGGGATGGCCGCACGCCGAGCGCAGAGAACCGAGCGCAGAGTGCAGTGAGTCATCTCCAGCCAGTGGTGTTGTAGATGACAAAGCTGGATGGCGGGAGGGACTCTGGAGTAATGCTCTTTGTCAAAGTCCGAAGAAAAATGTCTTTCTTCATTACAGGATCGCCGTGCGAAGTCATATTTCACAGGCAGTCACCATGGAGACTGTGGTTGACGCTGGTGGTGATATCGACAGCATGCGGAAATCCAGCACTCACCTCCTGGACACTCTGGGAACAGACCTCGGTGGGAATCGGGACTGATTGTGTCAGTCACGCCAAAGGCTGGCATTGCACGGCACATCGTTGAAAATAATGCAGGTGTCGGGACCAAGTATCGTACAATCTCAAAGAATGAACCATTAACGCGCACAAAATAAACCCATTGGATGAATTCGAATGAGCACAGGCCAGCACGTGCACTGACGCTGTCCGAAAATGTCAAAAGAATAAATTATGGTGCTTACACGCCGAGTATAGCTAGACCTATGTGAGTTGTTTGCGGATAAATGTAGATCTAGATGAACAACAGGCATAGATATTGGCTTGTAGCCACATGCGATATAAGCAGATAGACACACGTAGAGAAGTAGTCTGGGTGTTGAAGATGGTGTTATGAAAACAAGCAGGTACAAAACTCATTACAGAGAGCATCTTTTTGACGTCCATGCTCAGTCTGTACGTTGTCTGTCTTTCGAGTTCTGAGACCTTTGCTGCCCTTCGTAACTTACATCTGCTTTTTACGCCGTACATCATGCCTTTTCTCCCCATCCCCCCCCCACACACACACACCACCACCCCCCCCCCCCCCCCCACACACACACAAAATCCCACCCTCCCCTTTACCCTCAATCTGTTAAAATTTGCTTTGAAAATGTTGGTGATGCTAATGCAGGTTGACGATGAGTCATTCCCGGAGACCGATTGCTTGTACAAGTCTAATCTGATTTGTGCAGACAAAGCCAAGTTGTGCAAGACTTGCTGGCCCGACCAACGCGGGATTCCCTTAGACTCGTCCGCGTCCGTCCGGGTAGGAGGTTGGGAGGAGAGATCGGCGGGGGACAGGAAAATGGGATGCCAAATCTGTTGAAAAATCGATAATCGCGACAAGGGCTTCCTTGAATTAGCCTTCGAGCAAAGTGACTTTGGCCGAACTGTTTTTGCATTTTCCTGCGTGTCTTGCCTTATCGCCATGTCGGCAAGACGCGCTCGCATTTTGCAGCAGTCCTACTCGCGCCGCGTGACAGGGCGAATATTTTCAGTCTTGTGGCGCCCACACTTGTACATCCTTTAAATTTGTCCCTAGGAGTGTCAGTATGATAATCTGTTGATCCCTTCATAATTAGAAATGCTTGGTGTATGTCAAGGATGATACTAAACCCATCAATGCAGTTGATGAGATGTGAACTGATATCCCTTGTAGATGTGTGTGTGTGTGTGGTGGTGGTGGTGGTGGTGGTGGTGGTGGTGGTGGTGGCTCGCCTCCGTTATTCCGAACGTGATTTTTACCGCGCACCCCTCTCTTTACACCCTTTCCCATCTGACACTCGCAATGCATCCCAATGAGGAGGGAGCGCGAGACTGCAAATGCACAGCACGCTTAACGAGACTGTAAGATTTTGGTCAGAGAAAGAAATAAAAAAAAAGGTTTCATGGCCTGGATGGGCGGAAGGGGCCTGAATGTGAGTGACGGCGGTGGGAGGAACCTAGCAACAGTAAGCTAGGAGCCTCATTACGCAGCTTTAGGTCACGTGATCACAACCGAAATGCCTAGCCAGATTCTCAAGAATATCGTGTGCACTGGGGGCGGAGACGAACATTACCGCAGACTTTCATGCAGACTATAAAAGATAACAAGCCGTAAGGTTGATATAATTACATATAAGTCCGTGAAAACTGAGTGTCGTGAGACGGCCACCAAATGTGCCCTGAATTCTTCAGAGTCGTGTGAAGGCTGTAATTATCCCGGAAACAGGTTCTCGTAGTCGACTTTTTGGAGAAAAACATGGTTGTGAGAGTAGTCTCCGCTTCCGAATAAAACAACAGTTTCAGGACAACATGGTGGCTGAGAAAAAAAAACTGAAACAGTGCAAGCATTTGGAAAGATGAAGGTATCTGTACTGAACGCTTGAATAAATCCGAACTTGCAGAACTGGTTCACTTGAGAGGGTCTCAGTTTGTCGATGACTTGAAAACCCTATAGATGATCAGCGAACCTTGCGCTTGCTAATTTAAGGTGGGAGATGGCAATCGACACGAGATCTTCGAGTCCTCCTTTGCTATCTGGTATTCTTCTAAACAAATTATTCTAAATTCTTAGCGTTGCTTTTATTGTAGGTACCTTTATATAATTCTAAAATAAGTCGAGTTAACATAGCATAAAGGCTTTCCATCGGCACATTTTTCGTCTAAATGTCCTTTATTTTCATATTTGCGCATACTGCATTAAAAAGAAAGAATTGGCTTTATATAGGCCTAAATTGTAATGTAATATATAAATCTCCTTCTTATTGCATTTTTTCTGCCTGCCTGGCTTTTCATCGAGACGATTGTTATGTCTACCCTTTAAAGGGAAGCAAACGATCAACGTAGAATCCACGCATTGTTTGTGCGTATGTGTGCGTGATACGGATGAGAACGTGGATGTGTGCGCACGAGAGATCCGCGCACCAATCACCACATTGTCTTGTCATGTGCCTGGCTGTGCTGTTGCTTAGTGTCAGTCAAAGGCACAAGCAAAGAGAGTTAACTGTCTTCAAGCGCAGATTGGTTCAGCGCAGGGCCTGTGGCGCAATGGATAACGCGTCTGACTACGGATCAGAAGATTCCAGGTTCGAATCCTGGCAGGCTCGGTTGTATTTTGTTTTAGCGTTTCCCCTAACCATGAGGCTTTAGATTTGATCTCATTTTGTGCCATCTTCATATCTTAATCATTATTGATTCCCGCCTTTTTGTATTAGTGCTGTTATACATGTTTTAAAACTTGATCTTTTTTAATTTCTTTATTGTTTCAGCCCTAGTAAAACTTACTTTAAACGCTTTAAATTTATTTTAACACTAAATAAAAATACAACGAAGAAAGCATGGTCAAACACGAGGATAAAAAAGAGAAAAAATAATATTCATACATGAGGCTGCGTAGGTCAACCTGAAAAAAAAAACAGGATTATAGGGCTAGGTGATCAAGTCTGGAGAACATCACGCTACGGAAAACGCGTAGCTCCCTGTCAGTATCAGTCAGCCAAACGGCAGGAAATACGTCAACTCTGAGACCTACGTAATTGGGTCGTCTGCTCCCGTTTGCTGCATCAGCTCGGCGCTAAATCTGATGGGATATTCGGACTGTCGGGGTTATTATTATGATCGTGTTGGCCAGCCATTTTCCTAGTGATGTCCTGGGATTACTCAAAGGGTCCGCTGCCTCCACATTGAGGGGGATAGACGAGAAACGTGGCAGCGTGCTGTATGTTTTACGGATTTCAGATCCTTCGCGCGCCCCCGTGTGTTTTCAGTGAATTTGTGCTTCGGGCGCTAGTTGTTCGCCACCTCATGCTTGTTACAGCTGATCCCATTTGTAACTGGTAAGCTTTGGATGTATTTATTGTCTTTATGTGATTGTGGCATAGGGCAGGTGGTGGTGGTTGGTGGTGGTGGTGGTGGTGGTGGTGGTGGTGGTGGTGGTGGTGGTGGTGGTAACGGCGGCTGCAGTAGCAGCAGAGAAAGAAATAAGGGAAACCTAGTGCAAACTTGGACGAACAGGTTCACGTAATGGACTGACTGGAAGAGAAATTTGGGCACAGAAATGGACCTCGGAACGCGGCACGCATGCGCGGCAAGTTACGTCGACGTCACGCACCTACCACGTGACAGTCTAGCAGACGACGCGGGCGGGCGCATGGATCCCCTAACGACACAAGATTAGCGCCGGCAGCAGTCAGCTTAATGCGGGGACCAAGACGAGATATATAATTCATCAGGTGGCGCTAACAAGGCCCCTTGACGGCGGCTGCCGCCTAACGACAGACGGGTGTAATTCTACCCCAGTCTCCGTCTGGGACACCCTGGACGCATTGCTTGGAAGACGAAAATAGCACGGAAATAACTACAGAAGGTCCCAGCCCTCCAGGAGGAGGTTTATCGGCGCAGAAATCGCAAGTGTTGCTAGCTAGGTTCAGATAAGAATTAGAGCTTCAAAGTCAAATAGACCATCTCTGACGCCGCTTTCCTCGTGTCTACGAAACTCGCCTCAGCTATATAGTCCGCTCTACGGTGAAATAAATCTTAGTACAGATGTACTTAAAATAAAACGTGCATAAAGAAGTTAAGCACCAGTTTTCCAGAAACGTAAATCGGTCAGCTTACAGTTCATGTTATAGTTCAGGAAGAGGGAATGTAAAAATAAAATTCAGCAACAAATGTAAGAAGTGATTGTTTCAGATGAAGTGCAAATACAACAACGAAAATGCATGTAGCGTCGCGCTCAGGCAACATGAAAGAATAGTGACTGTGCTACGCGGTGCACGCGAAGGGAACCCTAGAGGAAGAGGAGACAGGTACAAAACAGATGCACGAAAGCATCACTGATTATATTATTTATAAACTTTCAATCAGTTACAAGGTAGACTGTGGTGGGAAAGCTACAACAGAACACACAGTACGTATTTTAAGTGTAACAGGGAGGGATTCACTTTTAAAACAAAGACGCTGTGCCCTTTACGGACGCTGGGGAGAAGACTATAGATGTAACCGGGAAAAGTGGGTTGCAAGCTATTTCTTGGATATAGTTATGATACTTTGTTGGAAACTGTGAACTATATGCTGGTTAAAATAAAATACTCTCACTACAATGCTACTTTATTTCGATAAATCAGACCCTGATCGAGCTCCTTTCAACGTTGTGCCGCCAAGACCTCACGCTGGATCGCCACAAACGAGATGAGAGAACCGCTGGTGCGACGCTGCCATCATCAGGAACTGCTGCACCATTGGAAGAGAGGGTGGAGAAACGCATTGACTTCAAGTGTAAATTGCTTTTTATCAGTTTCATTGGGCACGTTGGCTATAACGAGAGGACAGCTGTTGTGCTGACGATAACGCAAGTGATGCTTTAAATGTGGGCAGGGGCTCAGAAAAGGGGGATGGGGGAATGACTTGATCATTAGCTTGCTTGAAAGGAACCAAAGTGGCACCTTCAAGGATTTTCTCTTCAGCAGTGGCATTCCTTGAAGTACACTTGCACCACGTGCCAGTGTCAGTTCCATCCAGGACATTTTTCCACATAAAGTTTCTTATATCGAATCAATCCTAGACATGCACCAGTGTAAGTGTCCTATATAGCAGAAGCGCTCAATGGAAATAGATTGTCTCCCACACTCCTGCCACATGACCCCACCCCCACCCCCTCCACTCTCATCCGTTCCGTCTTTGTCAATCCGGCATTTGACGCTTGGAGCTGTCATCAGGAACAAGCAAATCATCGCGGGAAAAACAGCTGCCCCCAGTGAAATGAGAGGAGTTGAAAATGGTTATAGCATATGCCCGCATAAATCTGCAGGCGCAGCGCCCAGCTTCGCATGCCGACGATGCTTCTGACAAATTGGATGGGTGTAGGTCCTCATGGCGCATGCGTCACTTGATGCCTCACGTGACTAAAGCTTCCTGCCGCTTGCTCAGTGAGGCGAGGCGTTTCACCAGATGGGCTGCGGTGCCAGACTTCAAAGACTTGCTCTGATAGGGTTTTAATATGTTTTCCCACGGCATGGTTAGAAAGGTCTTCGAGTTGGTTAAGTTGCGCGAAGAGCATCACTCGTGACAGTTGCATCAAAATAAATAAGTTCAAGAGACATTTTATTTAAAAAATTCGCCTATAACAGACTGGAAGAATTTTGAAAAAATGGCCATAAAGCACAGGAAGCGTGAGTGATGTTCATCCAGCCATCCACACATACCCCCCCCCCTTCCCATCTCTCACTTCCTTTCTCCCTCCCTTCATTGTCTGTTCCTACCCTCACCCCATCCCAACCCGTTACCCAAGTTCATCCGAGAAAAGGACAAGCTTGTCGAAGATTCTCTCTCCCTCTCTCTCAAAACCAGTTTTCCTTTTGTTTTCAGTCCCATGTGATGCCACTCTTCATTGTTTTCGTGTCTATCACTTCCTGACATGTTTCCCTTACTGCTAACGCTTCCTTCGTCCACGTATCCTTCACTATTCTTAGTCGCACTTGGTTTTTTTTCTTGGTTTTTTGTTAACAACTAATGTTTGTTTTGTTGCAGGTACACCGACTATTTACATAAGATGCGTTGATCTTTACCAGTTTCTAAACACGATGGTCTTAGTTCATGGTTCAAAATCGTTCTACTTTTTTTTAAATATCTGATGGGTTCTGAAGTTCAGCGCTCGAAATGGAAGCTTGAATATCAAGCTGTGCTTCTATATCAACCTATATCAGGCAGCTCTCGTGCACTTCACCACCACTCTATCAGGCGCTGCCTTGAGTGTTCTAATTGTCTCATTCAACATTGTAATGAGTACGGCACGCTTATTTGTCGAGTGCATTGGGTTGTTTTTTCTTAAAGAACATTCTTCTTTATGCCGCACAGACAGATGTGCATTTTTAAGCAGGTGGCTACATTCTGCGTGATGCTGCACCAGAGAATACTTGACAGTTTATGACACCATAAACGATGCCGCATCTACCTGTCGATAAAAACACCCTTCGTCTTCATGATAAGGGTTGCGTGGTCTGCATCAAAGCTGGCATGTTTAATTCCTGCCTCCAAAAACAAGACCAGCAAAAACCATTCAGTGTCAGTCCGTAACAATACGCCTCCGAAATTTGCCAAGCAGATATACTCGAGTTGATTTACTTCCCAAGTTAAGCGAGCAGCCTTTCAGAGGTAGAAGGGATAAAAAAAAAAGATATTTAAAAACCTGACAGAAACAGAGACGCTATAAAACCTCTACCTCTAGTCCCCTTCCTCACTGAAGAGTCTCTCAGGAGAGACGATTGTCATTTCCAGGCGTGCACACAAAAGCAAATTAACCAACAAACGTTCTCCTGCTTGCCACCGCCTTGACAGTAACTGCCCTGCGTGTAAACCGCCTTCAGTAGATAAGATCTTGGTAAGGGGCCGCAATCATGCCACTTCGCCGAGTGAGGGGGGTATTTACACAGAAACTGTCGCTTTTTTCGGGAAGGGAAGTAAATTCCTGAAAAAGGATGACCCGTGAGAAATGACCCTTGCTTTCTCAAAAAAGAAAAAACCCTCAGTGCCTGCAGTCGATTCTAAAGAGGTTTATAAAAAAAAAAGTACCGGTAGCATGACAGCTCATCGATCATCGGAAAGGCCTTTCTTCACCGGACGAAAGTTCGTCGTAGGACGCGGAGCCTCGCCATGGGCCTGAAGTGCTCTCTCCAGGTGACAGTCCTGTCTCCTCTGTCTTGGGGTAGGATGAACGCTTAATGCCCGCACGCACGCACCCACGCGCAAGCAAGCAAGCATAGAGAAAGAGAGAGGAAGGAGTGAGAGAAAACGACAAGAGAACCTTCATGTTCTGGATCACTTTTTTGACATGCACTGGCAAGCATTTCAAGGTGGGCCGGGCACAAAGCAGGAGATAGATTCTGCTGAAACGCCCCGCTCAGTCGTTTCCTGACGAAGTGTGAAGAGGTTTACTCGTGGGTCAAAAAGTAAGCGTTGCCATAAGAACTGTGCATTGATGCGGCCCCAGATGTGGGAATATTCAATTAACGTGTGCACTGTCACATGTCACTCCTAGGTAAGCCTGTTCTCCCTTCCTTCTCTTCACACCTGGTAGGTGGAAGGTACGTCATAGACAGGCTGATAGCTCCTCCCCAACCTAGGCTGGCCAGAACCGGTTTAATCGAGGTTAAGGCGGACACCTACTACTTAAGCCGGCAAAAACGTGAGTGTAGGATATACAGACTCGGACAGGACATGGAGAGAGAGTTAATGTAGGAGGACCAAGAGAAGCGGACACGTGTAGACCCACGGACCTCTGCCCCTCGCCATCTTAGCCAAGACGTCGAAAGAGTAAAGGGCTCCAGCATTTCATGCCAGATACACCGGGTGTATTTCGCCGACAAGTCCACGAAATAGACATGTAAGTGATTGCTGTTGCGCCTTATGGGACTGCTCTTGCCATAAACTTATCTTAGAGTCTGGGACTCGGGTTGATTTAAGATAGGTGGTTTTATCCTGCTGGAGACAGGAGACGTTAAGCTAGTGGCCGGGCGTATGCCAAAAGGGGAGGTAGAGGAAGTGCTGGTCGTGGCAGTGTCATAGCTTCATTGTTGGTCGTTGAATAGCTTGGGAATTGTGTATTGCAGAAGTAGTTGTTTCAGTAGTGACGAGAGTAGGAGCTCTGTTGTCGGTCACTTACTGTATTTGTGTATTGAGCGGGATCATAGGCCGTTTTGCAGTTTGATTTCCCCTCTGGAGTTTGATTATCTTCTTGTCTGATACCTCGTGGTATTACGTAATCAGGCAGCGTCTTACCCTAGACACGAGCACGGTGATTCTCTGTAAATAATCTGTAGATATATTTGATGTAGTCGAGTCGGTTAGTGTTTGAAATATATGTTGAATAACGGTTCGCTGCAGTTGTGTTTTTACGAGGGTGGGGGCTCTTGAGCTAGAAGTGTTTTGTCTGCGTGAGACTGAGCGAACGTGTCAGAGTATGAGAATCTTTTCCCTCGGTAGATTTCTCTAGTTATTCACATTATTTCATAGCGTCGTCACCCTTTGGTGTAGAAACCATTGACCTGGGGCAGTAAAGGTTTTTGGTGAGGATTGCTCAGTTAAGTCTACATTTACGAGATCACCATAACAGTTTGTTCGGTGGTTCTGAGAAGTCGAGTCCAGTAAGTTAAGGTACGGCCCGCCACGTCACATGCACAAGGCACTGAAGTGCACATCTGTATTCTTGCATGAAGTTTAGTTGTTTATAGACTGGTACTTTGCTCAGTGCTTCTATCGCTAAAGGAACAGATTACATTTTTGCTCTTTTAACAAAACTGTTTTAGTATCTCCTATAAAATGCTTGACATCCGTTCTTCTGTGGCTCTGTGTTTGTGCATGCGTGCAAGCGTGCGAGAGTGTGTATGTGCGTCTGTGCGTTCTGTTCTTGCGTATGTGTTTGTATTAAATCTGAATTTGTGTGTGTGTGTGTGTGTGTTCATTGCAGTGAGCGGAGCTCCACACCCCGCCATACATGTCAAGACGATGTAAAGGAAAAAGACCTGAAGAGAAGCAGGGCATTGCCCAGGTATGCAAATAAACTCGCGCCTGGCATCAACAGCCCCGTCGTGTGACAGACCAGTGCCTTATGCCAAAGCGACGGCAGAACAACCTCTCTGACCGTTACAAACGACTGGGAAACATCCTATGATTCCGTTATCGCCGCTACTTTGAGTTGTGTACCTGAGAGAGGTAAACTGGTCATCCGCAGTTTCTTGTTCCAGTCCCTAAATTGTTTTCAAGGCCGTCGCGACGTAAGCGGAGCCAAGGGTATTTTTAAATCCCCCGTTTCAAAAAATAAAAGCTTTTGAATGTTTTGCTCTCAGATATAGCTCAAACGTATTAGTAACTGTATGTCTTACACATATTCATAAACACACACATAGTCTCTCTCTCTCTCTCTCTCACAGTAATCCAAGACGCACGCGCATACACAACGCAAACACACGCAGACTCTCGTGCCCACTCATACAAGTCCTCCCAGCCTAGTCTCGAAAACCATGGCCAGACATCGTGGGGCGGCATCCCATTAAGCTGTAGGACAACAACCCATGTAAAAATGAAAGCCATTACTGGGATCGCCTTAATTAAAACAGGATTCACAACTGCACAACAAGCCCAGGTCAGGAACTGGTCAACTGTAGCCATTGTCCACTCCTAGAATGCTGAGGCTAATCTTAAAGTTAATGAAAATTCACTCATCCATAAATAAGAACAATCCACGTGACCGTCTCATTCAAACGTTCAGTTCTCAGTTCAGGCGCAGACGCTCAACATGGAAATTAAAGAAAACGTTTGAGGGATTTGGGATTTGAGGGATTTGGCCCCTCTCTGTATAGGTAGGCGGCATAGAGACAAGAAAGTATAACATGCCCATTCCCCCGCACGCATCGTCTCCCCATCTTTCACAGACGTGCACAATTAAATCATTAACGTTTACTTGATGTGTGTTCACTCGATCTTTTCATGGAGCTCAGGTGTTACAGATACGCAGTATGCAAACTAGAGGATCAACGTATATTTTGGAGATTTGTATATCTCTGATTCTAATCTCTAAATACTGCAGCAGAAGCGCTGCAGAAGAGTTTCATTAGAGAAAGAGATTTCAAAGTTATGCCCGCACAAAGGCGCAGTGGCGTTTACGAGAGGTGTCGCGGTGCTGCAGCACTGTCCGCCAAGTACCGAGCGTATCGAAGGGAGCAGCTGCTGCCCTTTCACAGCTGCGGCTTTGCACGCCTGCGACCCATCGGGGAGGTTCCATCGATTCTTGTCGCTGCTAATTCAGGCGAAAGGTGCGGACTTCATTACACAAGACAATGAGGAGGAGACCCTGTATGGAGCGGTCCAGGCTGACGTTTTCTGACCCTCACACTGCACGTGCTTGCCTTGCCCTCGGATTGCACGTGCTTGCTTTGCCCTCTTGTACCAAAAGAAGAACGATCTTAAACTCTGTATGTCTCCTGGCGCTATTCTAATTAAGCAATCTTTTGCTCTTACTTGTGTACGTCTTTACAGTACTACATGGAGTGTTCGCCGCTGAATGGGGCTGTGCTGCCTCGTGACAGTATGTATGTATATGAGGTATAAGGCCATAATGCATCCATTCGACGGTCAGACTCCATTACCGCTAAGTCCCATCCACACGGACTCCCCTCCCCCATCTTTCAAACGTCACACATCAGGGAACAGCATCTACCCAAGCATTTACCTGCTTCACATGCATGACCACTGTCACTCATGTTTCACAACTGTCTGTAAGTTATCATCAACTTTATCGACAAGCAATTTGTTGTGTACTTCTATATGACCCACCACAGTTGCTATTAATTATTACTATAGGATTCAGGGCATCCGAAGTAACCTGCTATCTGAGTGAACACAACTGTTTCTCGAACTAGTCATCTTCTGCAAGATTTTCCTTCTATAAGGGGGACAGCAATCGTTTCTACCATACTCACTAAAGGTTACCGAACCGTACTATTCCGACATCCCGCAGTCGTGCCAGTCAGTGCGCGACTTTCATTGCCGAACTGGCATTGACGAGAGATGTACGAGAGTGTACCAGCTTCAGAACCTTAGTTCTAAGACCTTTCTAATATAGTAGTCCGCTAGCTGCCTTCTCCTCTGCCGAGTTCTCGCCAAGCAGTAACACTTTCCGTCAAGTTCTCGCACAGTTTTCTAGCGAAAGCTTTCACTTCCCGTGCTCTCCCATTTTCACCCCTCCCCCACCCCACACGTACCTACCCTGCACCTCTCCACCCAAAATCCCCATCATCCCTCGTTTTTCAAACCCGACACCACAACGCCGAACCTTCTCTCCGTCATCGGCGTACTTTTTTTAAACCGCACAACTTCGGGTCTCCATCATACACCCGAGACCCGGCTTTGAAGGTCTGTCACGGCCCCGCGCCATGATAAATTACCCCGGGGGTCTCGACTTCGCCAACTGTGGCATGCCTGTGGGCCGACTCGGATACGATGCCGTAAATTTTCACTTGCACGCACGCACAGACTTCGAGACGATATGTGTTGTACTTCGGACAGGACTTGTGTTACGCTTCCAGACGCAAGCACTAAGCTGTATGAGCTAGCCTCTCGACCCTGTATGTTACAATTGGTTACGAGTGATCTGAGGACGCATAAGCTCTTGAAAAACTACAACACGCGGGCGCGCGGCCGCGCATGCACGCTCACACAGGCTTGTTCCCTTTCTTCCCACCCAGGTAATTGTAGCTTCCTCCCACCACTTCCTCCACACAAGCGAAAGTGACTAGATGTTGTAACTGTTATACTTTGCATTTTGCTACGGAAAAGAGGCTTTGATTACAAAGCAAACCTAAAACTGTGGGCGCGCATGCGCATGCGCACGCACGCACGCACGCACTTTCAGGCAGGCGTAGAAGCACGCACGCTCACTCAGGAAGAGCTGGTGGCAGGGTCACCTGAATATAGCTGTCGGTGGCTACGGACTAGCGTGCAGAAGGTTACTGTTCGAATTCAGGTGTGGTCAAGAATTATTTCCTGGAAATGTGCAGACTCCATTTGGCCTTACTTCCGAACATTAACCGCCTCTCCCCTCTAGACATCTTACTGCAGTTATCGGTCTGATGGTTCTTTTAGTACATAGCTTAGTAATAGGACCCCGCCCCCCCCCCCCCCAGTGGAAAATCACCACCAGGTGAAACACCTTCCCTCTAAAATAACCAACCAACCAAAGGAAGAACGGGGGCCTAGATAGCTCTGTGGGTAGACCTGTGGAACAGCGTGTGGATGTTGCTGGTTCGAATCCAGGAGTGGTCAAGGATTATTACTCCATGTGGCCTTACCCTTGAAACGTTAAACTCCCTCTCAGTTCCGCACTGAGCATCTTATTACAGCCATCAGTCTGCTGTTCTTTCAGTGCATAGTTAGTAATAGGACCACATCCCCACACAGCACGATATCACCCCAAGGAAGCACAGTCCCTCTAAAATTACCTCCCTTCTTACCTCGGTTGGTCTGAGGCGGGGGGTCGGAGCTTCGCGCCCCGGCCGAGTCCTACCAAGACTTAAAAATTGCCAACCCTGCCAGACACCTGGCACCACAGGGAGCAGTACTAGGACTGGTTGGCACAGTGTCAGCATATGACTGGGTGCGACTAAATCTTGTGTTGCGACAGCAGTCCTGAGTCCCACGTGTGGCACCAGGTTAAATTGTTTAAGCAACGCTGTCCTAATATGCACCTAGTTTGCAACAGGACGTAAAGAATCAACCAACCTTCTTTCCACAGAAAAAGAGGCTGTAAGGCCGTCATAGAGGGTAGATAATGGACGATTGGAACCAGCGAGAGTAACGATAGAACGACTGCCTGGCAAAGGGAGGTAATGGTGTTTTTTTTTGCCAGGGTCGTCATTCGTAGCCTCCCATTAATCAGCTGTTTATTTTTTCGCGTATACTGTTAATTCCATCCACGTGTAATTAAATTTCATTTCCATCATGCCAGGAGCTGGCCAAATTGCTGGTAAGATGTTTGTGAGGACCAGTCTTAATTCATTCCCAAAAAACAGGAACGCGCGTGCAGGAGGGTGGGAAACGTTCTGCACTGATGACGTCGAACTTAACGTCACCACCAGTTGACACGCAGCAGACGAGATGACCTGTGGCGAGTCATTATCGTCTTCAGTTTTGGTAACGTGCATCATGATTGGCTGTGACGGGGCTGGCCAGGCCAGCACCACAAAAACATCCAAACAAAAGGGCACACCGACTGGTTCGTGTTTTCTCCGCCACTGGACCTCAAGCTGGGCCCACCTACAACCTGTGGATCTGTGCACGCGCTGAACCCACCGCACGGGAACGCGCTGCAGTGCGAGTTAGTGTGGGTGAGGGTGAAGAAGTTTCTATCGTCTGCTTGTAATGTAAGTTATACAAGGCCACAATGAAGAGACGGACAGAAAGAAGTGGATCACTGGGCTTTATGCACGGGCAGGAAATTGTTTACTGCGTTATCGGCAATCTGCTTTAGTGGCAGTTAAGTTCAGGTATTGTTCAAGCCAGGTTAGTTTTAAGGCATTTCCACATTCCGATTCCCTCCCGCTACAACCCCAAGGTTTGCCTGTCCTGGGAAGGGGTGGGGGAACAAGGAAAGTCATGGCGTGAAATTTGTCATCAGGGTTGTCTCTCATTTAATCTTCCTGCCCTCCCCATTTCCTTTCCTCCCAGAAAGGTATCTCCAGCGATGTGTATGGAATCATCGCTCTTCACATTCACACATGTACTTTGCACATGAACAGCATAAACAAACACCATACTTTTCGATGCATATGTAATCAGAGAATGTTTACATCACATGTTGCTTGTGAATGGTCAGTTAAACCAAATAACCATTAGAAATATGATTTCACAAAAGATGTGTGAAATGACCGAACAAGGAACACCATCTGTAGGCAGGTGTTGTGGGCGGGGTCAGAAAAATTCCTTCCTGGGAAGTACCCCTGGCATATAATAAATAAAAAGCAGTACACTTAACTAAAACAGTTCCATAGAAAACAAAGACCACCCTTGTCTTTACTTATTTAAAGGGTAATTAGACCCATACAGAAAAGATACTTTGTCAACATAAGAAATTTGCATAAAACAAGTGGGTTAGTATTTGCCTTTGAAAAACATAGTTAAAAGAACTTCAAAATCCATCAGCTTGTATTCAAAATATACATTCTATGAGATCCAGTCTGTTACTATTTTACTTAGTTTACTTACTGAGTTTACTTACTGACAGGTCTAGAATAGTTTAGTTTAACTAAAGATGCATTAATCTGATATCTGGCTACAGAGGGAAAAGGAGGCAATACACTGTTAATGCTGGTGGCAGTGAGTAGGGAAAGGTGACAGCAGTAGACTAATGATAGCAGTGGTAATAAGTGAAGTATTGACAAGATGATGACAATGAGGAGAAAATGATGACTAATTCCATATTTTCCATCGTTGTACATTAAACAAGCTATACACTGGTTTGAACAAAACAAAGTATAAAGAAGTTTGAACTGATACTATTTTATGTGTGTCATATGATTTAACTAAGTTAAATGTAAACAACCCTAATAGTAACTCACTGAACTGTCCAAAGATTTCATCAGTTTTCAGTGACACTTGGTGCAGATCTCTCCAATGATTCTTTTCCAAATATCCATACTCCACAAAATGTATATCCCATAATGGTAAGCTTAAATTACATTTTGATGCAGATGACTGGACAAGCCTGTTACCACTTTTTTTTTATTTCCCATAGCCAAACAGCTTAACACCAGTATTACCAATCTACCCATAACTCAGCCACACTGTGTGCATGTCTTAAATCAGTGTGCACACAATAAATCATTGTTATGTACACAAATCACTACATAAAGGAGTCTGCATATTACACATCA
>SMGT01015421.1:159878-186412 GCA_004794575.1 Lanistes nyassanus | reverse complement strand
GTGTAAAGGACAGTTTAGTAGACTGAGGAGGAAATAGAGATAATTACGCTCAAATGCAGTTAAGCTAGCTAATTTGAATAGATACAGATAGGAAATTAGCCTACAAACTAACCTAACCTATAAAGATGGTTGTTAAGTTTACTATCTAAAGAAAGAGCATATCGAGTAGAATACGAAGATGTTAGTTGTTAATGTGTGTAGTTATTCTAAAAGAGTATAGAAGCGTTTAAAGAGAGTGAAGCTAGCACAGCACGTTTAAAAATGCCGCCGCACGTCAGTCATGTGACGCTGGCGGTATCCAGCCTGTAATCTGATACCGCCCGCTGTGAGCGGGTGGTGGCGAAACCGTCTCCGTGATGGCTGCGTCCATCACAATTGTAAAAGAAACTTTTCTGATAAGCTGCTCAGCAGGGCAAGTGATAAATCCAACTTAACGTCAAACCTTGACCAACTTATCACCTATAATTTAGAAACAAATGTTTTTTACTGAATATTTTTTTCTATGTATCCATCAAGTTATTAAAAACATGACCAAACTCACTCACTGTTACGAATCTATCAATGGCTTTTGTATTCATGAACACAATTTCCCAACATTAGTTCTTCAAGTAGCTTCTTTCCCAAATAACTCAGGGAATGTTGATAAACATGGCACACCAAACGCAGCACATACTTTAAATGCATTTTTTAAGGTCCTGGATGGAAGTTTTTTACCCTGTCTTTTGACTCTAAAAATTTTACCAAAACAATAAACAATTTTATTAAAATGAAATTACACTTCATGGTCATATTTTACAAGATCACAAAGCACCATAACAGAAGTCAACTCTGGCATTAACCCTTTAAATAAAATCCTCTCTTAACATTTTTTATTTCACTGACTGTTTTGCATGGGCTTCTCCCATTTCTTGTTAGTCTTCTGGCTCCTAAAGTCACTTCTGCCATTAAGCGTAAGTTATAACCTTCAACTGCAGCAGTGCAGCGACAGTTCAGACAGGATTCAAAGCCTAGCAATGAGCCATCGCTCAGAACCTTTAATGACTTATCTGAGATATCAATGATCCAGAACTTCTCACATCAACGAGTTTGATATTTTATTTTATAGTGTAAAATCTGTATCCCCCATCAATGTTAATTAATCTGTGTTGGTACTTGTAATAACTGAAGATTTTGGCGAATTAAAAAAAAATTGCTAAAAATGAAACTGTTGTGATTTTACATGAGTCATCTGATACAGGTGCAACAATAGTCCTTATTTATGATAATGTATTTGTTGGGTAAATGGAAGAATATCAGAGGTTCAGACATAAATCTCATGATCAGCTTTTGTGTCCATCCTCATACCTCATGCCAACAAAAATGATCAAGGTTACATTTGTACAGTGACACCAAATTCTTAAGCAGTATCAATTCTGAAATAATGCCCTTCATACTTTTCATCTTAAGAAAGAAAATGGAAGTGACCTGTGCCATAAATTGCCAGTTAGGTCTGCCATTTATACACCTTGCAGCCTGTTAGTGTTACGTTAGATCTTTTTGCACTTAGGGATTCTTGAGCAGATGATATTGTCTTTTAAACAAGACATATTTTCATCACAACACCAAAGAAACCTTAAGAAAAAATATAGCTAACAAATTTGCAGGGGTCTAGAAGGCAGATCAGCAGGTAATACACATCTTTTTTAAATCAGTACATTGCACTGATACCCATCAGCACCCATCTAAGTGCCATCCAACTGAAAACAGAACCTTAAAAACACCATAAAATTTGAAAATTATGCTAGATACAGAAAATCACAACATCCAACTAAACAGATGGTAAGTGAGCAGAATGTCTTTAGAGCTGCGGATTATTTCATTGCGAGGGTCACTGTCAACAGCCAACTCCTTGCACATCGCTAGATGGAAGGCAAGAGGGGACAGAACTCTGCAAAAAAACAGAAATGCTCATCGCTGCTGCACATTGAATGGCCCACATTTGGCACTGATTTGGTCTGGCATTCATCTTTATATTTTGAACAAAATGATAGAGGCAAGCCATGCTGAACACAACGTGGTAATATAAAACTACATAAACAAAATTTAATTTACAAATGTAAATGTGAAACAAAAGCTCGGGAAGTTTTTCTGCCATCAAAGAAGGAAAGAATTTATGCTAAAAATGCTGGCAACATCCCACTGCTCACCATGTACAGGACACTAAAGATATTTGGAAGCTGTATCACTTACATCTCCCCAAGTCTGCTTCTTATATAACTATGTTAATCCACAATGACTGTACCAATCCTATTGGTTTTGAAGCTGCATCAAAAAACGTTTTAATCACAACAGACCTCCAGTTTGCTGAGACTGCAAAATTATATGTGCATGTCCTTTTTTCCCCCTCTCTAGTCTTCTTTGAGGCACTTATTTTTTGGTTATTTTTTGTAAGTTTAAACCAAAGCAGTTGTTTCTGGTCTTTAATTTTCCTGGATCTTGATGAATTGAACTCAAAAAAGCACTAGAAAACAAAAGCCAAACCCCACTAAAATAAAAACACATGAAAAAGAATTCCAACAAAAAGCAAAGCTGTTAATTTGATTGAAAAGCCAGAGAAAGCATGGTAATAATGTTACACAATACTGTGGCAAACAGTTTGGTTACAATTTCAGGTCCAGGCAGCAAAACGCAAATCAGTGCCAATGGGCAGACAGCGTTTTCCAGACGATGACAGGGTTAATCATGTCAGTAAAGTTGTGGCCTCAGTGTTTCGACTGTTAGGATTAGCCCCCAGGGAAAGTCAAGCACAAGCTGTGCATGCACTTTTGCTCCTCAGCAAAACACCTTCCTGCCCCTGCATTAAATTTGAGAACTTCAAGTAAACTTTCTGGCCCCCAGTCAACCTGTGGAGACAAGAGATTCATTAAAGATTGTGAAAAATGGAAAGCAGTGAAGTCATTAAGGGATTATTACTTCAAATAGAAAACAGGAAGGCACTTCTTAAATGCTAAAAAAAGAAAAAAAAGGCGGGGGTAGAGAGAATATGTAACATGATAGGTAGGACTAAGCAGTGTCCAGGGGGGAATGCGCTCTTCCTCCTGGTGAAAGCCGGGGAGAAACAGCAACAAAAATAATTTTAAGAATTCTCCCTTGTTTTGAGAAAATTTAGTAAGTTAACAAAAAGGAACTGCACCATGCTACATGAAACAACACAGACAATCAACAGTTTTAGGGCATTACCCTTTCGTCACGACGACACAAACACAGAGACAGATAAAGACAAAAAAAAACAGGCACTTAGCTCAGTGAAGTGCAGTAGGTTGTACAGTAAGCAGTGAAAATACTGGGACAGGGTAGGCTTCCTAGTAAAATGTGGCCTGCAAGGGAGGTCATAAGGGTAGCCAATCACATTACGACCCTCCTCTGCAGTGGTGGCCAATGGTGTGGCAGGTAGCATAGGAGGGCTAGGGGGTGGGCGAGCAGAGGTTAGTTACTGAGGCTTGGCACAGTTCCTTTTTGTTAACTTATTTCCAAGTGGTAGTCATGTGTTCCATTTTTAAAATTTTATTCCTGACAACTATGCTAAAAAGTGCCTGTTCGCAATGCCTACATCTTTTCCAATCAAAACTACGAATATTTCATAAGGACCTCTTCATTTCCTATGTTGTATCAGTCTCTATAAAATCCTAAAACTTTCATTTTTTAAAAAGTTCAACCCAAAGGAAAAAACCTAAGGGACACTTCCTCAGATAATAGTGCAGCCCCAAGTTTGCACCACCATTATACACCACTACACAAAAAATTGTCCTTTTGCTGACTGGAATGTTGACCTGGTCAATAAACAAAGAAGGCCTGTTTCCAAGCACTGCTATGAAACATTAGCTGGACATTAAAGCAAGCCCTCAGGTACAAATAAATGGACAAAACATGTAATATATTTTGATTGGCTGGAATGCATGCAGATGGTGAGTGTCAGGAAACCAGCAGCTGTGAATGGGAACACTCAAACTCGGAGAATGGCCCAGTGAAGAACAGTCTACAATATCTAGAATATTCTGACAGTATATGATCATATCAATTTTTGTTGTATTAGTACTGGGTTTTTCCCATGGCAGGGTATATGTGAATGTGATTTGAAAGCTGGGTCCCCATGATTAGTGTCACCACTTGCCACTACAGTACAATTTCTCCTTCTCAACTATGTTGCTTCAGTGTGCCATGGTGAAGGCTAATCCAATCCCTGACGGAGCGAGACACCACTATGCTAACACAGATGCTAGCATTGTTGACACCATGGAGTGATGTGCTTGAGCTAAAGCTAAGCCACAGAACCAACTGCAACTTGAACAGAACCACGACCGGCAGCATGCAGGAACCATTTTAGAACAAGCTGAAGCCATGAGGAATAATGGGTTCATCACTGTTCCAGCATATGCAATATTGCAACTGGTGGATTCCTGGACGCAGGTCAAATTAAATACACCTTTCGGCATACAATGCTAGGCTTGTATATCATTAGTAGTTACAATTGCTTAAGAATTTTAAAAGTGATTACAAACAAAATATACTGGTTAGCGTTATAAGCCAACTAAGGAACGCAGTAATGCAGTCTAAAACAAGATTAGCATTGCCTGACATAGTCATGAAGAGGAAAAAGCTGAGAGGGCTTAAGAGAAGGGACAAGGGGATCAGAAAAATCTGTAACATACCAGAAAGGCTTCAAAGCATAAAACAGTAAAATTTGTCAGCATGTGGATGCCATGCATGCAAGTTGGTGCACTCGGTGCACAAGAACACATACATGCATGTGTTCATACATGAAGCTTACTACAGGCCAAACCACAAAAGTCAATCTTTATCTTCCAAGGTTGTGGAATATGAAATGAGACCTATCATAAGCAGTGTCTGTGACAGTTTGAAAATACACTCTAAACACCAGTACTTGAGTTTTCTTTAACTCGTGTTAGTTTGCTCTAACTAGTGTTAGTTTACTCTAACTAGTGTTAGTTTACTCTAACTAGTGTTAGTTTACTCTAACTAGAGTGTACTCCTCTCAGCCAAATGTTGAACAAGCTATTAGATATTAAATACTACCAAGGACAGAAGTATCAACAGCTCTGTAACTGAGGGCGGCAGCTAGTCAACTATAACAGATGCACATGTGAACAAGAACACAGGAAAAAATGCACATCATCAATTAACACAACATACAGAATCTTCAGCATTCATCTGCTTACCTTCCCAGTTTTTGTGCCACAACACTCAAGTGGAAGAAGGGAGAAAACCTAATCAACAAGAAAACTTACAATGCTGATATGAAAAGAGTTGCCTCCTCTGACCAAGGCATGCAGTTCGAACTGTGTGAAAGAAGAACAGGTGGAATGAAGGCGCAATGAAAGTGCAGCAAACTTACCTGAGCTCACATTTGATCTGCACCCAGCCTGGGCTCCTCAGAAATGACCAGGGGTGATACCACTTTTCCACCACCTCTACACATGAACACAGGGTCTCCAGCCACAGGTGTAGTACCTGTTCACTGTAAACAAGGAATACAAACACAACATGGGTATACACACGTGAACACAGGGTCTCCAGCCACAGGTACAGTACCTGTTCACTGTAAAGAAGGAATACAAACAACATGGGTATACACACATAAACACAAGATTGGACAGATTTTTTTCTTCTGAAATCACAGGGGTATGTTTCAAAATCCCAGTAAGTCTTTCATGGCCTTTGTGGAAAAACAAATACAAAAAAAAAAGAACATCTGCATAACAGTTACATCTAACATGGTATCTCTAGGGTCTGCAATCCCCCCCCCACCACAACCACCACCACCACCACCCCTCAGCAATCTAGTGACAGGCTAACCCAAGTAACATTTTAAAAGTCATGGTTTCATGTCTCTTAATATATGCTTTAAAAATGTAACTCACTTCAGGCCACAGCAGATGAGTGATCGAAACTTGACATCCATCTGTGCATGGCAGGCATCATGGGACACATTGACAGCCTGCACAGCCTGTTCACCCCAAGACAAAACTTGTTATTTTACCACTGGAGAAAACTAAAAACATCATCTGTAAAGTTTTACTCTCTCAGGACCAAGATTCTCAGGGCTTGTTGCATGTCATCTGATCCTTGTAAGTAAAGCCCTTATAAAATGTAGTACAAGTTTATAGTTAAAGCTTGCTAATGCACAATAAATCAGTCCATTCAGGGTTGTTGTAGGCACTCACATCCTATAAAACAGACAGAGGGAGGGACATACAACGAGGAATCAGTTTCATGAATTACTATCATTCATCATGCACATTCATGCTCAACCACATGAAGCCACAGAAAAGAAAGCACTAGAGTGGGTCTCCACCAAACAGATACCAACAGTAACTGGAAATGCCCTTTTGGCATGCTAGGCATATCTTGGGACGAAAACAGAAACAAATTGCGTCTGTTCTGCGTACTTTCTTTTCTGGACGCAGCTTGATGCCACTCACCCTGTAAAGAACTTCCTCTGGTGTTAAAACTTTTCCATCCTCATCCAGCCTACAACATATAAAAACAAATTTCGATAAAGCAAGGATTATTGCAGATGTTTATTGTTTAATGTCAACCATAGAAGACTATCTCCTGAAAGGGAAAAGGTGATGAAGCTGTTAGGGCCAAAGAAGGGGAAGGAAGCCAGAATATCCAGAAAAATTCTGACAGGGAGCCCTCTAAACAGTACAACAAATGGAATAGTATGACAGACATTTGAAGAACCTATGGCCCTCTTTATAAGTGACAAAAACAAGTTGCCACCACAAGAGCAGCTGTGCTGAGAGAACTGCATCTAAACAGCAGTGCACAAGGAAAGGCCAAAACCAAAACACAAAAAACAAAACAACAACAAAAAAAGAAAAACCATATTGGATGTTGTATGATGATGGCTTGCAGGCGGTGAGTTGTCCCCCCTTGGGGCAGAACTTTCACCCAACCCTAGCTTTTATATAAACTGCCATACACACTTCTGATCTACTCACCTATAAGTTTTGCAGAGCACCAGCCGAGAATAAACACTCTGGAAATCCTTTTCCACTTCCCGTGTTGCTGCCTGAAAGATGAAAAGCACTTTTTAATCTGACTCTTTCTATTCACTCAATTACAAACAGGCCTCATTGTCCAAGTAAACCCTGTCGCCATATATCAAAGTTTGTCTTACTAAGAAAAGCACCTGGAACCACCACACAATATAGACTGCTTTAGGAGAACATCTGGTCTTTAACAGAGAAAAATTATCTCAGTGTAGTAAGCAAGATTGCCATTTATCCTACAGATAACTCTTCCTGAAATTTCAACACAATACATTTATCCCTCAAGTTCAATTTGAGCTTATGACCTCAAGAAAGTATTCTTTAACTCAGTGCTGAAAACAATCATCTTTACATATGACATCTTAAAAGTAGACTGTAAGTCAGTGCTCAAGTAATCATCTTTACATACAACATGAAAGTATTCTGCAAGTCGGTGCTGAAGGAATCATCTTTACAAACCTCTTCAATGAACAACCATGGATGACAGTGGCCTCCCATAATGATGGACTTCTTAAGTCCATGCTCAAAAATAGCTTTCAGTGCTGGACAAAGCCTGAAAGCACCCAGTCAATCTCTTTGTTTTAGTTCAATGACAAACCAGCTGTAACTAACTGCTCTGCATATGTTATTGAAACTACAGGATCACGAAAACTTGACAAGGTGCTAATTTTTTTTATTTCACACAGACTGAAGCAAAAAATATTTGTATGAAACGAGACATTTTTGAAAGGGGGGTTTTTTGGTGGGGGAGGGGGGAATTCAAACAGTTTTCTTTTAAGACGATGGGTTTATTTTTACACTGGCTTTAGTGAGAACAGAATTTAATTATTAAAATACTGTATTCAAATGCATACCGTATTAAAATACTGTAATCTCCATTTACAAATCATGACCACTTTTACAATCGTGCAACCTTGTCAACATTCACCATGCTTTCAGCATTAGGATTACAGATATATATATCAATCGTGACGTAGAATCCTACCCTCGAGCATCCCCGTGGACGCGGCATTTTTAGCCTATTTTCAAAAATTCATTAAAAATCCCCCAAAACAATACAAAAATTATTTAAACATGATATAAAACTACAATAAATAAAGAAAACTCATTTCTTACTGTTTTTCTTGGACCTTGTTCCATAATTGGTCAAATCCTTTGATGGAAACACAACTGAAGTTGAAGAAATCAAAAAGTCCTCGCCATTCCTTACACACATACTGAAACGATACTGCTCGCTCGTTTTTCTCTTCGTAATCACTTTCTTGGGTCTTTTAGGCACAAATACTCTTGTCTTCATCCAATTTATCACATTAAATTTGCAAAACAATGTCATTTTCCGCTTTAGCGTGTAATTTGAAGAGTAAATCTAGCATTTCTCAAGTGACAGAACACACGTGGATACTCTCTTCGAATTATTACCGAAAAGCATTTTCATTGTCGGTTTAAACACAGTATAAGGGAAGCAACTCGTGAAGAAATGAATCAGCTTTCTAATGTAGGAGTTCTTTACCTTAGACGATTAGCGATTCCCCGTAAATAAATTTTCAAAGTTGCATCGTTTATTTCCCGTATTCGCTAGTAAGCGTGACCTATGCTGTATCGTTTATTTCCCATACACAGCGCGAATGAGTTAATAAGGTGACTTACGTTCCTCTGACAAGGTCGGTGACTGTTTCACTGACAGAGTCATCGCCTGCAAAAGAATAGTTCTTGCTGCGTTCATCCAGAACCTCCACAAACTTGGCAGGAAACCAGCCTCTGAGGCCATTAAGCTCCCCAATCCAGCAGTGTTCATCCTTCTGAGAAATGAGCTGTTCCAGGTAAAATTACAGAAGTAAATAATTTTTTTAAAATCAGATCAACAAATCCGTAAAAAGAAAACACAAGTCATAGATTTTAATCTTTAAAATATGTGTTGGAGAAAAAAGGTTCTAATAAAATCAAATCCCTTGATGAATTTGGTCAAATGATGCCAGATAAGCACCTGTGTAGGAAGGACAGAGAAAAAGAAATTACCCATAAAAATAAAAACAAAAGAACACAAAATAATTTTGGGGGAAGCTTGCATGGATGTCTACAGGATTCTACTAAATGCAAGTACTCGTTAAAAATTTATTGAGGAAGAAAGCCAAATGTCAGTGAGTATAAGGACTCACTGTAATTATGTCATTCTTTCTGAAGCCAAGTTCGTCATCATCATGTCGTTCAAAGTCCAGCAAAGCTTTTGCACGTCGCCGGCGGTTGCGTGCCACATTGACATAGTTCTCCAGATCCAAGGCATGGCTTTCCATTGTGTAATCTGCCTGCAGGTTCTGAGTAACACAACAATGCTGTCACACACCAGTCACCTAATTTTATCATGTGTCTTGAAAAGTGACAAGCTTTAAGCAGCATTCACAAAAACTATCAAGCAAAATTTAATATGTACAAGAACTCCAGCCTTGTTTTTTTTACAAAAACAACCACTAATAGTAATAAAACATCAATGATGATGGCAACAACCAGTGTAAAAAAACAACCAGCTGCAGTTCGTTTCTGCAACTATCTTAGTGTCTAGTTAATATTTCCTGTCACATTTTGCGAAAGAGAAAGTGTTACCCATAGTCTTTCAGCCTTTTTTTTTTCTCGTGTGTGTAAACTGCGATTTTAAGCTAATGTAAATAAAGACAGTCTGATGCAACTATTCCAATGTTAAACTAGGAACCGTTATATCCAACTATGCTGAAGGAAAGGTATAAGGTATAGGCAATTTGAGCAACTGACCACTTTGTTGTTCTTGGGATCCAATGACTGGAAATGGCGTGCTATCTGCAGGATAGCCTCTCTGAGGTTCACCAGGAGCTCCGTCTGTCGAATATTTTTCGCCTTCCCACCATCCTCTTCTTCTTGGTTGTTTCCCAGCAGCAAAATTGACATCAGCGACCTTGACCGTCGAAGGTGTCGTTTATTCAGTTGCTGCAGACAAATGCATGTGTAGCTGAAGAATGCTGGCAAATGTAAACTGGTCTTCTGTCTCTTCAGCTCATTGATATATACGCATGTGCATGTGCGGGGCATGCAAACACAGATCAAAACAGAACACTTTCCACCATCCACCACTGACAGATAAGAACTAAGAATTCGAAAAGAGAATGCCATCAACAGAATATAACCATTTCTGCAGGTTTTAACTCTTAGGGACAGGGACAGACCATCTTCACTGGTAGTTTAAGATCATGAGGACAATAAATTTCAAAAAGTTTAAGATGAATAACTCTGCCCTCTCTTTCTCACACTAACAGCACAAATTGAATAAGCTGACCTGCTTAGGGAGGTTCCTCGAAGATTCGGGGTTGACAAGAGCACCTTGATCAGCCATAAGGTAGGCCAAATGTTTCCTTCGGTGGGTGTCCACAACAACATCTGTCAGTGATCCAGAAACGCGATAGGCAACCTGCAATTCCAGAAGAAGAAGCTATGATCAGTCAATCAACTCTTCTTGTTGTGCTGCAAACAGTGATGCTGACACTCAACAGGCCACCTGCAATTCTGGAACAAGCAGCTATTACCTGTATTATCAACTCTTATGATACAAACTGATGACTGGTGTACACAAACACAAACACAAAATCTTGGTTTCAAATCAGGTTACCATCCTGAAATGGTTACACTGCGGTAACTGAACAATCAGGTAACTCGTTCTCATCATCCTTGCTATATGCCAAGACTTTGAAAACTTGTGTTCTCCAACAAAAGGATGCCTGACAATGAGAAGACTTAGATGGATATGTACATGTTGTCATGGAGTGAAACACTTCCACACAATGTGATGGTTCCTGATGTTTCCTGGAACTATCCTTCCTTGGCCTGCCACCAATACAATCAGCCCTCGATCTCCCCCTCCCAGTCACTCCCCTCTCCTTCCGTTATCACCAAACCAGAAACAGTTTGCATTATCCCTGCATCCCCCCCCCACAACCCCAGTACAATATGGAGAGGGAGGATGAGAGGGATCACAGCAAGAAAATAATGCAACGACAATTACAAAAACTGGTTGACAGTACACTGCTAGGCATTCCACATTTTACACAACCATTTTGAAAATTCCATGTCGGACACAGCACTTCTGCAGGCTACTAATACTACTGGTTCTACACTACAGAATTGTTTTAACAGCAGGAAATTTTATGGGAACTACATACACATACTTTCACAAACTTGACAGAAGAAAAGTTTATTTGCTTTCTGTTTCTCACTAAAATGTTCTGTGTATTCCTGTTGATTTTGTCCTTTATCATAGAAATCATTAGGTTTTGTGTGTGTGTTAAAAGGCACTAATAGTTAGTAAAATTTATACAGTATTTGAAAGGGTTAAATATGGTAACAACACTTTAACTTTCCTTTTCCTGCTTATAAATATTTTAAACATAAAACTTTTGCCCTGTACAATCAAGGTCTGTTTCTCAATGAGAAAGACATAAAACTAAAAGATAAAAACGATTGAGTATGGTCTACCTGAAGAACCTGGTAACGGTTTTTACTGTCATTGCAGAAATTTCCAAGTTACAAGAACTATGCTGTGCTGCCTAGTGGCACACCTGTGCACCAGAACAACCTATGCCACGCAGGTGACTAATGCAGACATGGCAAGCTCCCTGGGAGCCCTAAGCCAAAGCATGACTGATGGGATGTGTCACCAGCTGATACTGGCAAATGCCTTCTCTCCTGGTGCTAGGCACCATATGGTACACAGTATTATTGAGCATCGGCCTCTAATCTGGCCCCACACTGTTTCACAGTCTCAGGGACAGAAAAGCTCTAATTTCATGATGCTAACAAAATACTGTCTATGTACTTGGTACTGCAGCTACACATGAAAACCTGCTTTTACATACAGGTATGCATCCATGAATAAACACACTTTAACAAGTAAACTAGTAAATTACACAAATCTGGCACTGGCAGTAACAGTTACATGATTACAATAATTATCCACTGCACACTAGTTGTTCATGTAACCACACAGAAGACTTCCCAACAGAACATACCCATTAATTTAAAAATGATACATCTACAGGAGAAGTCAGAGCTTGCATATGACAAATCGCTGCCATATCGTGGCTATGCAATACATCGATTTTCTGAAACTGGTGCCAGCAGTTCATCACTTCATCACCAACTCTGACATCAGTGACAATGAAATCCATTCCTGGTCTCACTCGGAAGAACAAGTGCTGTCATCAAAATCTTTGCCATAGTTTAACTTTCACCAGCGTCAAGAATGTCGCCATCATGTGTGTGAGAATAATGCTGTCTTCCCATGACAGTTAAGATGCAGCTTGCAAAAGGCAGGTAAAATGTGCTAACAAAGAAAGGTAAAGCCACTAGTCAGTGCAAATTTCTTTCTGATCCCCAGAAAATCATTTTCCCATATGGACAAGAATGTCATTTAAGTGGGATGCGATGCTCGTTTGGTGGAAATTTTGTTTTGGCAGACAGTTACCATGCCTTTAAACGACCAGATGCTTAATTATCTCATAACTGGAGCAGGTGGCATACCGCTAGTATGCATGCTGGGCAAGCCATAAAGAATAACCAGCACAGAGTTTTTTGGATCCTTGGGGCTTTTGGGCAGATTCTTTTCTCAGCAAAAAGACGATTGCATTTTGGTGGAAATTTGCCATTTGGCAGACAATTCCCATGCAGTACGAAGTCATCGCAAATGTACATATCTGTGCACAGCTTTCAAAAAGAGATCCCTAAATCTTACTAGGTATTTTTACCAATCTACCTTATTTCTGCATAGTCTGGATGGGATCAAGACAACAATCATACCCAGTGCACATACACTTTTGTGCACCTACACTCTCCTACTGCTTCCAGCAATAAAACATCTGAAGAACCTGCCAACACAATCCTTATCAGCAAATACAAACTCAATAAACATTTATCTTACCTTACCTAACATTTGGTGTAAATCAAATCAGATTCTCAAACCAAATAAACATCTGCCTTAAATAAAATATCCACAAACCAAATAAACATTTGCCTCTCATTAAATCATATCCACAAACCAAATGCACATTTGATGTTCGGATCAGATTCTTAAATCTTAGCCTTACCTCAACCAGTTCCTCAACGTCTTCCACATCTCCAGGGACATCAGACAATGCATTGAAGATTTGAGCAGAGTTGTCTAAAGACTTCAGCTCATCTTCCTGTAATACCAAAAGGAACTCATTTAACATAATGAACTACCTTTATGAAAAGCTGGTTCTGTTTTTAAGAAAAATACAGCAACGTCAAAATGCAGATGTGTCTGGTCCCATTTGTTCCTCCCTCCTACCAGTGACCAACAACAACAAAGATTACCTGACTAAAATGGTTCTACCCAAGCTGAAACATGCTGGATGCAGTCTGAACTTGGTATGTAAACAAGCTGTTAGTACGTGGCCACAAAACAGCACACTACAGCAGTCACTCCAAGGCACAGCCTAGCACCTGACCTTGAGTTTTAGCATGCCCATGGTGATCTGGAAGATGGTGGTGGAGCCATTATAGAAGAAGACATCCCAGAGGCGTAGCAACACTTTCATGTGCACCACACTGGCAAACAGTGTTAGGAACCAGTGCAATGAAATCAGTGACAGCTCTGGAACCAAGTTAAGCAGGCCAATGCTTCATGCCATGCCTTGTTACCAGCTACTCAAATCCACATGCCACAACAGTGTTAATCAAGTACAGTTAAGATTCTGCAGCTTGCTAAAGCTTCAAGTGTCAGTAATTCTCACCAACAGTTCTACCCAGCTTAAATGAACTGTAAATGTCTGGCTGCTGTATTTCTGTGAATATTTTTATGAACACTTCTGATTTTCCTTTTATTACTTTTTCTAAGAGGCAAGCCCATGTTCAATGTTAGCACTAACATTGCAGCACCCAGAGCTAGTTTTCATGCAAAGCGTTTATGGTCTTAAATAGGAAGGTGACAAGAACTTGCATCATTATTGCCAGCATCTAATTATACAGCTCTCCTCTCCTTCACACTTGATGCTTCTTACTTGAGGGTCACTTTTGAAGTTCTGTGCTAAAGACCTCCATTCAAGTGATTTCTTAAAAAATTTTTTGGAGGAGGCAGCATCCACAAAAAAAAGATAAATTCTCATATGCAAAAATACCTTAACCATCTTTGAGAAATAACCTCTTCTGGCAGGGATAGAACACAGAAACTACCTTGTGTAATCCCCCTCCATCCACCCAACACACACACATACATATTTCTTTGATTTACCTCCCCATCTTTTGTCTTCAGTCAATCCCCATGACATCAAACACCTGCCACCATTTGCTTGAAGCATTCCTCCACACACTAAGATCTTCTGAGACACTAACTTAGTAACTGTCTGCTTAACCACCAGAAGCATGGGGCACAAGACGTAATCTTACAATCAGGGACATCTGGGACTCTAGCACACGCTTATAATCTGTGGAATTTTGTTATACATGCTTTTAACTGTTTCCTTGTGAGTTTAAAAGATTGATAATAACACTTTATATATTCAACAGGCTGCATAAGAGACACCGTCAGTTTTGCGCAAAAGCGTGAACACATGTATGCAGGGAGCATGTCTGTGCATGCATGCACACGTGCGCATCCATCCACACACACACACAAAAACAGAGTATTCAGGAAAAAACTACAGCCTTCCTCTGACTCCAATCACATGAAAATTACTTTGAAATCTCTAGATAAACTTACCAATGTCATGTTCCTTTAACACCAGGTCAATGTCAGGAAGGTAACTGATCAACAGTTGACGCATCACTCTTTGGTCAGCCTGTAATTTACACCAATGCATTGTACACATCAAAATAAACAAGATCAAATATAAATATGAAAAACATTTATTCTATTTCCCGATGAGTATTCTGCTTCAAGTACAATTCCATCAACGATATTACATTTTCAATACATTAAACCATAGCAAATTCTGTGTCAGCTATAGTCATATTGTACTTCACTTAAACTGAATTTTGGGTATGCTCCTATGATGTGAACATGCTGCACAAATGTATCTGCAGAAGTACACTGAGTGGATTTTATGAAGGGGATTCTCAAATGGCATTTACAAGAAGCAGCGGTTCTAACACTTAGAGCTTCAAACACCCAGACTTAAAAAGTGATAAAATTAACTTGAGAAAATACCCAATTTACTAACACGCCACAGACATACACAGTATGCAGTCTTTACAAGAAAGGGACACATACATCAAAGCTTTCATTATAATTATACATAATTAGCAATAGATTGTACCATGACAATTAGTTTTAAAATATGCCCACTACACTACATATAGTATAGGTTGCTCCACATTACATTAAAGCATATTAAAGCCAGATGGGCAATATATCAATTTTTAAGTTGTTGATTTTTCTGAGGAGCAGATTTAAGGCACAACCACTTGTGCTTGCTGGTGGCAGAAAAGCGTGCAAAAGCGAGGATGTTCAATGCTCTGAACACTTCACTTCCCAGTGATCAAATGCTGCAAATTACCTGGATGCCAAGGAGAGTAGAGGAGTAGTACGAGGCTGGCAAGAGATCTTCGATGATGGCACACATCATCCAGAAAGTGTCCTCCTCTTCCATAAACAGCAGCAAGGACGCTGCAATCTGAAACAGATCACCATAAGATTCTGACACAGCCCTTACTGTTGCAATTTGTCCTGCAAGCTACAGAAAGTTAACCAAAACATGTTCAAAACCCAACAGGTGGGGCACATCGACATGCAGACTTGACCAACAGTGTGGTCCTACAATGGTTTCTTTTCTTAGGCTGCCATCAAGATAAAGCAATCAACTTTTGAAAAAATCTTCCATTTGACAACAAATCCATGCAAACTTCGAAAACTGCTTATCTAGACCTGTCCAGCTCTGAGAATTATCAACATTGTGTGGCATCTAACATCTCCAAAGTTCAAAAACCACTGATTATTTTTTTTCCTCACGTTTTTCCATATCTGAACAGGAAGAAGTTAAAGGGTGTCTCACCTTTAGACACATATTTTTGGTAATCAATAGCATGTTGGTTGCAATTCATGAAATATAGAACACTATACATCAACACAAAGACCAATGCGAGTTAACTGCTTTTGAAGATGCAGTAGATGCTCTTTTTTCAAAGACTGCCAAGCAATGCGATGCAAAATACCAAGGACATGGGATGCCGCCTGCGAAGAAATGGCAGGACAAGAAGTCAAGGTAGAGAGGCATGTAGTGATTCAAGTGAAGAAGAAAATTGGCACAGACGATCTAGAGTTCAACCATATTAATTTAAACTTTAGGAAACCTGCTCGGCTTTAGTATCGGCTTAAAACTCGTCCATTAATGAGGCCTACCAACCACAGAGTGGCACGTAAATAAATATGTCTCGTAATGGCAATGCTGCAAATGCATACAATGTGAACGTTTTTAGTTATCAGTCAGCCTAAAACTGTTGGGAATGGTGTGAAGCAGGACAACACAGTGAGTTCTGAGGACCACAATCTTTATTATGGACTAGCATAGGAGTAGTACACTTACTAGCACTAGTGACAGCCTTTCATGGTGTATACGATGTGGTATAGCATATTATTTATTAATAAGATCATTCTCAAATGTGATATGTTTTGCTTCGTTGTTAGCATAAATATAGCGCGAGGTCCAATATAAGCGTAAGTGCAAGCAGTCCAACTCCATACTGCCGAATATTACGCCAGCTGGGAAAATAGATCAATAAAAATTTTCCTATACATTTTAAGCATTAAATAGGTGAAAGAAACTATACTACTTCAAAAGTTAAACCACACTTTAAAATTACTGTACACAAACCTAACTTTTACACTTAGAAATTAGTGCTCTTTCATTCTCTTGCTATTGTAAAACTGTACTAGGAATATGGAGAATTCTCAGCTTCTTCTGATGTCACCAGATGATTTAAAAAATTTTTCTGAGAAAAAACACTTCTCTTTGAATGTCCTGATGACATCACATACAGAATGCTGTTGGCATTGTGGTGTGTCGAATGGGGCTTATATGGGACAATGTTGATGGCACTGAACTTAAATTTCTTCCCCACAAAAAAGAGAACTAAACTTGTTTTTTGCATAAGAAAGAATCATTCAGAGACAGCCAAGTAAACTGCAATATGGAAATGGCTAGGTTTAAACCTATTTGCCTTAACAGGTACATTTTAGAAACAAGACATCTGCAATTTAAAAAGGAACTGCTGAAAATGGATATTTGGAGACAACACAAGAACAATAATCAGCAATAGCATGTTTACTCATTTTTTATGTACACATCTCAACAGACATTGTCCACATATGCAACATTTTACAATTTACAGGATAGTGTTAACAAAGCAGACATAACATTTCCTAGTGTTTACATCATAAATCTAGGAATCGTTTGTTTATTCTATTTCAAGCATGTTTACACCTTCACACCCCCACCATTAAATGGTATAGACCAGCCCCTCTCTCTCTCTCCCCCACACACAAATACCCACACCCACCCACACACAATTTGAAAGAAAAACCCACTGGTTAGAAAGGAGCCATACAAACTTTTCTCTTTCTTTTTTGAGTTTTATTTCCTGTTGGCAAACATGGATTAATTATTATCATACTGACCACCCCTGTGCCTTGGCAGTAGCCAATGTCTGGATACAGCCAAGCCAAGCCCCTCAGAATCCGGCGAAGCCGTGGGATACCTGTGCTAGTGATGTTGCAGAAACAGGCATTGCTCGGCATTGTTCGTAACAGATCCTGGATGCAAAGAACAGTTATTGGGTGCTAATGATAACTTTAAAAAAATGAACCGAACTCTCTCGGGGTACAAAACTCTTCCCACCCATTGCACCCTGGCAAGTACACAGACAACACAGGCTGCATTTACAATAAAAGCCATATAAACAAGGTTTAACTACAAATCACTGCAAATCATTAGCCGAACACTTTGAAAGCAGCGCTCTGTCACAAAGTATAGTCAAGTGTGCAATTTTCACACAAACAAGACATGGTTAACAGTAGTGTTTGCCTTTTTTTTTCCAAACATGTTTGTACTTATTTTGTTTTTAGATTTTAAAAATGATTTTTATTGCATTTCCATTTGGCTGAAAACTTTAAAAAAGTTTCATCGTAACATGTACCATACCATGCATGAAGTTATAATAACAGCATTCTGATCCCATGCATTCTGGCCTTCTCACAGAATCCTAGTAAACTTACAGAAAGCCCAATTGCACTGCACACAAAATGCATGCTCAAGTTGCACAGATCAGCATTTTTTCTAACTTGTGATAATGAAGCCCTCTTGAACTTACTTTCTCAATCTGTTTTGATGTCATGAGATGGTCATTGGAACTCGCCTTAACCACATCCTTGTAGCACAGATCTGACTTGAGCCTCTTCTCATAGGCACCCGAGATTCTCATCCATATTTGAGGCCGCAGAGAATGTGGAATGCCTTCTTTGATCATATTTCGCAGTTTTTCCGACCTTGGCAGTCGAGGTTCCACCTGTCATGAACAAATCACCACTCAGTGTTTCCAACAGAGTTAAAATGTGAGGTTCCTGGTGACTCCTAATGTAAATTGAGGGTCCTTTCTGGATTTTTAAAGGTCTCAATATGAAACAAAATAACAGATGCACAACTGCACAAAAATGATCTCCCAGTAATGTTCTTTTACTTTCACAGGGAAAGAGACAAAACTGTATTCATTGTCATCTTTCAAGGTACTGAACGAACAACAAAAACACACCCTGGAGTACACAAGGCTGATTGACTTTTAGGATGCTATGGCACAAAAACGTGTTATCATGGTGCTTCATGCATTTTTACAAGATGTTATGAACTGACAAGAAACAGATAAGATCGGCAGACTAGCAATTTCTACTGAAATCACAACAAGCAAAAAAAAAAAAAAACCATTGACAATGTTGTATTGGATGTTAATAAATGTTAAGTCTGTCGAAAAGATGTCTGCAGTTTTATCGCAAAGGAACAAGATGCTGGAATTGTTAAAATCTCATTATACCATGAGAGAAAACCTGAGGTAATGTTATATTTGTTACATCTATCATTCTATGATGTTTTCCTATGGCGCCCTATGGTACGGCAAACCCGTACAACTTAACAGGTATGTATGTATATGACTTGACTAGGTACAATGATAAACGGTTAATAAAGATTTTTTTCATGACCTACGCACTTAGTCTTAAGCAGACTCCACTGTATGTTTGTATCTTTGAGATGCACAGTGATGAAATCTCTGCATCTCAGATTTCTATTTGTAAAAAGCACACTATAGTCCATTATGGGAAAAGCTGCCAATAATGCATAATCACAGGAGAATGTATCATTCATGCTCAACACTTTACTGGAGTTAATATCAGGCTTCTTCATCCTTCTCTGATACAAAGCAGCTTGTTGCTATGTAAATGTATAACAAGTCTTTGATGTGCACACAGACATAATATGAATGAAAGTATACATGTGCAGGCATGGCTATACATATCTACATGTAGACACAAGATTAAAATATGTGAAAAGACAGAAAATCAATCTAAGACAAGCATGTCAAACAGGAACAATACCATTAAAACAATGCCTGATAAGTGATATTTTCTAAAGCTATCCCTCAAACAGGCAAATGCAGTGGTTTATTTTGTTTTCACATTAGACACTGACTTAATAATAATAAATAAACAGGGGGAAGGAAGGATGATAAACAGAGAGACTGGAGTCAGAAATCAGAAAAGTACTTGTTAACTTACTTTATCCCAAGTAAGGTCACCAACTTCATTGTTGTGAGTAAACTCCAGGTATGCCGTCCACTTGAGACGATGCTGGGGGTCTTCTACAAATGGAGTGCTGAGCAACTTGCTGGAATTCTCCTCAGGGCCATCTGGTGTATCAAAACAAATTAAAATTGACAAATACAACAACTCCATGTATGCATTTATAAAGGTACACAAACAGTACCTTTTTAAAAGTTTATCTCTATATAATTCTAAGCGAATTTTATTAAGTAGATTTATACTTGCCCATACTTATTAACATGCTCATGAATTTGAGAAATGGCGGATGAGAGGGAAAAGACATTAATAGGAGGGAAGCTGAGAGGAACAGAATTACCTTCTTCTTCTACTTTGAATCCAAATTCATCGTAACGATAGTCTAGCTGTCCATTGGGGTCCTCAGGCTGAAATGCCAAAACAGAAATATTGTCACAGTACACAATACACCTGCTGTACAATACAATACACAATATCCACTTTTTAAAAATTAGAAGATATCTGAAAGGAACTGAACTAAAAGAAAGTTTTGTTTCCAGAACTTGAAAACGTTGCAACAAACTGAAAGGCAATAACATAACGATAAGCCCCAAGAACTACCACTAGTAATAAATATATAAAACTTCAAATATGCACTATTGCTTGGTAGTTCATTTGTGTGTCACCTGAGCACATACAAGCATGCTTTACATTTTCCTTTTTAAAGTTTTCTTTGTTTTTTCTCCGTTATAAATGCAATCTAGAGATGTCCAAACTAGATTTTTCTGGATTCAAAAGGCACAAGTGTAAGATGGCACCAGGTAAAAGAAATGCTAATGCTTTGAACATGGTTTGGATTCTGAGAGATACCAAAAAATGATTAACAATGCTTAAGGTAGAAGTGTGCAGTGTTGTGACTGCGTTTTCCACATGGAAAGTGTGAACAGCTGAAATACTGGATTACTGGAATGCTCAATATCTCTAATAAAGATAAACAAACCGTAACTGGTTTTTTTTACATTTTATTTTTTTAGATGTCAAATGACGAGTGATCAGATTTACTTCCGAAAATTGATGGGTCTCCAAAAATGTTTTTAACTTTAAGTGTCTACAACAGCCATGAAGTACACAGGGTAGATAACGGTTTGCTGAAACAAGTTCACAGGGAAAAAAGAAGGGAAAAGGAAGACAAGTATGCTGCTTGAAATACCGGATGATTGATTCTGGAGATGATGTCTTGTGGCCACATGGAAGGTGTCAAAGCAGAGAAAGGCCCACCAGGGGTTGGAGTGAAATTTGTTGTGCTGTTGATTGATGGCATTGCACAAATACTAATGCCATCCCCAATTCCAGACACAATGATGTCATCTTCCTCGTCTTCAGAAAGAGTCTCCACTGCAAAAGAACAGCATTTAACATACTGATAACAATAAGGCAAATATCATGCTGTATCAATACGTCATGATATGTATGGTTCCTACAGCCCCCAAACAACTTATAACAACAAAGGATCTAGGGACTTCCTTATACAATTATTGAAGATTAGCAGTTACTGTGCTGACTAGAGGGTTTTGTAAATCACTAAATAAAGGCCTTTATGATATCAGTCATGCTCTAATGAGCAGCTACTAATTTACACTACCAATAGGACTAGCTGACAAGGCAGACTGCCAAGAAAGTAGACACTATGAGTCAGTGAAAGTAGTCACGCTTATGCTGCTTAAAGTAAATATGTACCACTATGAATGAGAGCCTAGTAATGTTTTGTTTGGGTTTTTTGGGCATCAACTTCAGTGTCATGTAGGTGAGTAGATATCAAATTCAAAGTATCAAGCAATGAATACATCGTTTCACATTTAACATGCCATGCCTGCTCAGTGACTGGGTCCATACACAATATAGGAGTTATTATATTATAATTATTACATAGGCTAATTCCATGATTATTTTGAGAAAGATGCCTGACAAATGTCATTACTACATGTACTAAAAAAGATGTAATTTTTTTTTCAACAGGTACTGATCCACTAATTTATATGTGATTTGAGCAGTGAGGAGCTAAACAAAAATGCCATAAGATTTCATGGTTTTAATATATAAAACAAAAAGTATTCAAATGAACTACTTTCCACATAAATCTCAACATTTTTGTCTTTTGTATGTAGTTCTGGTACTCTGCTATAGACATACCACATTGTTGTCATAGATGATTAATGTTGTGAGTACACCATGACCATCAAACAATAAACTTAGTCGCATGCATTGTAACTACCAACTGCAAAATTTATACATGCCATTTAACTTCAACAACGTCAATATCTCAGCCCATATTATCTATGTCCTTGGGGATTCTGTAGCAAATAACTGAATCGTTTGGTTCGAACTAAATGAATCCCTTAAGTTAATAATTGTCTACACATATACAAGACATAACAGAGTGGCAACATACCGACGGTTAATAATAAAAACTGCGATCGAGTTACCTACGAGTAACTCATATTCTGATCTTGATATTTACTTATGTTCAACAAAATTAAGGTCCAAAACTATTATTCGACACTTTTTTATCCCATAAATGCACAGACGAACAAAATTACAATTATTTCATTATCATTAAACCACAGTATTTTACAAGTAGCTTTCTTTATGTACTATTTACTAGTAACACAGATTTCCCATAGAGTGATAGACTCATTAGAGTAACCTACCCTGCTAACACTCAATAATAGTGATAATTCTTAATTGCTTGTCTCCAGATCAAATCGGGACGATGATCTGAGTAAATGCCAGTCGTAACAATATTGCCAAATCACAAATGCATTATCACAGATTAAATTTGATCGCTAAGCCTTGTCAGCATCAGATGTGTCAGTTTCGAAAAAAAATCGCCAATTTCGTCTGCATGGTTTCTCATACTCACCAGCTGTTGCTTTACTGCTGTAGCCATCTAGACTCCGACTACTTCCAAACATGGCTTTCGCTAACTCCATCGTGCCTTGTATACCACAGAGGTTACATCAGTTTCAGCAAATATTCAGTTACCACATATCTGATCCATGAAATCTTCCGCCCAAAATAAACATCCCCCCAAGCATCTAACTACACGAATTTCACATCGATCTCAATGATTGACTCGAGTCAATGTATTCTTGCGAGGCACCGTGGAATGAAGTACAGATTTTAAAATGTCACCAGAAACACCTTATTTATACAGAAGGCTTCATACTCCGTGTAGTGATAGATTCACTTCAACACTTTCCTCAAGAACAACCCGATTCACAAAATCGATGAACTACATTCCACCTAAATGTATGGCGAATGTGTTGAACGATGTAACGTGTCAGTTTACGTCAATAGGGAGGTGTCATTGAGTGTATTGCAAAATAAAGTTCTCAGTTTTAATTCTTGGGACCAGTTATTTCAAGTAAAAGTGACATACTTGCGTACAATACTGTTTTGTGATTTCTGCATTCAGGTACAAAGAGGTATGTTTTTTAAAAGAAAATCAAGGGGAGGACTTATTAATAGCGCTACACAAACAGATCGGTCCTTCTTGCGCGCGCACTGGGGACACCTGCAAATGGGAGCATGGGTGCGGAGGCGTATTATAGCGACGCGTATAACTAAAGACAAAAAAAATCCACCCTTAGTCGAATTTCGTCCAGATTTACTTAAAGTACAAATGTTTGATGCACACTAAATCCATAGAGATCGGTGAGCGAACAAATGACAATAATTGGCATTGATCAAGTGGAAGTCCTCAAGTCGTTATCGCTAGCATAAGGGGCGCTATATAATATTATAAATATAAATATCTATCTTATCTATGCGTGTGCTGTGCAAAAATACATTTTTAGCAGTATTTAAAACAGTTCACGAATTCGTTTTAGTTCGGCGCTTCTGCGTGAAGGGACCCATGGAGCTGTATCGCGAGTTTCATTGAATAATATAGTTCACATAAAATCTAAAAAGGTCGGTGCGGAGTCACCCGGAGTTTATACTGCAATCGTGCAATGTAACAGGAGAAGAAACTGAATGAACTCGTACCGCAATCAATCAGGGGAAGTAACCCTGTTTGCGTTTCGAACCTGCACGGACCCTAAAGTGAATTTAGTTGATATTATTGTCCTTTAAATCAGTAATTCAACTGCAAATGCACTGTATTCAAAATTCACTGCTCGACACATTTACTGTCGATCGCTCTTACAGTATGTACACGTTTAAACAAGTAGAATGCAGCATATAATAATATAAAATTTGTCTTTTGTGGTGGGAGCTTGTGCAGCGTGTGTGTGTGTAATGTTGGGTATCTTTACTCGGGGATGGCAATTAAAAGTTGTAAAATTTCCACTGGCCCAATAAGTAGCTGATTTGAAATACTATAGCCGACAAATTTCTATGCACCAGGGCAGGAATTTTTTTTTTTGGGGGGGGGGGGTGTTCAGAAAGGGCTTCATTTTATGGACTAACGCTTCCTTCAATGAACCACATGCTGCTGTGGGGTTTTCTAATTATCAGGTAGATAAACAGTAACAATAACAACAGTCGGGGGGAAAAATCGATTGTTGGACGGGCCTGCTGTAATTAGTGACTTTTAATGGTCAGACAAGATTTTTAGCGGCCATGGGTCACCATATTTCACCATCTATGCTTACTGAATGGCATGGGCACCTAGTTGTAAATGCTGTAATACATAATGCTGATTGACTTTATGGACCTATAAGATTGACGTATTCCTGCTGCCCTGATTTTGACCTTGTGAGAACAGAAGTCGTACCTGCTGCCCTGTCCTTGACCTTGTGAGGATAGAAGTAATAGAAGTCGCTAGTGTCCAGCTGCGAGTCGCGGTCGCGTTTCAGGCCACGGTCCCTTCTGTCGATGACCGGTGCCTCCTTTTGATGACGTCGCCAGTTGGCACACAACATCGACGACATCCTGGAAGCCGCGTGGTGTTGCTCGCTCAGACCCACTTCCGACACCAACAACGGGGGAGGAGGCTTAGCGAAGGGGGACGAGGGGGAGAAAACTGACAGGGAGGGAGCGGCCGGCCTGTGCTTGTTCTCGACGTAGCACGTGACAAACATGGAGACACGTTCCTCTCACAAAGGTGATAAGAGGGTCTCGTTTCCTCGAGGTAAAACTTCTGCCCCTATCGATCTTAAGATACGACTGACAGCTATCCCTTCATTTCGATCAATTAAGATACGACTGACAGCTAGCCGTTCAGTTTGATCAATTCGTTTCACGTCGACAAATTGCTGTAACAATCTTAGGTGCGTAGGTAGGCCTATGACATTCACACGAAGTTACGCTGAACCACTGAGAGAAGGAACCTGTATTTTTATTTTTCTCTTGAAATTAATATTTTTATAATCCTTCAGATTATTCTAGCCGTTCGCTGGCTGAACTTGGCACTAAGTGAATTCAGTGTGCCATTCTGAATAACGTCCACAGTGACGTTAGCGAGAAAAGACAAGCGATAAGAATCATTTCACGGAGAATCACCTCTGGCCGCTTCCCCGCCGAAATAAACTCCAAGAGAATTCGAACTTGTGGTGCAATTTCTCATGAAATAAGAACCTGGCTGTAATTTAAGGTTCGCCTCGATCTTTGGTGTCTCTTGCATCTCGGAGCAGCCAAGGAAGCTGACGTCCCTCGCCAGCTGGCAGTCAGCACTTCAGCCACACAAAAGACGCGGTGTTTTATTGCTGATTGCATTCAGGCCTTTCCCGCGCTGATTTCATATAGTCCTCAGTACTGATGCGGTCGCAGGGGAAAAAATCTTGGATCAATAACAGGTCCTGTATATAGAATATGAAAACAGTGCCATCAACAAATGTGATCCTTTATATGCATCTGCGTCCACGTACATGTGTGCACGTAAATTATTTTAATTTGCGTGTGCATGCGTGCGCTTGCATGCGGGTGCAGTCTTCAGCACAAAAAAAATCCTTCAAGCAGAACTCTCAGTTATGCTCATTCCTAGCAGGCGATGCTTCGTGATGCAATGAAAGACTATACAGTCCTATCTGCTCCAAAGGCTGTAATGTGACATTCCGAAATGACATGCTTTTTTAATTCTACCAGCGCATGGGATCTCTCTTTAGTTTCGTGCCGTTATCAAGGGTTTGATGAAGATGAACAGTAAAGGGAGTGAGGGAGTGACGTATCGAAAGAGAACATACGGAAATATATTGTTAAACCATGATCTGGTTTAGTGTGCGTGCATGTCCCACCATCTTGGGGGGGGGGGGGAATGCGTGGGGCTTCACCATCTTGGAGCGTGGGTGCGTGTGTTCATGCGCACGAGACTGAACATGTGTACAAAAAGTTCTTGCGTTGGTGAGATGCGAGGTACGTGGTTCTTAATTTATATGTGTGTGAACGTGGTAGCACACGCATGGTACCGTGTTTTGCATTCAAGGTTCGATCATGGCTTAATAAATCGATTATGCTCAGTCATTAGCTGTACGGTACTCTATAACACACTACGAGCACTTCAGTTAAGTATGGTTCCCAGGACAGCGCGCGCTGCGCATTCAGAGCAACGGCAGAGTGCTGAAAGGACAAAAATTTGCCAGGTTTTTTTCAGGTCACAAAAAATACAGCCTGAGTCTCAGCTTCAGACAAAAATGCAAAATACATTGTTCTGAGCATAATACAGCGCAGATAGGGACAATTGTAAA